>QLNU02015270.1:114407841-114423396 GCA_006491805.2 Dysdera silvatica | reverse complement strand
ATCTTCTAGCGTATCTCTTCCGTCCAAAAAACGTTTGTACCATAGAAAAACATTTGATCCACTTAAGTGAAACTCACCGTAAACTTATTTCATCAATTGGTACGTTTCCAAGGCGCTTTTACCAAGTTTTGCATTAAATTTAATTACACCCCTTTGTTCCATCTCAATAATTCAACATGAAAGAATTTTACTTCTGCAATAAATGGCCGTATCGTTTGAGTTAGTTTAGCAAATCCGTCCAACTTTTGGCAATGTACCAGCAGATGATCAAGGTTTATCACGCATGTGCGATTACACTGATCGAGCCACTGTGCACGGACATCTAGCGCCAGTCTTAAAAATTCTTTGCCACACTGTGTATGTTTCAGAAAAAGAGATAATTTTGCTCAAAAAGCTATAAAGTAAAGCACAAAATTTAGGTTAATGACATTAAGGAATTTCCTTCTCATGTGAGAATTTAGATCACATGTACTTTGGATGAAGATATAAACTGGCATATATGACGAGTTATGGCCTGATTAAGTCTACTTTTTACCCTTTTTTGATTCATTTCCATGAGATTATCATCATCCATGAGGGTCAACCAAATTTCATAAGCATCTGGAATAGAAAAGTCATCTTTCCGAATCTTATACAGGGCAATAGATTTTAAAAGCTGCAACAAGTCTTTTTACATCTTTATTAATCATCTGATTATTTATAACTTGAACAGCACCTTTATATATCATCCATATAATTTTCATGATCTGCGAGTAATACGGATGATTCTCTATGAATGATTCCGAGCAATCTACCTGACTTTTCCATCTTATATTGCCAGGTGTTTATGTATTCCTTTAGCCAAGCACTTTGTAACGATTTCTAAAATATTTCTAAGCAGAAACCACATCCTTTCCAACAGATTTTAAAAAAAGTGTGGTTCATTGGCTGTAATACAGCTTAACCGATTGGTTATAAACCACTAAGGCTTTTTCTTACCACCAAGCTGTTAATGTTGTTGCTTTTTATTTTATAGCTAAAGGTTTAATAAGGTGCACAAGATTTTATCTTGCAGTTAAGGATTTCAAGTGCACGGTTGGCGGGGTGAGAAAGTTATTTTAAGCAACTGGAAATACTGTCAGTAATGGTGAATAATTCCTTATTGCAAGCTGGCATTCTAGAGCAACAGGGGGTATGGAGGGTGATACAGAGATATTGTGCGCTATACTGTTTACTCACGTACTTTGCACTATACTGTTTACACACGAAAGGAGATAAGAATGAAATCTTGTCTTTTGTATACTCGACATTTATTTTCAAATTGGACCCAGACTTACCATTGTCAGTTTGCGGTTTTGAAATGCCGCACGGTGTCTCATATGTAGTAGGTGGCGTGGTAGGCGAGGAAGGGTATAAAGTCTGCTGAAATAATTCACAGCGGAGAGTATGTCCGTAGCTACGGGGGCACAATCTGGACGGTTCTGCCACAGGTGCAAGATCACTTAGTTGTGGTGCTGCTCACCTGAGATGACCACTATAAACAAATAACTCGAAATCAACAGCGGTAAGCAGAGGAGATCTGGACGAGTCCATTATTTTTGTGCCCAACACAAAGCCTCAAATATATCCAGTTTTTTGATGATAGTAATGTCAATGTATCAGGGTATTAAGATACATATATATATATATATTTATATAAATCGATTAATATAAATAAATATATACATATCCAACAGCTGTCCTCTACCAAGAATGCCGGTACGCGGCAGAGCACCACTGCGAAGTACCCCTAGTGGTGGTAACGCTGCAGTGGGGTGATACAAGTCCCACCTTAGCACAGGACTTGCTCATAGTGACCGAAGTTCAGAATCTTCATTGAAGTGTAGGTCCAACTTACCAACGTGGTGAGCTTAAGACAGTTTCCTTTTTATTTTTTTCACCTTACTGTGTGTGTATGTGTGATAACGGAATTACCTCCATTCTGCAGTGGATTGAAACTGGTTGATGATGATATATATATCCTTTACATATATGCCATCAAAAAAACAATTCCTTTAATATTAAAATTTACAACTTAACAACCCCCACCGATGGTATCTCCATGGTGAGATTTCATTTCACCATAAATCATGAAATAAAAAATGTTGTTCCTATTACAAAATTCTTATACCGTACTTGGAAACTTTAAAAAATGTGCATCAATAAAATTATTATCACTGCTGTTATCTACAGCAAAAACAAAAAAATAGAATATTATTTATTCACTAATATTTTGGAAAACGAAAGCTGAAATATTAAAAACTTTCAATTTTAATAAATCAATATATTTAAAAATTGTTTCGATCTCTTATCACTCCCCCAACCCAAAACAAACACGATTACAACGTATTTTTTAAATGCGCATCAGTCACTTACCTCCGCAAAATTACCATAATAATGATAAATAAATGGAAAATTTATTTATTGGTTCATGAGCCATCATAATGAAATACAGACAATGGAAAAACAACAGTTGATGAAAAGGATGCAAACAGATTGAATATGGAGTTATAGCTGGATTTTAAATTTAGAAGCACAAATATCATCGGAGAAGTTTTGCTTTAAAAAAAATAACCAAGTGTGATTATATATGATGACTATTTCTTTTCTTCGATTAAGAGAATTATATTCTTAAAATATGTGCATAGATTTTATGTATGGATAAAATACATCGCACCATACCTGTGGTGAAGCAAAACTGGTGAACACGGAAGAGAATGAACGTAAGGCCATTTTATTATAAAGTTTATAAACTCTGAAGTATGGATGTTGAGTTAATAAACCTAGTACATTCAGATGTACAACTTCAAATAATCCATAAAAACATGGAATTAAATTAAATAGTGTACACGTTGGAATTCTGATTTGTGGCCTAGAGGACAGGAGGCAAAAACACTGTGCAATTTTTTTTTTTTTTCTAATTATAATTAAACACATCTTTAAAAAAATCCTAAGAGTTTCTATACTAGAAGGGAATAAATTCATTAAAAAATTCAATAAAAAAAAACTTGAAGTACTATGTATATATGTATGTGTGTAAAAGAAGGATATGTATTTAAAAAAAAAATAAATTAGCTTTTGAAAATTGTCTGAAGACAGGAGGGGAAGAGTGAGAATATGCTAAAGTTTCTACGTGGCCCATAAATCCTGTGCCTACCTGCCTTGTCTGGAGCTGTAATCGCACCGCAGTATAGATGGGGTTTATGCCCGGTAGCTTCATTACCTCTGAACAATCAGCAATATGAATCTTAGCGCAAAGCAATTGCTTCTGGAAATTCCTTTGTAAACATATGAATATTGCACATTATTTACACTTAATTAACTAATTTCCGATTAAGTGTCCATTAGTATTTATGAAAAAAAAATGGAAAATAAAAATCAAACAATGAAAAAATACAGACCAATCCACGTTTGAGATGAAAATACAGACTTTTACGTAAAAAAAAAAATAAAAAATGACCCAACTAGAGCCCTTGGAAAGTTTTGTATTGAAACAAAAATGGGAAAATTACAACCGAGCTTGATGAGAGAAAAGTGAATCTGAGAGGAATATACTCAGGAATTGTACAATGATCAGCGAAACAAGATGAAAACTGGTGAAGCAACAGAGGGAGCAAGATATAATGGAAGGTTATGCGCACAATAAAATCTATGAAGGATAGAAAAGCAACCCGGAACAGGTTTAATCATTTTTCTTTGATCCAATGCATTATTTTTTGATACATCTTGAAATTTTGAAAGACCTTAATTCCGTTCCTCTAACTTTCCCTGGCATGAGTCCTCTAAAGGTTTAGGTATTAGAAAAATTTCTGAGTAATTTTTCCTCACATCACAATATATCGCAATGATATAAGAAGGCAACATTTGGACAAAAAGCAATCAAAAATAAATGTTTATTTGCTTGTAAAAAAATTATCCTTTAGAAAAACTTTACATTTGATTCATAGTTAATATTGATCTGTTAATATTGTGTAAATTAGCAATAGAAACATATTCATATTCCGTTCTTATTTATTTGCTATGCTTATAAAAACCTTCTCCGCTTTTCTTGCCCAGTTTTCCTTCGGTAACTAATTTTCGGAGCATGGGTGACGGCTCAAACAATGGGTTGTTAGGAAATTTTTCGTGCCATCCTAAAACAAACAAAAACAACAAATTAGGTGATTTATATGAGTTATATTCATAATGGTTAGCCAGCAGTAACTAATGTGTGACAGAATCCACCTGTAATCGCAATAAATGTAGTGACTCAATACTCCTAGTAAAAATAACTGGAAATAGTAAACATTAAAAAGGGTGATTCGGCACACACATCTGTTAGGATGTCATTCGCAGAACATTTGTACAGCAGCTCTTCCGTCTCCCTTGGTAGCCCTATATGTCAACCATAGACGTGATCTGGGGGGGCGGCAATAGCCCCCCATGGGAGCTTGGGGCCTGTGACCCCCCCAACAATTTAAAATTTGCAATTTTACATATAATGTAATGTATAAATTTTCTAATATGTGCTTGGGGGATGCTGCCTCCTCAGTAATTTTAAAAACTCTACGTTGCTACATGTCGGCCCTCTTCATAAAATAGCTGACGTACATTTAGCTTCTGGACCTGCCAATAGGAATAGAAGAATTGCTGTAGAATTGTATTGTGAATGGTACCTTAACTGAGGTATGTTAAACCTTTTTTAGTGTGTTCTCTATCTCCCGTTTGTGGAAAAACATTCGAATCATCGTGAATACCCATACACTGGCAAAAGACATGCGCAGAAAATATTTCATATATTCAATGTCCCAATAAAGTTAATTATGAGAACTCGCTAGGGTTGAATTTAGTTCCCATATAATTGTAACTTAATTGTATAACGAAACTAATAAACATCGGGTAAAATAAGGATAAGGTGCAACATGAATAGGTGTTTATTTATAAAAACTATACGTAATTAATTTGATTGCAATTCCTTAAATTGCAGTTATTATTTTAGTAACTAATGATATTGTGAGTTTTTTGGTTGATTTTACTGTTTAATGATCGCAGTATGTATCTTAAACAAATAATAAAAAAAAACTATACTGCAATTTTTATAGTCCCATTGCCTACGCCTATACAAAGCATATAGAATATAGCTGTACAGTGCAATTGAGGTAGCGTGTGTTAGTTTTTTTGTTGTTTTTCTGTAATACGAAAAATCCATGCTCAAATTCATCTGGTATGGAGGAGCACTTGAAATTTTGTCCACTATTTCATATTCTGAGGTTTGATTACCAACATGATGGGGATACTATATCCTTCAGAAAATGGTGGCCTGGTGCAGAAGCAAGATCTCAGTTGCACTTGCACTATTAAACACAAATGAAGGAAAGCATTCAGAACATTCAGTGGAAAAGATGTGTGGAAATAATATGGAGGGGACAGGATTTATTGAAATTTGCAGAAACTTAATATTGGATCATAAATGGCAATAATTTGAAAAATGAAAGAAATTACTCAGTGGCCAAAACACAATCTATTTGAAGTCCTAACACAGCATGGATAATACATGTAATTAAATATGGAATCAAGACATGGACATTGACTGCTAAAGACAAAGAATTGCTAATAGTGTGGGAAAAAATAAGTTTTCATAATATGGAGCACTTAATGGAAACAGTAGGTAAAGCGTTAGAAAAAGCGAAGAAATATATACATATAATATACATCCATATGAGGATACAGAGCTTAAGACCAAGGGTAGAAACTTGTGAATTTTTGTGGTTACCCTAATTTTTTTTGCTTTGCCAATTACCTTTTACCCTTTTCATGACAGAAAAACCTTGTTCACAATCCACACTCTGAGTTGGAAGACTGAGAAGCAAGTCTATTAACAATGAAAAATTCCTTACAGTATTTAATTCATTTACAGAATTCCAATCCCACTTGGAGACATTCTTGTATTTTAATTTATTTATTATTTAATTATTTTTTTTTGTACAAAAAAAAAAAAGTTTAAGATCAGTCCATTTGCATATGATGCCTTTAACGAAGCAGGTGTCTTCTCTAATAACGTCTTCAAATATTTTAACACACCTAGTAATTTCTACGTTGATGTATAATACACTTCAAGGAGGAATAAATTTGGTAGTTGAAAACCTAATGACTAAGCATAGGCAGAATGTTTGTCAGAAAATGCAAGTATAAAATAAAGTTCTCTGATGTAATCACTTTCAAAATCTGTTTTGACTTAACCTTCGCTTCAGCAGTGTTCACTTACAGAAACCTTTTCAAAGTGTTTAATAGAGCTAGATATAGCTGATGAACTGCAGTTGTAACTTCAAGAGAGAAAGTAATCCATCTTGTTCCATCAGCACGCTTGGGTTTCACAAACTTTTTTTTTTAATGAACCTCATGCTGTTTTGAAGTGGTTCATAGTTAGAGACCTTCTTGAATAGAAACGATACACTCTCTGAAGTGGTTTCTTTCATTTTTTCTTTTTTTTTTTAATGTTTTATGATGTGAATAAGTATTGGAAGCTTCTTTGTCAAACTGGTAACTGCCGCACAAAACACATGTTGAAAATCTGATTACATATTGCATTTTAGTGATATTTTCGATTTTTTACATTAGAAATATCGAGGTTAAAACAATAATGATTTTTAGTTGCCCAAGGGGCAACGGATTTTTTGTTTAACCTGCCCTTCAAAGAAATTTGATTGCCAGGGCAAGCGGGAAACTGCAAATTTCGACCCTTGCTTATGACAGAAATAAAGCAAAAACTTAGATAGCTTGAATGTATAGAAAGAATGGAAGAAACTAAAACAGTTAAAAAGATTGTGAAAACACATCACACTAGAAGGAAGAACAGTGGAACGCCTCAGAAAAAGATGACTGAAGGAAGATCACAGAAGAATGAAAGCAAAAAAAGAATGGTGAAGGAACGGTTTAGGCCGAGAAGAGTGGGTGACAATCTTTAAGGAAGTCCAAATCCTCCAGGCAGTGTGATGTCAGAACAAGACAACTTAGGTCAAAGGCAGTAAACTTACATAACACATACCAAAGGGGGAAAACAAATTTTTCAGACATGCTAAATTCCGAGTGCCTTAATGTATTATTAGCTTCATAAGCTAAAAGTTAATTTATTGTGAGAGATTTTATTTTAATATGATGGTGAAAACCCCTTTGAAATAATGTATCTCATCCAGTTACGTTTTCATCAAATAAAACATTTATGAACAAATATGATACGCAGAATTCCGAAGGGACACACAAAATCTCTTCTTCTTTTTTTTTTTTTTAAAGATTGAACCAATTTTGTTGTGCATCCTCAAAAAAAGTTTGCTACCCTTGGCTTAGGTCTAAGACATGATCAGTAACTTAAGAGAATTTCTGATTCCAATGTAATGGCCTTTGACAATTTTTCATCACAATGGAATATGAAAGTTTCCTACCATCCATAATGAACATTGTCGTATCTAATCCAACATAATCGAGCAGCTCAAATGGCCCCATTGGATATCCGGCCCCAAGTTTCATTGCAATGTCGATATCCTTAGCTGAAGCATCACCTAAAATGAAGTTAAAATACACGTATTATGGTTTCCTGATACGTAAAAACACTGATACCTGTAATGGATATTTTATCAATGTTCAATACCACAAACCTCTCTCTAGCATTCTAATGGCTTCACCCATGTATGGCACTAGCAATCTATTAACCACAAATCCAGGTGTATCCTAGGAAAATTAAAATGACATCGTTCTTCAGAAATGTGCGCCAATTACACCAAATCAAAGCCAAATTTGGCACAAATTGAAAACTCCAAACTCTACAAGCTTCATGCACAATTAATTAAAACCACTTCCATGAATATCCAGAACAATTACAATACTCAAACAATAATATAAATCAACGTTTATTGGCGTAGTGATACCAACGCCGATGGTATGGCGTGATTAGATGGTGAAACGTTCGAAAGAAAATAAATATTTCTGCCTTCGGTGGGACCTGAACCCACGACCTTCCACTTGCCGGGCGGAGGCTCTACCCACTGAGCTACGAAGGACAATATATAATCTCTTTACGAACATATATATACTGAAGCCGGTTATTTCGCAACATGGGGTAGTACATGGACTACTTTTTAAACCAAATTAAGAAAGGACCGGTATTAAATTGATCGAAATGCCCATTGGAGCATATATATTTATATAAATCGAACACTACGCAGATTAAATCAAACAACAATATAAATCAACGTTTATTGGCATAGTGATACCAGCGCCGATGTCATGAATATCCAGAACAATTACAATACTCAAACAACGATATAAATCAGCGTTTATTGATGTAGTGATACCAGGCCCGATGTTATGGTGTGGCTAGATGGTGAAACGTTCGAAAGAAAATAAATATTTCTGCCTTCGGTGGGACCTGAACCCACGACCTTCCACTTGCCGGGCGGAGGCTCTACCCACTGAGCTACGAAGGACAATATATAATTTCTTTACGAACGTATATATATTGTTGCCAGTTATTTCGCAGAATGGTGTAGTACATGGACTACTATTTAAACCAAATTGCAAAGAGACTGGTATTAAATTGATCGAAAGGCGAATCGGAATAGTCTTTATATACGTTTGTAAAGAGATTGGATATTGTCGTTCGTAGCTCAGTGGGTAGAGCCTCCGCCCGGCAAGTAGAAGGTCGTGGGTTCAGGTCCCACCGAATGCAGAAATGTTTATGTTCTTTCGAACGTTTCACCATCTAGCCATAACATCGGCTCTAGTATCACTACGCCAATAGACGTTGATTAATATTATTGTTTGATTTAATCTGAGTAGCGTTCGATTTATATAAGCACACATGCTGCAATAGGCCCCTTTCGATCAATTTAATACCGGTTTCGTAATTTGGTTTAAATAGTAGTCCATGTACTACACCATTCTGCGAAATAACCGGCTTCAGTAAATAGTCTTTATATACGTTCGTAAAGAGATTAGATATTGTCGTTCGTAGCTCAGTAGGTAGAGCCTCCGCCCGGCAAGTGGAAGGTCGTGGGTTCAGGTCCCACCGAAGGCAGAAATATTTATTTTCTTTCGAACGTTTCACCATCTAATCACGCCATACCATCGGCGTTGGTATCACTACGCCAATAAACGTTGATTGATTGACATTGTTGTTTGATTTAATCTGCATAGTGTTCGATTTATATAAAATACAATACTGTTTTTCTGAAGGGGTCGTCTTTATTCTGGTATACAGTAAAATTAACAAGAGGTAAAATTAGCAATAAAGTTTTTTATTAATATGAAAAAATGTGGATTTTCTTATGTTTTTTCTTCTTTATTCACTTTTCTATTTATTTTTCTTTAATTGTATAACCCTCATTTTTTTTATTTTTGTCATGCATTCTAATTTAGTACAATATTTTACTAATTATGGTACGTCTTCATCCATCTTTGCATTGTGTTCAAATGCATAATTACATTCAAATTATTTAAGATTTTTTTTACAATCCTTTTCTAACTTCCCAGCTATTAATGTTCTAGCAGCCCAATTACTGTTGCACAGGTTGAAGAAACATAGTAATGATTTTTCACGAAATTATTGTTCATGATATCTTATAGATTGGGGCATGAAAGGAAGCAATTCCCCGTCAGTTGTCACTCATGGTGCCCCTACTCTTTTTAAAACAATTAACAATATCACCATTAGGAGGAATATATGCACCTTATTTAAATCTAAGAAGAAAATTTACATATAACTGGAAAATGCATTAATTATTCTTTGGGAGAATGCAACCATAGTGCATATTAGATTTATAAGTAAAGACAACGTTATAAGCATAAGTTATAACGTGCCTTTACTTATAAATTTCTTCTGCATAATGCTACGTCAAATGATCTTATGTCCAACTCTAATCTCGAATCATTCACGAATATGTGCAAAGAATGAGCATACTTAGTGAAGGTATATAATATGCTTTTGTACAATATTATCACAATGGATAAGTTAATTCTTATACCTTACAAGTAATTGTCTGTTTGCCTAACTGCTGCCCAAATTCCATCATCTTCTTATAAGTTTCGTCACTGGTATCAGAAGTTCTGATCACCTGTAAAGCAGAACAAAATAATTAACTTTCAAAGACAACACTTTCAAACCAAAAAAAGTGTAAATATTCACGAAAATATTTTCTGCTATTCAAATATTTTGCCGTGATTATTTCGGACTTTTTATTTCACCTTAAAATTGGACAAGGGGAGTTCTCCAAGGCTGGGACGAACTATGCTCTCTAATGTGATCCCGCAACCGGCATTATATATATATATTCCTGCTGTGCGTAAAACGCCATTCCACATCTAATCATCGAAGTTAAGAATCAGGCAGCATTGTGTCCACGAAAGTATCACCATTTGTGGACTTCTTGCCATGGTACTGAGATTAGAAATCCTCCTTAAACCGCAGGTCCAGCCTACCGACCTATCTAACCAGTGTGGTAAGCTTAAAATTGCTTCAATTAAGATGCTTTCATTATACTATGCGTACGTGATGACAATCAAAAAAGAAACATCCATCCAACTGGAGAATCGCATCCATCAAATCCCAAAATGGACTACAATTTTTTAGCATAACAATTCCAAGTCTAAAGATCCTCGAACAATCTCACTGGTGTATCATGCACCACTTTTTGCTTAAGTTTTTGGAAAATTTAGGCAACATACAAAAAATACCCCCTCCCACGTCTTATTTATTTTTTTCAAACCCACCGAACTAAGTTCGTATAATTTTGAAATGGAAGATCATTTGGTTGATTTGATACCGAGTTTTAAAATTTGTTTTTCGATTATAATCATTTATGAATGGATGTTTGTACTTTTTAGCACCCAATTCTATCCACCTTAAATTAAGAAGCATTTGCAAACAAAAGCTCAATTCATAACAATGGTCATGCGGGAAGTGTGAATGCACTTTGAACCTACTTGCTCAATAACTATAACCACCTTTCAAGAACAAACAAATTTTTAAGCGTGGGCATCCCCCTGTATAGTTATAGTTTGTCTTACGTTTTATGCACAATACATGTTTATTACTGTATATAAAAATATCACAAACCTCTAGGAGTTTCATCATAGGAACTGGATTAAAAAAGTGAAGTCCTCCAAATCTGTCTTTCCTTTGGCATGAACTAGCAATATCAGTTATGGACAGTGAGGAGGTATTACTGGCAAAAATCGTTGAACTGGTAGAAAATAATAAAAAGTATTATGGCCTGACATATGCACACTTCCAAACATAAAAAAATAAAAGGGACAATAAGAATCATGTTCATTTCACGGGTTTCATCAAATACAAATATTTTAATCTATGCTACGTGATTTTTGAAATCCCAAAATATACACGCACACACACAAGAGTACATGTTTATGTTACAAAATGGCACACTTTTTCCACTGACTATATTAAATACTGAGCATCCCACCCTCCCCAACTTCTAAAGTACACAACTCCACATTAAACTCCCTTTTCCGAATAGAGAAAATTTCTGTACAAAGCAGTATAATTGCCACTCCGTTTGTAACAGTCACGGTCTTCACTTAGCAAACAGATGAACAAACATGTTAATAACAATAAATTGACTCCTAGCTTCACTAATGCCTGGAAAGCTTTATTTAACCACTTACATTGATATTCCAACCCCGCTTTTCAATTTTTCCTGCATTCTACACTTCCAAACTATTTTCTGCCATCATAACATTCCATATTCACTAGAAGTCGATTCCTGATGAGGAACAGGAACGACCCGGAGCACCCCTCCCCGTCATTTTTCTGGGCTGCTATTAGGGTCACAGCTACGATATTCCGTATTCAAAGTGTGTATGTGAGGGGTATGTGAAGGCACTTGAAATGTTGCATATCAGGGACGTATCGGAGGGAACCGGAGCCCCCATCCTTTTTCTAGGCTGCTATTGGGGCTAGGACTACAATATTCCGTATTCAGAGTATGTATGTGAGGGGTATATGAGAACACTTGAAATGTTGCATGTCAGGGCCGTATCGGAGGGCCCACAGCCCCCATCAATTTTCTGGGCTGCTATTGGGGTCAAGATATTACGTATTCAGAGTGTATACATTTTCAACATTCTAATATTCAACACAATTGAAGATTTTTTTTTTTTTTCATATTTTCCATCCACAGTATGTTATACATCAAAGTATTGTATTTCTGTCAGGGCAGATGTCACTTTGTGATTATGCGCTAGTTTTATTATTTCCTGCATCTTACATAAGCATAGTTCAGAACCCTCCCCACCACAAGATGCTTATGTAATACTTGAATTACATAAACATCATAGACGGCCCCAAAGCTTGGTTTAAAAAATTATTTTGGGTATAAATATAAAAAAAATTGCCACTTTTCATTTTTGTGTATACAGTAAATGTTGTATCAGCAAAAGGTATTCAGTTCCCTTGATGTAACTGTCACTGTGTCCAAACTGATTTACAAATGTGTTAACACTGTTCACACATCTACTAACCATCTGTATCTGTTGAAGCTTGCACATTAAATGCGGTACTTTTTATGCTAAGAAACAATATTCAGAGAAAACATGAGGATTTCTTTGTTTTGATACTTACAATTACAGAAAATGGCTGTATTTTGTATTTATGCCTGTATAACCTTACACATATTAAAAAAAAAACCTTTTTATATACCTAGGTGCCACAGAATCTAGTTTAGAAAACAACTCTTGTTTGGTTTTCAAATTCTCGACGATAGCTTCAATAACAATATCGGAAGATTTTGCAGCCTCCACAGCATCCATGTTCAGTGACACACGATCTAGTGTGACCGAAACAAATTTTTGGCCATTCTGAAAAAAAAAAAAGAATTGAGAAATTAAATTTAAACTAATTGTGACTTGTAAAAAAATTTTTAGATTCAAGTCTTTCAAATGAATTAAAAATAAATTATTGATCCATAAAACGCATTAATAACCCACTACCTCCAGGGGTGTAGCTAGGTGCCCATAAAACTGGGTCCCAAAGAACAAAACACTTTTTTTTTCCTTACTAAACAGCTGGTCCCTAGGATGTGTTGCTTTTCTAAAATCAAGTCCTTTCCGTGTATTTTACATGTTGTAGTAAGTCAACGACACCCCTGACCTCTTTCAAAATTAACGGTCATATATTCAATTATGATACACACTTCCATATAATTAACGTTATACATTGAATGGTCGTTTTATTGGGTATACCAATCTAATGATGAATAGGGTCCTTTTTGCACCTCAATATTGTGAAAATTCTTCGAAGTAGGGACTCAACAATGTGCCAAAAAAATTTCCGGGTACACCAACTATGAATGTTCCAGGTCGAATACCGGTTTATATAGCTACAACTGTATTCAGTGTCCCCATTGATCTCTCCGATTTTTTCTGCCTACACAGTGCCTACTTGGTACTTTTTTAGGTATCTCGGTTAGTTGAATTTGCATGTTGCAAGCACAGCAAAAGTCATACTGTGCCGATTTAGTTACCGCGTATCACGCATTAAAGTAGAGGTTAGTTAAATCTGTTAGTAAAAGTATAGGGCTAAACTAACATCAGCTATTATACAATAATTTTTGCCACCCACGTATTAATTAGCTCAAACTAGAGCTTGTGTAATTTTGGAGAAAAAGAGACGCTTTCCCCATCCTGGATTCGAACCAGGGTCCCTCCGTTTAGCCCGGAGTGTCTTGGACCGCTAGACGAATGAGGACAGGAAACAACGCTCTCTTTCTCCGTATGTAAAGGTGTTAAGGTATTATTACCCGTCTCTTTTTCTCCAAAATTACACAAGCTCTAGTTTGAGCTATAATTAAAACGTGGGTGGCAAAAATTATTGTATAATAAATTCCCCCACGAAAACTCACAAAATTCTCGCCCCGGAGGCTTTCTTGTGTTGACCATATTTGGCAATTGTGTTATCCCTAACAGCAACTATATCTCAGTCAACAGAAAGGTAATTGGACTGCAGCCCAGTATGATCATGGCCTTTTTCTTTTTTAACTATGTGTCGGTGATGCAACAAAAGAGCTTTCATCGAAACCAAAAAACGTAGGTGAATAAACCTATAACTACTTTAATAAATGTCCTTGTGAACATCCGCTTTAATGTGCAGGTTAAAAGTAACGAAGCAAATCTTTTAATAATACATATAACTTTACAAATTATCTCATGACTGTATATGGTTTGGAGAGCTGTCGACTTACTGCAGGGTTGTCTGCAAACTGCTTTTTAGCTACACGTTCAAGACTTTTCTTAATATTGCCTTTAGCCTTCTCCAGCAATTCATTCGAGACATCGACGAGTACAACGTCATGGCCTGTTTGAGCGGCAACCTAAAATGAAATAATCACTTAGTCATAGGTCCAAATTATAAACTTGAATATTAAATAATAATGAAATATCATAATCATATATATATAATATAAATATCACAATCATTATGAATCATCAAATAAAATGTCTTAATATATTAGGTTTAATCTTGTCTATACTGACGTCTTTCTCCCTTCCTTGGAACAGGGGTGGGGGAATCTGCGGCTTTTTAAGGCCACATGCAGCTTTTAGAGCCCTTAAGTGCGGCATTTTGGATGAATCCAAATTTTGCAAACCAAATCTTTTCATTTTTATTAACATGGTTTTGTTCATTCTATCTTTTATTTATTTATTTTTATTATTATCTTAAACAAATGTATTTAAAATACAAAAGAAGTATCAATGAAATAATCCTTCCAGATTGACTGCCACAATTAAAGCATTAGAAACCAAAAGGGCTATTTTTATATGCCCAATATCTACCATTTATATCGGTCTCCCTCTTAAGGTCAGAGTACATTAGAAAGTGAATACGAACATTTTTGCCGAAAACATTGAACAAGTATCTACTAAAATAATAATAATAATAATAAGTACAGTTGACCATTTCGGTTAAACGAAGTTCGAATAATCGAGATTCTGCTATATATCTAATCAGCGGCATAGGAAAGGGGGGCTCAAGCCCCCATTGGGTAGCAAAATACATTGTTCCATTTAAGGCCAAATCACATGATCAGTTAAAAAATAATTAAGCCCCCCCCCCATAATTTCTGAATTGCTACATCCTTGTATCTAACTGAAATTTCTTGAATGCAGCCTTCTTTGACTATAAATTAACTCAATGTGGCCCTCCAATATGTAAAGGTTCCCCACCCCCTGTGTTAGAGTATCGTTATAGACAAAATCAACTATATAAATTCGAAAATCACACAACGAAAAAAGAATACGAAACCACAAAGACATAAACTCTAGATCTTTGCATTGTCTAAGTAATCTTATACTCTTTCTCTGTTTGTATACAATCTCCAAATTTACATACAGTAGAACCACAATTAACTGAAATAAAAAGGACAGGTCCGATCTCAGATAATCCACAAATGCAATTTTCTGTGCAAAGAAGCTACAAGAATTATCCAAAAACATGTTTGATCACATATTACTAACTACTATATTAACCGTCATAAAGTATGTGTTTGTGCT
>QLNU02015270.1:114385152-114407741 GCA_006491805.2 Dysdera silvatica | reverse complement strand
TCCCCCCTACTTGGAAGATTTCTGGATCCACCCTTAGTTACAACAAGATTAAAATGAGCCATAATTTTATTTTCTGGCTTTTACATAAGTGTTTTACTACCCTTACGCATGATAGAAAAAGAAACTGTTTGCAATTTATAAGGGGTTACGCTCAACAATACTCTAAGGCTAGAGTTCCAAGGATTATGATAAGAGAAAATATAGCATTACAAAAAATGAGGGATAAAAAAGCACAGCTTTAACATAAATAACGATTTTAAAAGATAATGGCATTGTTAGTGTTATCTATTAATTGGCCCATTGTTAAATTATTTCAATGATAATACATCATTTCCTCATCACCATGAATTTACCTGGGCTATGCCGGATCCCATAAGGCCACTTCCGATCACAGTTACGTTCTTAATCGCCATCTGGAACATTGCAGACGAAGAAAAAGATCTCAGAGATGAATATGTACAGAAAGCCATCTTCTGTAATAATAAATATGTTTTAAAGACTATCTTAGTTACCAATGTATTGTAATTACTTCAATTATTGATGACTAATATGATAAAAAAAATGTAGTAATACATGGGGATGTGTCGCGAACACCTCTATAATCCTAACTCAATGCTTCAAAGCCATCATTAAGTCGGAAACACAGCTTACAAAATTCGGCATGACAGAAGCTATGAAGGTGGCGAATTTAACTAGTTTTAAAAACAAAATGGAGGCTGTGACCAGTTAAGAAGCATTTTAGAATATTTTCAGCATTCAGCTGTAAAGTGTTTCCACACTGGCATTTAAACCTTGACAAAGTACTCTCCTGAGTACCTACCTCTTGCGCTAGAAAACGTAAACCATTCAAAGAAAACAATCCATCTGCAAAGGCAACAAAAATGCATTAAAACTAATTCGGGCAGAAGGACTATGGGTATACCGACATATAAGCAATCTAATACTCTGATCATCTCAATTATCAATGGTTATAAATCGTACAAGAAATTAATCATTAATATTTTGACTATCGCAGTTACTAATGAAGGTTAAAATGGTTTTTAATAGTTACCACTCGTGGTGATTTGCCATAGCATAAACATTACAACTTAACAAAAGGTATTCAGGCTTGCAAGCACTACCGTGTTTGGCGCAGTATAGCCCAGATGCTCTTGCGCCATAAAAAAGCCAAACAATCAATCAATCAATTGCAAGCACTGAACTGATCAGTTGTAGAAGTTATAATTTAAATTTTTGTAAATTATAACTTCTTATAACTTCTTTTCCCAGTTGTTATCAACAGTATTATGGCAATCTTAGTTGACGATAACTACAGTATGACTATATGTTTAGTTACTGATTATGACTATTTTTAGCTACCCTATTATGACTATTTTGATTGTCAATAACTACATAACTATTATCGATTATCAATAATTATATTATGACTATTGTGATTATTTGAATATCGTATGATTATCGCGATTGTCCATAAATATATTATGACTATCATGATTTTCAATAAATATATTGTGATTATTGATTACTTAATGATGATAATATAACTCGATCACACTGATGACAATATCATGAACATCAATTACTGATAAAATCATGGCTATCAATTACTGATTACAATATCATGACTACCTCAATCATTCATGATTCTAAAACAGCATTATAACTCACTAAGTGACTTTCTGCTTCTATAATGAACTGTGTCTTTTGTCCCAAGACACGTATTAGGGAGTTGAGTTACCTAGCACAGAACTGATGGTATGACCTTTGAACCGTAATTCATTTACATACAACTAAGGTTCAAACATAGCTCAGTCGGGGGATCGAACTGTCCGAACTAGACTAAATTTAACTCAGACTGTTAACTACATAGTATATAAATAAAACACAATACTGTCGAAGTTAGAAATTACACAATTTAATGTCGTGACAGCTGTTTCAGTAGCTTCTTGCTACTTTCTTCAAACCAAACAAACTGTTGAGTGGTAATGCTGGTCATGGTTGCCCCAACAGGGGGGGGGGAATTTAAAAAATTAAAATAAAAACATTAAAAAGGTTTATATAAAAAACAGCAGAAAAAAAAACATTTAGAGAGCAATTTCTTTAAAAAAAGAGATTTAAGAAAAAAGAATACTCATAGAGACAAATGAAAAAAAAAACAGAAGAGACTTTAAGCTAGAAAGGAGACCGGCTCCCATCCCTGCGCCTACCACTTGGAGTCAAACCAAGGTTCTTGTCATGATAGATGTTGCCACTGCAACAAGCAGAAGAGGACATTTTTCTGAGAAATTAGAATCTCCGAAGGCCTAGGGAACAAATCACGGAATTCAGTAAGAAATTAGTCGGTAAGCATTCTATTATAGCTCCGTTAGGAATCGAGGACGAATTAACGTCCCGATAGGTAAGCGCATTTCTGGTAATAGTGCTCATTCTACTACAGAACTGATGCACTTCCTAAGTTCTTAGTGATCTCCGCTGAGCAGTGATTTTACCTAGCAACTAGCTTTTAACTAGAAATTTATTTTCGCCGATTTATCCAAAGAATATACATACAGTTACAAATAAATATTCGACCAACCTTTTACAACTGAAGTATGTAATTATTACATACTTCAGTAAGTACTAAGTGTATAATTCTTACGTACTTATTTCTAATTTATGAAAAATAAATATCTATATTAGATAGCAAAATCAACACGCCTAACGTAATCTAAACCGAACGTCAAATATTTACTTATTACTTCCTTCTCCTCGGAATGTTTTTTTTTATCTTGACTTGACTGATGCAAAGAATTTTGGAAGTGTTGGTCACAAGAAATCGGCTCGATAATCCTGGAATCAGCAAAGTAAATCCGTGACTGTGGTCATCCGCAAAGCCCAGAAAAATAATTCAGAGTAGATTGAGCAGGGAGGGCGGATTGAGAGAGGTGACCGCCGGAGTCAGAATGTGAAAAATAGAGAATTGTAGGGCACCTGGGCTTAAGTAAGTCAAAGAAAGTGACCTGTGTTCACTAAAAAGGTTCCAATACGAACAGTAGGAGGCAAATGAAAAATGTCTGAAAAAGTGAAAAATGCCTCTTTGGCCTCCTCAAATCGCTGTGCCTGTTAATCGTGCAGTGTCTAATTAGGAAAGACCAGCTTTCTTGAGTAAGGAATAGTCGGTAGTTTGATGTAACGGGACAATAGAAACGACCTCTTTTGTTTCATCCTTAACCATAAATTATGGAAATTGTGGTATAACAACTCGCAGAAAAGGAGAATTTTGGAAACGTGTTTGGGGTAGGATCCCACGTCTCTTCTTTGCTGGAGAAGTGCTCTAACCAAAGAAGTGCTTTGGCAAAGAAGAAACGGGGGATCGTACCACACCAGGTTTCCGAAAATTCTCTTTTCTGCTAGTTGTTGTACCATATTTTTCATCATCCATGGTTAAGGTTGAAATATAAAAAAAAAAATCTTTAAAGTTTCTTTTACCTTGTTAATGTCACGCTATTGCTGGTCGCTTATTGAAGAAAGCTGGTCTCGGCTGATGTTTAAATTACATTCAAATGTACTACCCATTTTCTGAGAATAACCAGTTTATAGTGAATAAGCTTTATAAATGCTCTCAATGCTCTCAGGAAGGGGAATGATAGGTCATTTGTAATTTAATGGTTAGAGCAAGTCTCCAGCAAAAAAGAGACGCGGAATCGTAGCCCCACCAGGTTTCTGAAAATACTCTTTTTCTGCAAGTTGTTGCACCATAATTTACATAATCCATGGTTATGGATGAGGTTAAAAATAAAAAAATCACTTCTATCAGACATGTATATTCATGGCTAGAATCTACCATTCTGCATGGGTTCTTAGGTTAAGGTTATACATCCTTCTCTCTTGCTGTAGCTACCCACGGCTTCTTCAGAAGAAACATCAGTCGCGGCCAACTATTCCATCAATCTCTTCCGCGACAACACAACGATAACATGTTTGGCTACAAATGTCATAATTAATGATAACACATTTCACTATAATGAAATAATTCGTTATACAGTAAAACCTCCTGTCACGGTCACCTCTAAACAACGATAACTGCTGAAAACCGGCAACGTATCAATGGAACCGAACGCACTCCATAATTAATATTAGTGCTAACCCCTAAACATCGAATTCGGCCACCCAGTAGGCATCACGAAAAAATAATTTATTCGAAATTTTCGAATATGTCTGCAATCGAAATTGTTAACAATTAAAAGTAAAATATACGGGACGGTACTTTCTTTAAAATACTCCATTGAAATGTATGTTCATTTTGTAGTTTTATACGTATACTGCAGATGAGACGGACTCTATATTTTATATTGTTTTCAGGCTCATCAGACGTATACAACTGAAGCCAGAACTGACTTTTCAATATTGATGATTCTCCAAAGAACACAATTATGTGATTCGTATCGAGAATTGTAGAAATAGAACGTATATGAAAATTCAAAGGAAATTAAATGGTGCAGTTCAGCATTTTTTTAATTTAAATCGTATGTCAAGAGGTTGAAATTATATTTGAAATTTCAGACCTGGGCTCAAATTTTCACAAAGTATTTCAAGCTCAAATTTCAAATCTTCGGGCTCGGGCCTATTTATGACCGACCATCCAAATATTTCGTTTGCGTGAACAGCCACTGTCCAATAAAAGTTGTTTTTGACAGATCCGGTTTTTAATGCGTTACCATTGAGTAGTGTCGTATCAAACCAACTTCGTTATTTGAACGCCAGTTTTTAATCATGGTGAGTTCCTCATAAAAGTTCTTAAGTCTAAAAGAAAAACAGTAATCCAGGATAACAAAAAAGGTGTAAGTACATGAAAATTAGGAACACTTTGCAGTTGTGGGAGGTCACAGATAAATGAGATTTAAAAAAAAGGGTGGTGGGGAGATTATCTGTAACAGTTCTTTTGAGGCGTGAACTCAGATAGCAAAGTGAAACACTGACCGGAAATGACAAAATGCGGTTAGAGTGATTTTCAACTAGCGATGAAAAAACTCTCAGTCAAATATCCCGCAATTAAAACATTTTTTAATTGCAGAATTTTTCCTCACCTGATGAATCCAAAAACAGACAGAGATGATTATGGGGAAAGATTGGATGGGATCCTCAGATTAGCAGGAATAACGAATAGAAAAGCAAGAAAGTTTGTTTGCATGGACGAACATTTAGAAGTTTCTGCTACATTTAACACTATTCAGGAATTGTGAGAAAATATAGTGGAAGGAAAACGAAGTGATGAGGGAATGGAAGCAGAAAAAAGTGTGAAACTGCCACAAAATTCTAACATCAAAACATATTTTGATGTTTTGGTAAATTTTCAGGAGATCCAAAACTTTGCTCACAACTAAAATGATGATGAGTTATACAAAAGGACTAAAAATATAATTTTCTTAAAAAAGAATATTTGCTATAAAAAGGCGAAACAATTATGAATCGCTGAATTTTTTAATGTAAATTATAGAGCAGGATTTGTGTATCTGAAAGAACTAATTTTTTTACTATTAATTTTTATATTTTTATTTTTCCCTACTGAATCTTTAAATAATAGCTTTTCAGGGTCCCACGAGTGACCGTTATTCGGAGGTTTTGTTGTCATGTTTGGTTACATATAACAATTTGCATTTGATTGCAGCCGTTGTTGTGGATTTGTCGATGTGTTTCTACAGATTCACAGTGCGGATATTAATCTTTATTGTGGTAGACGTTTGGATCCCTCGAAAAATTGCACACCACATTAATCATGATAGTTATCATAGTATATAATGATGAGGCAAAGAACTGCCGAGACATGATTAACAAAGTTTAAATTTATTATCCAAGCAAGCAAAAATGAATCCATAAGAAAACTATAATATCGGAACACGAACAAAAAGGGTTAAACACTCTTATCGAGTCCTACAGAAAAAGTAACCGTTTTACGAAGAAATAATATATAGAAAACTATCATACGGCATGCGCTACTATATATATAGCACTCCAGCAACGTATTCTGCTTCGGTAGTCGATAATGACACACGTTTTTGTTTTTGACTAAACCAGTCCACAGCACCACTTTCAAATTTACAGATGACACCAGTAGTTGATTTTCATAATTTTGTGTCGCCTGCAAAATCAGCATCGCTAAAAACGCTCAAATTTTGAATTTTATTGAAAGAGAATTCCCATGGTACTAGTACCTCTGACATATCTGAAAATTCTTTTAACAGCTTGCCAATCACGCATAGTCGAATTTGACAATGCCTGCGACACAGTGCTTACTGCATAGGCTAAGTCTGGTCGTGTGGATACTGCTAGATACATTAAGCTACCAACAGATGATCTGAATAAGATTTCATCACACAATTCGTTATTTGCTTCTCTCATTGTCAGATAGCTTCTTTCCATTGACGTTGAAACAGCATTTGAATCTTCCATCTTGAATTTTGCTAGAATTTTTTCTGCATACGCTTTCTGTTTTATGAAAATCGACCCATTTTCTTGCTGGCAAATTTGAATGTTAGAAAACCAACAGTTATTTGAAATTCTGATTTCAGTTCTTTAAGGAACTCTGAAATTTTACTTTCATTGCATTCAGCAACAATACCGTCATCCACATGAATTACAATATTTCTCATCGCCGTTTTGAAAATATAAGCACGGATCCGAAGTGCTTTCTTATAAGCCATAATGTGCAAGAAAATTGGAGAACTGTTTATTTCAGCACCTTGGTGCTTGCTTCAAAGCATACAAACTTTTCTTCAGTTTGCATACACGATATGTTCCACCACCGTATCCGGTTGGTTGATCCATAAATATTTCTTCTTCAAGATGGCTATGTAAAAAAGCTATCTTCACATCAATCCGAGACATTTTCAACTTTTCTATTACTGCAACACCTAAAAGAGTCCCGATAGTCTCAAATCTTACTACTGGAGCGAATGTTTCATCGAAGTCTATTCCTGTCCGTCGGAAGAAACCTCGCACAACCAGCCGAGCCTTATGTCGTTTCGCTATTCCTCCAGCATCGTCTGTGACACGAAAAACCCATCTATTCGACATAGTTTTCATCCTTGAAATCTACAAAATAGCGAAAACCTCCCAATGACTTTGTAGGGAAAGGTCTATATAAATTGACATGAATTAGTTCACCAGGTTATTTTGCACAATCAACTCGAGTACGAAAATTAAGCCTGTGCTGTTTGCCAAACCTACATGCTTCGCAGAATTCTTTGTTAACGACGACTTTTAGAAATTTCTGAACATGTCGCTTATTCTCGTGACCTAACCTTTTATGCCAAATTTGCATTTATAGTAGCAGCTACCTCAGTAGTTTTTGCACGCACGTGTAAATAAATTAAGCCTTTTTCTCGGTACCCTACAATAAACAGTTTCGCCTTCTTAGAAATCTCTAAATGATTTTTGTCCACCAGGCATGTATATCCTTTATCAGTTGCAGTAACCAAGAGGAACAAGTTTTTCGAAATTTCTGGCACTAGCAAAACATTATGTAATCCATACATCGTTCACTTTTCTCCAACTTTAGCTTCAACATGAATAGTACCCCTTCCTTTAGCTAACAAGACTTGTCCATTACCCACACATTTCGCAAACAGTTCTGTTTTGAATTCTTCATATGTAACAAACCACTCCCATGTTTCGTCATGTGCTGCGTAGCTCCGGAATCTGCTATCCAGCTTTCTTCCTCTGACGCAACAGTAAAAAGTTTCTCCGACAAATGCGGCGTTCGGGAATTTTTTTTTCGGTTTGCCAGTTATGGACTTTCTTGATTTTATTGGGACAATTTCCCAGAAAGTGTCCTTGTTTCTCGAACTTATAGCAAACAACGTCCTTGATTTTCTTTTTATCAGCAGGAGGTCTGCTACCATGTTTTAATTCTTCCTTCGTAGATTTAACTCCCACCAGTGCAATTGAATCGCATGGATTTACACGTTCCAACACTCTGAGTTCCAGATTTCGAAGTCTTTCTATCAGGTTCTTGCTTGTTTGAAATTCTTTTGGAGTTGAATCCCATGCTTTTACAAATTCGAAATCAGGAAATTTCATGTTATCGTTTTTTATCGTTGACCTCACTCCACCAGCGTTGTAACTTTGAAACGTTTTCAGTAACACTCTTATTTGGGTCCTACTTGTGAGAGAAAAATTGGTTCAGGGCACGAAACTGTTTCTCTTCCCCTTTCTGCTCAAAAAAACTGTGCAAACTATTCCAAATTTCATTCGCTGTTTGAAAAGTTTCAAAACTAATTTCGCTACTAATTCACTTAACACCAGAAGCGCCGTTGAGGTCATTTTGATCCTTGTTTTTCCAATTTCCCATCATTTATTTGAACATACAGTTGAGCATCGAAGCTCATATTTTTTGAGTTTTCCTAAAATGTTTCCTAGTGTACTGTGACAAGTTTTCATATTTATATGTCAATTATTAAAATAAATAATCATAGAAATACCTAGAACAGCCAATAGGGGTCATTTTGACCCTAATAAGAAAAATGACCGATTTTCAATTGAATGTCTGTTTTCGAATGCCCGATGTTTCATTTTTGGTTTCTGCGCATGGGGGTACATCCACCTGTTGTCACGATGACTCAGGGGAGAAAAGTAAAAGCCACTGGAAAATAATTTTTGAGGGGAAACTAGTCCTTCTACAGCTACGATCAATAACGGAATTCGACGCCACTTTCCACTGCTATGTTCTCGGGGCTTTCGATTTCGACCAGTGTGTGTAAGCATTTTTCTGTATAAACAATTCTGAAAGGATTGAGTATACAGGAGGCCCATGACCTTTTGGAGCAGTTAGATTCAGATATCACTGGTGACGACAGCAACGATAAAGACTTTGTTGCTAATGTGAACTTACAAAATGTGTTCTCTGAAAGCAGTGACATTCAGTGATGCCGTGGGAAATTCTGGTAATGTGATCTTTACTCTTATGCGAGGACCAGGACGTTCACGTGGGCATAGGCAAGGACGAGGCAGCAACATACAGACTGATTCTGCTGGCAGCAGTGAGGATAAGTACATATCATCCAAGGGTGGACACAGGGGTCATGACCCCCAAAATATATTTTTTCACTGTAAAAAATTCCAACTTGCATGATAAATGAAGGGTTTTATTCCAAGACCATGGCAAATTCTGTCCGTGACCCACCCCCCCACCAATGGAAGTCTGCGTCCCCACATTGACGTCATCCAGTGATACTCTTTGGACCCCAATGAACCTTAGCAGCACAGTTTCCACAACAGGTCGCAATATTATGACAATTGCAAGTGGACCAATGCCTTTTGCTCTTTGCTGATCGTAATATTGGGACAAATCCTGCTTCAGCCTGTTGTTTGATGGTGAATGAATCAATGATGAAATACATTCAAACATGTTCAGTTTCTGAAGCGCGACACCGGAGTGGAGGTGACGGCAACTGGAATGTTACTCTGGAGGAATTCTATGTCTTTTTCACCCTCCTGTATGTCCGTGATACATTAGGTCATTCAAAACTTTATGCAGATGTTTTGTGAAAAAAAGAATTGGGGACCATCTGTGTTCAAAGAAACAATGTCGCGCAATTGGTTCCGTGAAATCATGCTGTATCTCAGATTCGATGTCCGAAGCAGCAGAGATAAAGCTGAGTGCCTGGTCACCAACAAATTTGATCTTGTTTCTGACATCTAGACAAGCTGATGGATAACTGTTATTTGTGTTATAATACTGGATAAGAAATAACCGTCGATGAATGGTTGTGTTGCGGTTGCTCTTTTTTTTGGCGCAGTAGAGCCCAGATACTCTTGTGCCATAAAAATTCAAACAAACAAATAAATAGTTGTTGCCATGTAAATCAAGATGCAGATTTATCCAATACATGGCAAATAAGCCGGACAAGTTTGGCATCAAGTTCTGGTTAGCAACTGATGTAAAATCCAAATACGTTTTGAATGGCTATCCATATTTGGGCAAGGATGAAGAGCGACCAACTGATTTACGACTTGGAAAGAGTGTGGTGCTCAAATTATTGCAACCATATTTGAATTCCGGACTCAATGTCACTACTGACAATTTTTTTTACTTCTGTGAAACTTGCAAATGAACTTTCTGCAAAGAAAACCACAATTGTTGGGACGGTAGATCTGAACAAGAAAGAATTACCTCTTATTACACGTGACACTTCTCCGCCATGATATTTATCTTTTCCATTGAAAAATGGAAACAAAACGCTCACAATATATAGGTATAAGAACAAAAAAAGATACGGAACTCGTAGGTGGCCTGTTCATGGTTTTTACAACGTCTTTAACATTGCTGCACTCAATCTTGGATAATTTTCAAGGAATCTTCGAGCTCCAAAATTTCACGTTGAGAATTTATTCTTGTGCTCGTTGAAGAACTACAACTTGGTGCTTTGTACAACAGATGCCCCACTTGTTCGAGTACAGACCCCCAAACGGAAGAAATGTGTTTTTCAACTATGCAAAAGACAGAATGTTGTCACTGTCAAGCGTGCATATTATTCCACCTTCGCTAATGTCTAACGAACTTAAGAGCACATTGTGTATTTATTGGTAGTTTATGTTTTTTGTAATTTCACTTTGAAACATGAGTTTGTTTCTCAACAAATAATATTAAAAAATCTGCTTAGCTTGCAGAAAAAAACCTCATGCAATTTACGTACTAAGCCTGTGTAAGGCATCTCTGATGGCTTAACATTACCTCTAAATCACAGTACATTTACAACACAACCAAATTCCTCTTGAGGAGAAGGTCCATACAATGGGATCAAAGACAATAACATAGCCACTAGAGTGCAGCTTGGAAACAGCACAACTTAATTTTAATGGATGGGTAACAATGAACTAGCTCATGTTTGTTTATTATCTAAAACGAATATACATGAAATAATTTGAAATATATATTAATTCTGTAAATATTTCGTTAAAAAGATTTCAATTTACACATGAAAACGGATTTATCATGGAAATCATTCGCAATAATTTATTTTGTAGGGATAATGCTACAAAGCACCCACAAAACACAAAGGAAACCTCTCGACATATTCAGCGTCCACAGGTTCAATAATGATTTGGGGACTATATATTTTGAAATTTCCAAATTGTTGCAATAATAAAAATATAATAAACTTTTCCAATTTGGGGCTTAAGCCCGTTTGGCCCACATGTTACGACAGCACTGATTATACGCATCCAAACTTCCATTATTTATGTTTTCAATCTGAAAGGCAACTTGTATATTTAACTGTGCATATGTTTCATGGTGAAAGGGCAGCTAAAATCATGCTACGCTAGGATCTTCAGTTTTCCAAGGAATCAAACCTCATATTGTATATCTGTAGGAAAAAATACAAGTGATGGGTACTTGCTGGAATCAAATACAAGTGATATTAGAAGAATTCTATTCTGAAGAGCGCTCTACACATTAAGCTGTCGACAGAGCTGTTAACCAGAAATTGAGGAGTGTGGGCTCGACTCCCACGAGGTGCAGAAAATCATTTTTTTTCTTTGCAAGTATTTAATAATCTGATACAACAACACAGGGGTGCTGAGAGTCAATGCGGGGCCCCCAGGCTCACTTCTACCGGACTCATGATCCCTTCTATGGGCTGGGCCTCCTACAGCATAGATCCTTGCCAGTTTGGGCCCCTAGGCTTCATCCCCCCCCCGGTCCGCTCTGCAACCAAATCATTGCTATGACGAGAGAATTATTCTAATAAAATATTAACGCTCGTTTCGTTTTTCGGATGTTGGCTTCTTTGACTTGCTGTCATGATTTAAAAAGCAGTCAAAGAACTGCACCATTCTTTGTGAATTTGTCAGCAATGAAAGCTTTATATATGCTTGCAGAGAGGGGAGTGATCATTGTTTGTGGCTTAATGGGTAAAGCTCCTAATCGGAAATTGAGACACGAGTTTGACTCCCACCAGGCTAAGAAAATCATTCTTTTCTTTGTATTTAACCATTTGATACTATCATATCATCAGCTATTGTGAGAGAATGACTAATTAAAATAACTGGTGTGTTTTTTACATCAAAATGCTAATCAGTATTAGTTTTAGGGAATAAGCATTTTTTTTTTTCAATAATCGTGTTGACGATATTCATACATTTCCATGTATCAAATAGTGTAAGGTCATTTAATGTCTGACTGACACAAAAACAGTACAAAAAACAATAAATACTTTATTGTTAAAGTACATTATCAGTAAAAGATTAACAACAAAAATGCACACAACCTGTAAGCTAATAGTAGTGGCTGGTTGTGAAACAAAAGAAAAGTATATATAATTGCGTACATTATCAGTATAGCAGGGATCTTATACCAGTAATACCACATGGATAACATAAGATTGAAAGCACATTCTTACAAAAGCATGAAAACGTTAAAATTAACAAATCATTACGATTAGAAAAAAAAGTGTGTTTACAACATGTACATTAAGCCAATGCCTACTATTTTTACACATACTGTGATCGCTAACGAAGGGCTGTCATTGATTGAAACATAAGACCATGAGTCCATAACAGGCCATATCTTCCATTAAAACTGGGAACACAGCGCTGTTATTTACAGCCAACCATTCCTCATTGAAATACACACAATTACTTTCCAGAGGTACACATCCACCCTGCATGCGCTCTCTCTTTGCATCCTCCTCCTTCATTAATCACAGACGGTTTCACAAGTTCTAAACCAGCATTTCTCGACCTTTTAACGTGAAGAATAGTATTGAATTTGTATGTTTTACATCTCAAAATTAAGCCACGGGTCAAATGGGGGAATAGGATCGACACCTTAACCTGACCTTTGAACCACAACACATTTACATACCATCATGCTAATTGGAAGGAAAACCCCATCTCAGTTAACCACAAGTCAATTTCTCTTTCTTACAGAAACCATTATTAGATACTCAAATAAAAAACTTACAAGTGGATAATCGTTTTGCTCATTTCTTATAGTACAAGGTTAGCTTTGCCAGGGCATCCAGTTTTTTGAGGAAATGGAAATCTTTTCGTGCAGGAAATCAAATCCCAGGCTGCAGGTCTGCCGAAAAAAGTTTAGGATGCACGAAGTATCTGTCATTAATCGGAAGTCTGGATTAACTGCAGCGTAGCCACAAGTATTACCCATACGCGACTGTACATCAGAAAAGCAAAATCAGATAGCCTTTTAGCATAAAAGCCCTCCACATACTTAAGCTAAGTCATATTTTGCCTCAGCAATAAAAAATTAAAATTTCAATTTGATGTGCCAATTGTCATAGAAAGACCTTTGCTGTACTTACACCATAAACTTCAATCAAGTTACATGCCCAATGGATTTATTAAGATTACAAAATTTAGTTTGTGTTCTTGCTTTAGAAAATCTTGCAACTCTACTAACCGGTGGTTGGTGTAGGAAAGGGCAGGCTCATGCCCACTCCCACTTGATATTAAAACACATTATTTTCTCTGCCACGCACGCATGATTTTTTTAAAGTTACTTGATAATATATTTTATAATTTTTTAATTGTTACGCCACTGCTATTGAGTATTGACAATACCTGAAATAAAACTCTTCCGAGTCACTATAATTACAATCCACATTAATGTATGTATAAGTGGCTTAAACCTCGCTATTAATGAATTCCTTGGCATACTGCAAACATGTCAAACTTAATTATGAAAAAGTAATCACATATATGTTACATATAGACTTAAATATTTTGCACACAATATAACATTTCTGTTCTAACAGAAATGTAATAAGCATATGAAAGTTTTCCCCTTAGTCTTTTTGCTATTCCTTATCCTGTATGAAACAGGCGAGTTTAAAGTTCTAGTCGGGATTCGAAAAACAGGCAAGCGACTTGCCTGGAACAAACCCGATTAAAAAAATGTATTGTTCAACATCTAAAACGTGTCGTCTTAAATCCTGCTATAAATGTGAGCAGTAATTTATATAAAACCTCATTCTAAGTAACAAGAGCAATGACCAAGTCAAAAGTCACATACATTTAAGCAAAACGTGGAAGTTTCAAAAGCTTCTAACACATAATTGCTCATAAAAGTGACAAATTTCAGCTTTCGCTTTGTCTTCTTTGTTTGGTTAATTCGAAAATGCAGATGCCTGCAGATCTAAGACTGATAATTCTAACATAACATTCTAAATATGATAAAACGCATACTAGTCCAAGCAAGTATAATCCAAGAAATGCCAGAAACGCTTTTTATGAGATGTTACTTTTGAAAAAAATGAAATTTCTTTGCAAAAATGGAATTTGTGTACAGGTAAAGTCAGGGTATATGCAAAATTTTCTGGTAATTTTCAAAGTAAGTCTCATTAAGATTCATTATCTGTAAATGTCCACAATCATGCCATTGGCTTTCATCTGAATCTTGATCATTGTATTAAATTTAAATAAGGGTAAGTATCAGACTTAGTTATGAAAAGTAAATTTTCAACTTACCCAAGGAGCTTAAGCAAACTTATCCAAAAAAAACAAAACAAAAAACATCAGACACCTATGGAAAAGCTTCTCAGTGTACAAATTCTGCAGAACCCTTGGCGAAAAGAGCTTTCTCACAAGTACTTTCTAAGATGCCGTTTAAATAAATACGAAAATTTATATATTTAAAAAAAAAAAAAAAATCAAATTTTGATTAAAAAAAAGCAGAATATAGATATTTAAGGAAGTTTAGAGCATTTTACACAAATGATGGCCATGGAACTTCCCTTTGTTATAGCCCTTTCTTGCCACATACAGAGAACTTAAAAAAAGAAAAGGTGACTTCTCAGCAAATTTTTCACGAAATGTACACCTTTAGCATTGCTGACATTTTTTGGATTTACATACCTTGATATTTAATTGAACTTCAGCTCAATTTGTAATGGCACTAAAAGTCTCGATAGTGCCATCGATGCTAACAATTGTTTTTGTTAGAGAATTGCTAGACATGTTTAAAAGAAGAAGTTTGATTACTGTGAGAGTAACATTGGCAATAAAAACCACAAGCATAAAAACATAGTCTTCAAAATGCGAACAAAATAAGAAGGCAGGACGCCACAATATACATTAGAAATTCTACGAAGTGCGAGAACATTCTTTTTATGCAAAGAGTTTTTCGAAACACGGGTGGCAATATGGTTTGTCGTTCTGTTCTTTGAAGGTACCTTTGTTAAGCTGCTTTAGGCAGAAGGAGCAAACGAAGTGCTCTGGATGAAACTTCCTGGACATGGCTGTCACGCAACGACCACTGATGGGTTTATGGCATCCTGCACAAAGTGAACCCCTCTTGGCATGGTAGTGGAGTTCGCAGTAGGGTTGTCCTTCATGGTCGAAGAAACTTCCCCCATTAAAGGGCTGACGACAATCCTAAAGTGCACATATATAAGTTACATACATATACTTTAATACAAGTATATTAAAACTGAACGAACCACTAAAATGGAGGCATAATAATAGGTAATATTTTATGACATAAGGATAGTTAGAGAGTGTTTGAAGCAAAATTCATGTTTTCGAAAAAATTAAAAATTAAGTTAGCAGTAATTGCTGTAAGCGCACTGCAAGCCATTAAGGTTAGTTGGTTGAATGTTTATGGTGCAAGGACATCAAGGGTTATCTGTGCCAGACAAGTTGAGGTGGTATGTACAGGGTTAAATTAAATGCTAGTTGCTAAAAAATGCAACACCAAGAAAGATAAGAGAGATTAAAGGCATATGTATTGCGTCGTTACATGGGGTCAGGAGGGAGGTGTAGCGGCCCTTAAATACAAATAAGCAACGCCAAATAATTTTAGTCGGCATGCATTGTACGTTAGTGAAAGATAAAAAATGTACTCGTAATCTAATAGTGGACTGTTAACTTTCACACGAAGTGGTGAAGAGGAAGAGATTGAAAAGGTCTTATTTGTACGATAGGCCTAATTTGGTAACCCTTTTCGTTATCACACCATTTGTACTACTAAACTGACCACTGACTTGGGGAAGAACATGAAGAGGAGGGGTGATCACTGGCGTAGGCAGAAAGTTCATAATGGGAGGGGTTACAGGGCTACAACTCATATATCCTTATGTTCATAGACATATAGGCCTGAGGGACCCGAACCCCCAATAATCTGAAATAAATTGCGATTTTACATATACTGTAATGTATAAACGTACATAAAATGTGCTTGGGGCCTCCGCCAATAATTTTGAAAACTCTACACTGATGCCCATGTTAAATATACAAAATTTCATTGCGATAGGGGGTTACAACCCCCAAAACCGCCCCATAGCTATGCCTCTGGCTGGGATAGGGCTTTTCTTATACCTGTTCTTTTAGGACATCGATCAGCTGTGATATACCCTGTCCTACCCATAACCTAAAGGTTAATAAAGGAAAAAGTTTGTATTTATTTATTTAACAACCCAAGACTGTGTTTTATGTATGTGTGTGTGGACGGGGGATCAGCTGGGACGAGACTGATTGCTTAAAGTGGTTTCAGAAGCAAGACACATTTACACAACCATACCGACCCAGAATTGAACCGAGATCTTTCGGTCAGAAGGCGGTATTTTTCACTATAAGACCTCTATGACGAAAAATATTAGATCATGGTAATTATATTTTATGAGTTCTTTTAAAATAGCTAAGGGCTTACATAAAGCACAGTTTTAAATTCACACACAAAAAAAAAGGCTTTAAACTCGATTATGGAAAAAAATAAATTAGATTTGTATTAACTATTAGTAGAAAATCAAGACCATCTCTCCAATATAAGCTAATTTCTTAAATAATAGTAATAGTTAATAAAAGTAGTTTCTGACAAGATGTAACAAATGCAATAATAGTTACCCTGCATGAGAAGCAATTAGGATGCCACTGGCTATTCATAGCAGAAATATAATTTTCTGTGATTGGCCGGTTACAACCAGCACACTTCAAAGCAAACATTTCTAAGTAGTCATCCCGGCAATAAGGTTTGCCTTCCTTTTCATGGAAGCCATCTTCGCCAAATTGTTTGCCACACTGAGTACAGAAGAAATGTTCAGGATGCCAAGTTTTGTCTAGTGCTGTCACACATTTCTGAAAGATAAATGTGCAATGTGTAAAAACATGAAAATACACACAATGTACATATTGACAAATTGTGGTGAACTATACTCGCAATATGGTTAAGGCATGATAGTAAATTTGGTTGTATTGTTGAACTGATTATAATTAAAAACGCAGGGCCGTCCTTAGATTTCGAAGCTCTTTATCCAATGGTTACGGCATATTAGGAACATCAGTTATTACTGAATTAATTATCGTAATTAAAAATATTACAACAGTATTCTAATGATGGTAACGCCAAAATTAGGGCACTTTCCATGACATTGAATATATCTATTAGCTGTTAATAATAATTATCAAAGGTTTGCAAATAACAACACATTTTCAGGATTAGTTTTACCAAGTTTTCATATAGCCTCTCCAACATTGAAAGTCATCGACATTAGTTAATAGAGGAAAATGATGAGTATGATTTTCATCTCAATTTATTTTGGAAAAAAAAAAAATCTATATTTTCATTTTCTGGTGAGGTCGTTGAAAACGATTTACATTTGAAAGTTTATTCTGGATTAATTTTGTTTTTTTATTTCTCAACAATCGTGTTTTTATAGCATGAGAGATTTGATTAAGGAAGGTATACAAAGGATATAACAATATGTGAAAAGGGGTTGGTTTATAATCCGGGAGATGGTTTTAGAACAGGGCTGTTCAACATACGGCTCACAGGCCACAGCCTGGTCCCCCAACAGTGTTAATCCGGCCTGCTGATAATTGGAATAAAAAAGAAATCCAGAAAAAATTTTTAGATTTTTTTTGGAAATCAAGAAAAATCGTGGGGGCAGTATGGGTGACCCCCTTCCATATCGCAAGTGAACAAATGAATAATGAATGAAATGAAAAATGAATGGTAGAAGCTCTTAAGAGATGCCTTTAATGATTTTTTTTTTTTTATGATCTCACTGGCCTGAGAGATCAGTGAAAAATTTTTGAGTGGCCCGCTGCCCAAAAAGGCTGGACAACCCTGTTTTAGAGGCCTTGACCATTAACAGTTCAAGGGCCTGGTGAAGTGAGAGAAGCTAGCGATAAATAAAAATCTAGACATAGCAGCCCTCCTTAGACAGAAGCTTTAGACGACTAGCTTTACCCATTTCCAAAGAAGCCAGCCTCGATCGGGGTATGTTTATTGATACATCTAACCATTATCAATAACGTAATACAAAAGTAACACAGTTTGAATGGGTTTATTTAACCACTGACAGCTGTTTCGGTAACCATATATTACCATTATCAGTAAAGCAACTGACACAGTTAATATGCAGTGCAAGATGAATGTGCTCAGAGAAATACTGAAATTAGTTTGTGGGACTGAAAAAAACCACTGCTTGTGGTGGATTAGTTTTTACAAATGCAAAAATGATGTTAAGGAATACGGGAAAAATAGTATTTTATTTAAATAAACAAACCAAGACTGCTTCAGAGGTCATACACCCTAATTCCTGTATTTCTCCAGCCACATAGTTTTAATTGTCATTTTGGGCAACACGAAGACTGTGCATGAAGGGGGTTGGGCGTTATTTTCCCTACTTGAACAATACTATTACAAATTCCTTATAAGAAAAAATATTCTATCACCCCATTCAATCCTCAGCAAAAAAATTTTTTTTAACAACTGTGCACAGGCTTGGGAAACCTTATCTGGTATTGTATGTGAACTGCATCAGTTGTCTTTCTGATGATGGTTGCATGTGGCTACTGAAATAGCAATTAACAGTTAAATAAACTTGTTCAAAACTACGTCAATTTTGTGTTTTGATTATTAACATTGCTACATGGTACATCGTGAATTAATTCAAACATTTAGCCATATTACTTACAAGGAAAATAATGTATCTGTAGTTTTATTTTAGTTCCCTGCAAGTTGCAATTATTTTATTTCAGTAACATGCTGGTTTTATTTTATTTCCGAAATATCAGACAATGTCTCAAAATACAAATAACATGTTTTCCATAAACACATATAATATTGTATGGATGTTTTTCGAGGAGTAGTCCTCAAAAAATATGAAATTGTCCAATTACGCGAAGGCTGAAATCCATTTAAAAAATCAAATTGCAGATATACTGAATAATTATAAAATTAGCAATTAATTTATGGAAACTGAAGAATTGTTAGCAATAGGAACATCTGATGAGGAATTCAATTGTTAAAAACCTACTGAAAATTAAACAGATATCGAGGACATTTTTATCTAGTGGCGAAAATGAAAATAATTGCAGTGATGAAATTTCATTTGCGAATAAAAAGGCAGCTGTATTATACAGGCATTAAACAAGGGAAACAATGCCACAGTCTTTGATCCTTCCAAAAATCAGGTAAGTTCGTTAAAAATCCAAGGAAAAGCAAATTAAAAATGAAGACAATCGACTCTACAAGGTGAAAGAAATACAAAATTACACAATATAAAAATCCCAAACAGCAAGCAGGTCAAGGTTTGATATATGTGGGTTGTTTTTTGAGTAGTGGCCACTATTTATTTTCTAGATACATAGCATACATACAAGGTTCTAAGTTTTATAGGCCTTCGATGTATTCACCAGCTTCGTGTACAACGTGTTCCCAGCGACGCGGAAACCTTTGGATACCGTTGGCACTACCTAATCTCTGAATGGTGTGAAGGGAGCGATCTATTGCCTAAAGAAGGTCTTCAACCGTTCGAAAACGAATCCTACGCAGTGTTTTCTTCATCCGAGGGATTAGGTCGAAGTCTCAGGGGCTTAAATTCGGAGAGCATGAAGGCTGGTAGAGCACTTCCCAGCTTCAGCGATTGAACAAATCAGATACAGTTCCTGCTGCATGCTTCCTTGCAGTGTCGTGCAGAATGATGGGTAGGCTATGCATAAAGTGACGTCATTTTCCTCTACCCACCTTGCTACTGTTTGGTAACGTCATGCAAATGCACCGCAAGCCTCTTGCAGTCCTTGCTAACACTGACGTGCATTGCGACCTCCAGCACATTCGATTTTTAACCAGCTCCTTTGCTCTTCCTTCAAAAACATTGCGATTGTATGCCGCGACTGCTTGTTCACAAATGCTCTGTTCCTGTTATCACTGTGCAGGCGCATAGAGGAGGAACGGCAAGTTCATTTGCTCTAAAGGAGGGTAGGCATTTAATTTACCTATGGTATAAACGACATCGCCTGGCTCCATTTTACGGTGTCGCTACAGCATTGTTGCCACTACTAAAAAAACCAATGCACATGATTCAGACTGAAAAAACTGGGTGGCAGCGAGAGCTTTGGAACTAGTCTAAAACGTGGTTGTGCAAAATAAAAAAAAAAATGTATTGTCAGTCGAAAAATAATGTTTATCTCATCAAAACATGTAACTGAAAATGAAATGACCGACAAATTGGAGCAGGCTTTTGTCAACTATGTTAATAATTATATCAGGGATTCAAAGTTAAAAGACAATCAGATATTCAACGCAGATCAATCAAGCTTCAATCTAGAAATTCATTCAGGGTGGACCCAACATTGCATAAGATCTAAACATATTGAAGGCCATGTACAATCTGTAAATGCATTGAAACATTCCTACACAATATTGCCAACCATAAGTAAAAGTGGAATATTGTTATCGTTATTATTCATTGTATATTTAGAAACAAAAAAGAAAGTTTGGCATGGATGTAAAAAAGAATATGTTACAAGCAAATAATATTTATACAGTTGCTTCGAAATCAGGAAAACTGGGAACGCACGAATTAAAAGAATGGATTCCTAATGTATATTTTAAGGATATGCCAGAAGAAAACGTCCACAAGAAGCTCCTTCTTGTGGACTTCCAGTCAACATATAAGAATTTTGAACTAATCAAAAACTCTACTCCTCCAAGCAAAGATATTTGTATACTTATTATGCCACCTAAAACTACCTCTTTGTTCAGCCTCTCGATAAATACGGCTTTCGTGTCTGGAAAAATTATGTGAGAACATTTTCCGAAACCATACAACTGAAACAGCTTCAAATTGATCTATTTCGGCGGGTCAATATTTTTAAATTACAAGCTATTATGACCAACCAGATGTCCTCACCACATTACATAAATATGTGGAAATATTCATGTCATGCATGCTTGCATTCAGAATAGCATCTAGGATATTTTGCGTTTTTAACGTTCCTCACTTATGTAATACATTTTTTGAATAGTCACATAGCATTTTCAGTATGATTCTAATTAAATAGTTACATAAGGAAAATATGCGTAATTTTATCAAGATGAAAGTATTTGCAGAAGCTGAAAACCTTAGCATCATGAATTCATTTTTTAAGAAGAAACCGCAAAGAAAATGGACATGGAAACACCCAAATGGGGGAACTAGTGAAATTGACTATATCCTGGCAAACAAGAAATCAATTATTGAAGATTGCAGTGTACTGAACAGATTTAATACTGGAAGTGATCATCGAATGGTGAGATGTAAAGTGCACTTAAATACTAAACTAGAAAGGCAGAAGCTCATTAGGAAACAAGTAAGTAAGAGGGTGGATTTAAAGAAATTAAAAGAAAATACCGAGGCATTCAAGTTGGAATTAAAAAATCGCTTTTCTGCACTGGAAGGACTTATTGATGAAAGTGATATCTCAGAAGCAAATGAAAACATTGTTAAGACAATAGTTGAAACTGCTGGGGAAATTGGTGGTGTAACCTGTAAAAAGCACAATAGCAAATTATCTGAGAAGACGAAACAGCTCATGAAAAGGCGAAGAGATATGAAGGTGGACAATCAAAATACCAGTTCCAGGATTGAGTACATAGAACTTTGTAAAACTCTGCGCAAAAGCATGAAAGAAGACATAAGAAAATTCAATTGTGAGTTAGTAAGGAAGGCCATTGAAAATAACAAGAGCCTTAGGGTTGTTAAAGGAAGTTTATCTGTTGGGAAGAAACACATCATTGCATTAAAAGGAGAGGATGGCACCGTAACAAGAAATAGGGAAGAAATACTTAGAAGAGTTGAAGAATTCTACAAAAAACTATATGAAAGTAACAGTGGATTAAACGAAGACATTGAAATAGTCGAAGGAACAGCTCCTAAAATCTTAAAAGAAGAAGTTTCATTTGCAATAAAAAGTATGAAGAAAGGAAGAGCCCCTGGCGATGATGGTATTACATTAGATATCCTAAAAGAAGCTGGAGAATATGTAGAAGACATACTTGCAAAATTCTTTACCAAATGTCTTAACAGCGGTAACATACCAAACCAATGGGATTCTGCAACAGTAATTCTTTTGCATAAAAAAGGTGATAAAGAGGATTTGAAAAATTACCGACCAATTAGCTTGTTACCTGCTATTTATAAAATCTTCACAAAAGTGCTAACACATCGCCTGCAGAAAAAATTAGATGCAGCTCAACCAAGAGAACAAGCTGGATTTCGAAGTGGATTCAGTACAGTGGACCATATTCAAGTATTAAGAGAATTAATTGAAAGAACACATGAATATGAACTTCCATTGTGTGTGGCATTTATTGACTATGAGAAGGC
>QLNU02015270.1:114346829-114385052 GCA_006491805.2 Dysdera silvatica | reverse complement strand
ATTTCTTTTGGTCTCAACTCAATATTTACTATTTTTTGAGATACTATAGGATATTAAACGATTTTACATTACTAATCGGTATCATGCAATTATCTATCAATCTTGAGTTCGTGGAAATATGGTATTCTTAAAAGGAGTTTAAAATCCTAAAATATATTGCTTGTTGTGTATATGTATCATATAGTATAATATATATATATACATATATGCATATTGTATAGTATGTCCAGTGCCGGATTTAGGGGAAGAGAAGCCCTAGATTATTCCAATTGCAAGGCCCCCAAAATTTCCACTTTCACGACCGACTGCAGAAAATTATAGAAGAGGGATTTAAAAACATTCTCAGTGAAGCCGAGGACGATAACGGGTGTTTAACCCTTTTGCTGTGGGAAGGCTACCACGCAACGAAAGATTAATCTGAACAACGTTTCTGCCCTCGTCGATTTGCCAGCCGAGGTTAGATTTCCAGAAAAGGTACAGATTCCTCGGAAAACTGCAGGTCCTGGAGGAGCATCATCTTTTAGCCAATTGTGTAGCGTGGGGGGTGTCACCAGCCGCCAAATTCTTAGAGGCGCAAAATTTCAATATTGTACTGGTGAGAGGGAGTGCTAACTGGTTTCAGCGGGCGCAATACATAACGTGACCCAGGCCCTGGCAAACCACGTCTGCTTTTAGCCCTGCTTTTAGCAGTTATTGTACAATAATCCACGAAGAAACTGTTGAACGAACAATGTTTTCATGTAAATATCAGAACTGTGGGTTATAATAAGCTATAGTTAGAAAGAATTGGATTAAATGGTAAGTTTATATGGCCCATCCATCAGGAATTTTACATGGTATTAATCCTGCCATTAAACATATTTCTTTTCAAATTAATTACTTTAACGTACCATATTTCGGTTACATCGAGTTGTGGAACATTTTGAGGAAGCGTTTATTTTGCTTCATCGGAAAAAATGTCTAGCATGTATTTTCCACTGCTCTTGACACCAGGAATTTACCTTTCATTTCTGCACGCATACTTTTTAAATTAATTTCGCAAATATGAGATCTCTCTAAGCAAAAACTTTTTCTTCGAATAATGAAAAGCTTCCTAGTTTTAAGACGATATTGTGATGTCAGTTACTTTTTACGGGTCCTTTTAAACTTATTTTGAATGTTATTTTATTCGCGGAAAGAACTGGAAATGGTTATTTTATTTCTGCTTGATTTTCTAATGTCGCATTCTTATTTCTGACGTGACTTTTTATGAAACCGTAGTGGGGTCGTTACTGTTCTGACGTTTCTTATTTCTAAAATATAACAGCCTTTTTTCTACTTTTTAGTTGGATGGCAACAATATAGTTACTTTATGGAGGAATTGGCGACTTGATAATTCTCTTAACTATTTTTTTTTAAAAACGGAATTCTCAGATTATCCCCCCCCCGTTTTTAATTTTAAAAGGGGGTGTAGACGATTTCTTGCGTTTTAGAACGTTGAAAGGTTAACCGAAAGGGTACTAAACTGCTGCATATACAGGGTGTCTCAGCACCAGGGTTACAAACTTCAAGGGGTCATAGTACTCATCAAGGTGAACGATAATATGTCATAGAATCTAAAGTCGCAAACCACCCACAGCGCCAGTTCTAAAACCGTCCAGCATGCACAAATATTTACAACCAGTGCATGAGAAGCGCAATATGCTTTATCCTAATCAGCTATGCACTTGATCAGCTGACCTGAGTAGTATCTGGCGCTCTTCACGCACTATTTGTAAATATTTGTGCATGCTGGACGGTTTTAGAACTGGCGCTGTGGATGGTTTGCGACCCTAGGTTCTATGACAAATATCATTCACCTTGATGAATACTATGACCCCTTAAGGTTTGTAACCCTGCTGTTGGGACACCCTGTGCATAATAAGTGAAGTACTTTAGATGAGAAAATTCTTTGGTTGACGGAACAATAAAGTAATTTCTCGGTAACTTTCCGTTCCTTGCTAAAAGCTCCTTTTCATGAAAGTTATTTAAAGACAAAAACGATGTTTTACGATTTCTATTATGGAAACCATGGATAATGTACAGTTTTTGGTTGTAGTTAATGTAATAACTCGCGTTTTTACGAAGTTTTATTTTACTATCAACACATTTATACGAGATATTTCTTTGGTCTCAAAAAGTACCATATAGAACTAATACAAATTCCCGTTTAGGAACTTTCGATTTCAATTTGGAGTCTCTACGATAGCATAAATTCGAGAGTTCACTGTATAAAGAGAAGCTTCCATTTTAATGGAGATTTTTATTGTTTTATTAATATAGATTTATAAATTATTATAAAGCAATTTATTTCAGACGAATTTTTTTTTATCGCATTTAATGGTAATTTAGTTTCTTGTACATGACTTTTAAAGTGCGCTGTATCCTTTTTTCATGATTTGTTATTCAGAAAACGAAGTCTGGTAGATTTTTTAAGCATATTTTTACGTATGCTAAGTCACAAAAGGTGACCTAGTTTTACCTTTCTCCATCTCACAGACGACACATGATTACAATACACGTCACCAGGACGATATCAGGCTACCGCGGACTCGCACAAACTATAAAACACACAGTGTCTCCGTTACGGGTTCTAAAATCTGGAATTCAATTCCTCAAGAATTTAAATCTCTCTTTTCTCACCCTTAAAGCCAAAATCTTTGATTAGTACTTAAATCAAGTATGCTCTGCCTGCTACTTCTGCCTTCCCACTCTTTCCTTTTAGTTTTCAGTTCTTCCCCCTCCTCTGCTCTCCCTGCTCTTCCTTTTCCATTTTTCTTTTGTCTGCCTTTCCTTTTAAATGTCCTTTAAAACTGCACCCGCAACGGTCAACTCAAAATTCATTTACATTTTTCTACTATTTTTGTTTCTCCTACTTCTTCTCTCGGCCTTGGCTACAAGGAAAAACATTCTTACTCTGCAGCCCACAAAGATTCCACCTTTGGACTTCAACCTTCACTTGTAACATCTTCGAGTCAAGACTCTGCTCATAAACTCTGTAAATGTGATACACCTGCGAATGTAAATCTCTTAATAACAATGCGGATTTGTACGCGCGAATCTATATCGTTATTGTTTCTTGTTGAATACGAGAAATCCCTTGCTTTGTCTTCCGGAAAGAGAGCCCCGTTACTAGCATCGCTACTGCTCTCTTTCCATTTCCCAAGCAAATCGTTTGTATGGTCTCCTGATGTACATAATAATAAGGAATAAAGTATTACTTACTTACTTACTGACTTACTATGCATTTTTTTAATCTGTAATATCGGATATTAATGCGAACCATAAATAGAGGGATATAATATTGATCACTAGTAACTTGTTACATGATCTGTATCACGAAATTTTAGAACTATGTCCCAAAGCAGGGCTTTTTATGTGTGGGCAAGCCTGTAGCCAAGCCGGGGCCAGCAGGGGTGCGGCCCAAGTTGCTTTATCGAGTTATTTATATATATGGAACAATTCTCGGGTGCCCTGAGCCCCATATGCAATTTGCCTTGACACATTTGCCCTTTCATCCTGGCTACAGTCCTGTGTGTGGGCATGAACAGTGTCGGTTTGGCCGGGGCGGAACGCGGTCGTTTTCCGCCAGGACCCCTGATGTCCAGGCTAATGCTACAAATGCAAAAGATTTTTTTTTCCTCCCCATGTAGGAAAAGTCATCGATAAAAAGTCGAACGTATCTGCTAATTATTATTTGACGTTTTATCAACGATATTCCTTGCATGGGTTATCGGGAAGCTGGGACCTATTTTCCGCAGGGGCCCTTAGAGATCCAAGCCGACACTGGGCATGAGGGCGTGATTTTGCCTTGACAGTTAAAATACTACTTCTAATAATGTATAATAATTAATATCAATAACTAGTGTGATTAGAAACATCGGCATCTATACAATACTATTCACTACATCATTGACATGAACTTTGTAATTAACTCCGCAAGCTAAAGTTATATAGGATTTCGCAGGGTCTCTTTGCTGCTGTCTTGGTACTTCGAAAAGTAGTCGTTTACCACCTGCAACAAGAACTGCTTCACTTCTTCATCCTTGGTCATTATATTTTTGTATTCCGGTATTAATCTCGCACCACGCTCTGCCACATCATTCGTTACTAATATTTTCGGGAAGACATAGAAAGCTTGCTGGTAGTGTGAGTCTGTTCCCCACTTATTAGGATCCAAGTTCAAAAACTGATCATAAAACTTCAAATCTTGAAAAATCATGGTTTTGGAGGTAAAAATTTACGACTTAAATAGATATAGATATAAAAAAAAAAAAAAGTTTTCCTCGCCCATTCTTGGCGGAAACAGGCTTTGGGACGGGCAGAGCGCCATGTTCCCAAGCCTCTTTTTACATCACTTCTTAATGTGCCATGTCTAGAAACTTCCTGACAATGTGACACGTGTTTAGGATTGTGGCTTTTTGTATTTCAATGTAGGTGTTTGGGTCAATGTTGAGTATCTCCAAAGAGATGCACCCCATGAGTATCTTGTACAGGGTGTTCAGGCACGTAATGGGTCGGTATTTCGCTGGGTTACTGGTATCCTGGTCCTTCGGTAGGAGGTAAGTTATTCCCTTGCAGAGGAATTCAGGCATTTTGCTGGGGTCTTCAATTATCGCCGTAAGTTCCTTGGCTAATGGGCCATGGGCGCTGGTAAATTTCTTGTACCAGAAGTTGTGTATGCCGTCAATACCGGGTGCTTTCCAGTTGTGCGTACGTTGGATTACCTGCTGGAGTTCCTCTATCGTGATGCCCGTGTACTCCATCTCCTCTATTCCTCTCGTAGCCTCCATTTCTTGCTGAATCCAGGGGGCGCTTTTGTGCTGTACTTCATTGGACCATAGTGTCTTCCAGAAGGTCTCTATTTCTGCTGGCTTTGGGGCTTCGTACTTGTCTTTGTTCGCTGGGGTCTCTCGAAGCTTCCTGTAGAAGGCCTTCTGGTTTGCTTGGAATTGCATGTTCTGTTGTTTTTTGTTGGTATAGTCTTTGTATCTTCGGAGTCTTCTGGCGTATACACCCAGTTTTTGTTTGAGGGTATCCAGATATTCGCTGATGTGTTTATTGGGCTCTTCGTGTCTTGTATGAATCCTATTTCTCTTAAGGGCCATCTTCACTTTCCTCACTAATTTCTTACCCCTATTTCCCTGCATGTACTGGGTTATTCGCCCTATGCTGCTGCGGAGCTCTTCTATTCTTTTTTGCAGTCTCACTTGCCATGGTGGTTGGGCTTTGTTTCCTCTGTTACTTCGGCCTTCGTTCCTTACTTCGTACCCATTGGCGCGTGATGCCGCTACTGCTGCACAGTATATGGCGGTGTGTATTTCCTGTAGGGAGTTGTGGTTCTGTAGGTGTAGTGGTAGAGTATGTTCATTGAGGATCTTGGTTGCTTTGCAGAGTTTCCAAGATGCCGGTTGGCGTGGTATTCTTGGCCTTGTTGCGGCATCCGAGCCTTCATATTCCGCCAGGGCACATTGGAAACCTTCTTCCATTTTCTCCACGTCCCTCCTCTCTTCTTCTTCTATGCTTGTTTGGAGCGGTTCTCTTGCGCCAATAGCTGGTGCTTCAGGGTTTGCCACACTGGTTGACATGTATATATATGACCATATTGAGGGCTTAGTAGAATACTTAAGAGAGAATGGAAATATATATATATACTTACCCCTAAAATGGCAGCATTGCAATAGGCGCATTTCGGAGAAAATATGTTATGATAGTCTGTTTCACAATAAGGAACACCGTCTCGCTCAAAGAAGTTTTTTGTACCCAGCTCCTGATGGCAGTGACCACATACAAAGTGCTCCTTATGCCAAGTTTTTCCAAGGGCAGTGACAACCTGCAGCAATTTACAAGTTTTAATTACAGATTTATACCTACAGTGGTCAGCTTAATTAAAAAGAACTAGCTAAAATAAAATACAATTAAATGATGCCAATGGGGCATTTCAACATTACAGCACACATCAAGATTAATTAAACTGAAGCACTTTTAAAACATGTTTGATATATTGGTATGATTTACATAGCTGACATGAGTGTAAAACTTGTTGACCACTTCAACTATTAGAAGAATTTAAATACTAGTGATAATCTTGATTATATATAAGGTAAACAGTACAAATATAAGATAAATAGTAGATCAGTAACATAAATATAAGATAAATAGTTGACAATTTCAACTATTAGAAGAATTTAAATACGAGTGATAATCTTGAATATGTAAGTTACTGCTCACTTCAACTGTTAATATGATTTACACAGTGACGCTAATGAGTGAAACATGTTGATTTCAACCATTGATATGATTAATGACAGTGCTAATGTTGAGTGAAACCCATCGATCACTTTCATTATTGGTGCTAATGTGCGTAACCTATTGCGTTAGCCAAAAAGTTGGTTTATTTTTTTAAGTAAATATTGTAGTTTAAAAATAAAAAATTCGTTTTTAAGTAGTAATTGCATTCCAAGCTCTCATAATGTGATCTAAGAATCCTGTATGAAGTTAAAGATAACTAAGCACTACCAAAGCAGTCTTATGGAAAAACCTAAACATTTTTTGGCCAACGCAATATTTAAAAAATACTTCAGCTATTTGCATGATTTACATATGGATGCCAATATTTAATGAAATTGATTATTTTAGATATTTATATAATACAAATAGAAGTGCTGACCATGTATGTAAGGTATTGTTCATATCAACTATTGGCATAACTTAAATAACACTGCTGATGAGTGAAAATTGTCGATAATTTCAAATATTGGTATGATTTAAATGGTGCTGTTGGTATTGAGTTGAACCTTGTTGATTTAAGGTTTACAATAATATTATCATTAAGCATAGCAAATCAGTTGTTTATAATAACACATCTGTTCTTAAGATCACAATACAAGGAATATGATCAATAGCAAAAGGCTGAAAACTGAGATTAAATACCCAATAATATACAGCATAATAATTATATATTATAAATATAATAATCGACAGCAATTTTTAGTGGCTTCAAAATTATGTAGATATACAAAATTTAATATTTGTGTTAATTAAAAATTTTTGTATACAGATATTCATTGAACTATTATTACAGAAGTTATAATAATGAAAAAAGAAAAAAAAAAGCCTAAACAATTAAAGGTGAAACTTGAATTGGTCGCCAATTATGAATATTGAAATAAATGAATGCAATATTGAAATAAGGGCTTGGTAGAGAGAAAGATATACACTTAGCTTTTGTATCCTAAGAAAAGTAATAAAAAAAAAAAAAAAGGGATTTAAGTATCATAAGCGTCAAAGTGGTATTCACTTATAAAACCATAATGGAAATGACATGAAGAAGTGAAAGCTTAATTTTAGTTTCAAATAAAAAAGAAAGAGAGAGAGAGAGAGAGAGAGGGAAACTCATGGAGGAAGTTAAATGTATTTTAAATATTTCATATGTTAGCTAGCAAATTACATTAATTTTATTAATATACTAATGCTAAAAAAAATCTCTATTTTAAACAAATTTTTTGAAGCATGTGTAACACAGAGAGACACAAGAAATATTTATAGAGTGATGATCAATTAATTGTAAATGAGATTTAAAATTTTACTGCATGTATTATTGCTTCATCATGTGCAATTTATGCGTGACATGTAGTGTGCAATCCATGTGCATGAGCTTACATATGGATTGCACAGTACAAACAATAACCCTGAACTCTTGCACGTTTTTCTTTACACATTTAGAATCAAATGACTGAGCTTGGTCACTTTCTAAATCTTTCATGCGCTTTTTGAGATGGGTGTCCATCGGCAAAGTGACCTCTGAGCTGCAAAGCACTCATATTCACCTAGATACAAACCTGGGAAACATGGATGCAAGATCGTAATTTTAAATACTAAATCACCAAGATATGGACATTAACATAAATTTCACATCCAGCCTGTAGGAAATACATGTTCATACCTGCACATCCATTAGACACACACACAGTCTTTGAATTTAAAAACAAAACTGCTGCACCCCAAATATGAATTATTCGTGGACGCAACAACAATGAGATTTTGATAAAATATGCATATTTTATATAGTAAACTGTATATATATATATATATATATATATATAAAAAAAGATTTTGTATACCTGTCCAACAATCGGTTTATTGCAAGCTGTGCAGTGGCCCTTGGGGCTGGTATTCACGCCTTGTTTGCTCATATCTGACTGCAAAGTGCCAAGCATAGAGTCCAATTGATCAACGCTTCGATTACTGACGCTGCTTGTTGGTGATCTGCTTGCTTTGTGCGGTTTAGCGTATTGTGCTTCACTTGCCTTGGCAGGGTGGCTCAACTGTTGGAAGCAATATTTCTTCGATCATGCACAGTACACAAAGCTCAATACAAAAATGCTATTGAAAAGACACCTTAAAACAATTAGAAGGTAATTAATGGGGAGAAACAACAACCAAGCTTCTTCAAAGCCCTAACTTCAGACTCGTTGTATGGTGGTTGCTTTTTTATCCCTCTGCCACTTTTCACAATAAGAGACCGTTCCTGCACAACCACATGCTGCAGATATGTTACGGCGTGAGACTGAAGCGAGGAAGGGAGCTGACAGGTTGGAAGAGCAATTTGAGGAGGAGGAGGGAAGACTTCCAAAATTAAAAGAAGGCACAGAGCGAAAACTGGATTGAGGGTGGAAGGCGCTATTTGGAGATTGAGTGGGAGGATCCTCTCAGCTTGTTTCTAATTTTAGAAAGACTGCAGTTCTGTCTATCCCCTCCATTTACAAATATCCATGTAATGGAGAGTGCTAGAGAGAGAGAGAGAAAACGTACAGGACACGGTCTCCTTCCACCACATGCTATTTTTAGAACCATAAATATGTCACTCTTCTAAAATTGCGGTCTTATTTAGAGCAAACAAAAATTCATCAGCAGCCCCCTGTTTTCCAACTAAAAATAATTTAATGGGGAAATATGAATCAGAGAGCTTATAACAAATTACTCTAGATTCCATTATGTATCAGTCCATATTAATGCGCAGCTTTCAAAATTACTGGGGCATATATTTCACACATTTTTACATTGCAGCATAAGTAAAATTGCAATTTATTTTAAATTACTGGGGGGGGGAGGGGATCCCACTGGTCTACATAATATGCTAGTCCATGAGATTGTGGACAAGGCCACACACAAAAGGAGAGAAAATTTGGGGTTGACCTCCCCCCCCACCCCCCTATCATTCAAGTGCCATTTTCTCTCTGCATGTAGAAAGAGGGCATGGGAGAGAATGAGTTTCATTTTCCTACAAGTATACCAGCAGAGAATAAGCTTCATCTTCTTATAGGTCTACTATTCATTCTACCTATCATACTACATAATATTCTATCTATCATTCTATCTACTAATCATTTACAGATATCAGTTTTATAATAAGGGTTGTAATAGTTGTGATATCTGCAGCAATAGTTGTCATAATGAAGATCATTGGATCAATTACTTGATTAGGTACTGTTTATTTAAATAAGGGAATTTTGGTCTTTCGACGAAAAAATTGTCCTATGGTCATAAATGGTGTTTTTTCGTTCAGACCTAGAATGAAATTATACTTTTCCTTAAAACAATTTTTATTAGTCATTTAAAAAATTCACTTCAGCATTCACAAGTTAAGTTTATGAAAAATTATTGATTCTTTAAGTTGATAATACAGATTTGAGTAAATAATTTTGGTATTTTCAATGGCACTGGGGAGGGCATATTCCACAGATAACTAATTCTATTAAACACCGAGTTTTAAAATAACCATGATAATAAGCAACAATTAGCAATAAACTTTATTACGGTAACATGTATAAACTGAAATTTTGTTAACGTTTAGTATTTCAAATAATAAATTTTTGAATAATTACTAATTAAATAATGAACTTAAACAGTAAATATGAAATAATTACATATTAAATAAAGGATTATGAATAACAATAATACTTAAAGATGTACCTGTCTTGATTACACAAAAATATCCACCAATTTGTATAAATTTATTCTTTCGTCACAAAAAAAACAAACCACAACCATTTACAAAATATACAAATTAACTGTATCATGTTTTAAAACCAATCTTCTGTTCATCTGGTCAAAGTGGCAACGACCAGCTCTCCAACTAACACTAAATGCTTAACGACAAAATAACTGAAGGGCCCAAAAGAACTTTTAAGTGTTTGTTAATATCTAAAAGCATTTTTACTACAGCTACAGAGTGTTTTGCGTAAGGGGAGAAAAAACAAGGTTCAAGTGGACAACAGATGTGGAATGTGATAAAAAAAAAAGACAGAATATCAAATCTAGCACCAGGAAGTGAGCGATCCTTCTTTCTAGATAAAGAAACAAAGGAACAACACATAGAGGAGTAAAAAAGAACACCACACTCATTATCGGAACGCTAAGTAGTTTAAATGAAAACACTGTCTGTCCCAAGAGTTGACAGTTGGCTCTTATCCAATAAGATCATCTGTTCTGAAAAATTGTCTAACACTTGACAATTTCCTTCGTCGGTCCCTTGGCTGCAGACCTAAAACGTCTCAGTGGCAGACAAAGTGCACCAGAAACGGAAATCCCATCTCGTTCCGGGAGATAGAATTAACCAGAGCATGTACAGATCTTACAAAGGATCTATATATATTGAGAGGCGACGAAGGGGAACCTGTTGGTTGTACGCCAATGCCTATTATACTTGATGGATAAGACAAAGCAAAGGGTTTTAAATTAAGGGTTCAGAGGGTTACTTGTGGGGAGGGAGGGGGGGGCTGTGTACCATAGAGTTGTTAAATGCTCACAAAGCTTTCTTTTTTGTCCTATGCCCACAATTGCTAATTATTTTAAGCGTATTGGCATCTGGCAATCTTACATGGCCAGCTGAAAGTGAAATGCTGTTAAGTCGTTTCTCCACTGGGACCTCAGACAGGCGACCGGCATCATCCAATGATACATTTGCATACGACGAAGCTTACTTGCGAGTCAAGCCAAAACCTAGTGAGTTAGAAGACTGTGATCATAATCACGGAAGTACATTTTCACAAAGTAGTCACTACTGCAATGCAAAATTTTCATGTGTTAATTTGTCATTTTAAGATCGTAAATGGCTCACAAAATACGAATAACTGAAGATTAAACTGGCATTCAGCAGAATTTCCAAACTTGCTAATAGAAATGAAATATCAAAAGGTTTTCCTTTCAGGCTTGCAACTTTGGGAAACTCTATTTATCTGACCACAAGTACTTGTTCTCTCTCTCTTTCACTTTAGCAAAATTATTTTGCTTTGTTAATTTGCTGTTTACTTTAAAAAAAAAATTAGATACTTAGTGATACATAAAAAGGGGTGGGGAGTTTGAGATAGGGAAGCCATTTAATTAAAATCGTGAACACTTAAGTAGCTTTATCAAATTCTCCAAAAAATCGCAGCAATTTAGTACATACATTAGTTAAATCCTCCCACTACTTTGCATAAAAAAATGCTCTTACACAGTTTAAAAGGCAACTTTTATTTCTTTCGCAAGACATTAAAAGTGGAAAAAACATTGCCACTTTTACTATCCATGAAAGACATTAAAAGTCTCCAGGTCCATATTAACAGACCATTGTAACCATAAACTAATAACAGACTGTAGAAACAGATCTACAGGGGAAACCGGACATTAAGATTATGGGACTACTGAAATGAAAGGCTATTGTTTATAATAGTTTGTGTGGGGGGAGGAAGGGGGTTGTGTGCATAAGATAGTTCTTATCCCCTCAAAAGTGTTAATCATACGTTACGAAAATTATATATATATATATATGCTGTGTGTTTTAAAGGTCGAAACCATTTTGCCTCTGGCGAAAAATGATGGTTTATAAGTAGATAAATGTAGGACGCTCTTTCCAAGTTCAAGACGCAAAGAACAAGTTTTCCTGAACCAATTTTGAAGCCTTACACAACAATCCTCTCATTGTAAGAATGATGTTTTTGAAGGGCTGACAAAGCCCCATGAAAACAGTGCCAACTGGCAAACGTTTTGAGCTAAAAATTCCGATTTTTGAAGACCGACTGCTAATTATTGCAAGATGTATAATAGAGAACACAGCAGACACACAGCAATAAAGTGGGGAAAAAAAATATTCACTTCAAAATATGACTGAATTTTTAGGGGTCATTTTAACGCAAGTCTAAATCCTAATTACTTCTGACCCATTTCAAGATAGAAGTGTGTGATTCCTGGGCATATCAACATTTGAGAATGGATGCATTGTTTGAGTTTCTTTAAAAAAATTACAGTAAGTATACAGAGATACATAATATAATGCCAGTTACAATAAAACCTGGAAATTGCAAATAGAGTCACTTTTTTTTTATTTATGATTGGAGTTTATAGATGATATGAAGTATTTATGACCCATTTACAAGTGGATATTTTTATGCAGAAGCATATGATGGACATCGTCTAATATTACATTCGTCTGTGAAATATCTTCATACTTTATTCAGCACAACATTCCATAAAAGTAATATTTTATACTACATTTGCATTTAATTGTTAAAAAATATTTTGACCGAAAACCCCTTCATTATAAAACAAATTTAAACAGAGGTCAATAACGAGTTAAATAAGAAGCGATACCAAGATTAGGGGTATAGCAGTTTAAAGTTTATGGTGAGAGGAGGATGCAGCAGCTTTAAAAAAAGATCATGTGATTTAGTGTTATAAAGAAAGATGTACTTTGGTATCCATTGGGAGGGGATTGAGCCCCTCCCTACATCACTGACCAAGCAAAACAATTTTCATATACTCGAAGAATACACATCTCTAATTTATTTTTCCCGATCATTATTTCTTTGTGCTTTATGACATAAGGACAACCATGTTAGGCCAAATAATTTCCTTACTCTTCTATAGGCATTATGACAGAATCCATTTCACTAGGCAATGCTGCATCATTACACCACAACTCAGAGTTATTCGATCTTCTACGTTTCTTTTGGTAGCAGTAATAAGATGTACTTTATCACAAGGCAACTAACACTGAAGTCCCAGAACAGATTAATCGCATTCATTGATCAAAAAAAGGTGGTTATATCTGGAGATGTGGGTAGGAGAATTTCCCATGAAAAATTTTCGGAAACGAAAAAATTTTCACCCTCAAAATTTTCTGCAGAAAATTTTCCGGTCTTGAAATTATAAAAATGCATTTTTCTTTTAAAAAACTGTCATTACCTCTCCCTTTCTCTCTCTCGCTGTACGTACATAATTTTAAAGCGTTTAAACATAAAAAAACCATATTAAATACACATTAAAAATATTGTCATCAGTCATGACATGATCATAATTCCTTCCTCTCCTGATGATATAATACGGAATCCTTTGCGAACATCAACTTTTCTTTTCCCATCCTATTAAAATATCTCTTACATTTTCACTAAATCATTTTAAATTTCATGATGTATTTTAAATTTCATCAAGTATTTAGTTACCAAATATTTTCAGCTGATGCCCCTCCCCCTCATTTACTACTTCGAAATAACGCTGGCAGATAAGCATATGAATTTAAAAAAAAAAAGAAGCAAATTTTTACATGCAAAATTATGATTACAAAGTATTACTAAATAACCTACACTTAAATAAAACTTAAAATATGAAAATAAATGAACCTACTGAAAAAAATCACTACATTATGATTTATTTTTTCATTCATTTTCAAAATTCACATTTCTGAGTTTTATTTATGCATTTAATATTAATATGATATTTTTGTTTTTGTTAAACTAACCTTTTTAAAAATTCCAAATATAAGTTAGCGGTATAACTATCACATTAACTCCTGACATTCCAACCAAAATATTATGTAACAGGCTAAGAAGTAAGAAGTAACAACAAGTTTAACCAATACTATTTTTCCAAAACTTTCTGATGACCGGTATTTCTTTCTGATGGGAGTAAATGCAGGGCCGGGGATCACAGTTTTAATAGTGATATAGAATATAAAACAAATGTTATTTAATAAATATTATATTACACTTACACTAGGTATTTTGTAATTTAAGTGCTGGAAAATTTTCTGCAATAAGAAAACCCCACATCACTAGTTATACCAGAGGGAAACACTTAAAAAATTCTAACATGAGACTGTTGAGTTCAAGCACTTTTAACGATAGCTCACATAAGCAAGAGTCTGAAAACACAAAAGCCCTCCGTTCCAATAGAAAGGAAATGGATAGTTTTACTAAATTCATTATAAAACATTTTTATCATTTGGAGAATTTGATTCATGTTCGACACCGTTATTACCAGAAAACAAAAGATTGAGAATTGTTTTTAACCTTAAAATCCGAGAGTGAAGCCATCAGGTCGTCGAGTTCCTTAGTAGCCGAAGATGCAGCAGGAACTGGAGAAAAATGGGCTGTCTGCGGGGAAGCATGAGTCACAGTTGATCCAACCGAAGTTACCATAACTGTCTGCGGACCATCTTTCATTTTAGCGCTGGAACTAGGAAAAAACATTGCATGTGGGTTGCTTAGATCATGTATAAGACATTATGTATTTTACAAGTACATAGATTTTTGAGAATTAATTGCATGCCAAAATTAACCCCTTGTGGGAGTTAAAATTTAGATTTTAATAAAGGGAAGAGTTAATTAGCAGAACTGGCATGTTTCAACGTTAATGGGGTTTTCTATAAGCAACTAAGGTTATCTTGCATTGATTTACTACATTTTCCTGAGGGATGGAAACCTCTATAGTCATCCATCTGTGTGATCCCAGATGGTGACACATGGCCACTCTCATACCCTAACATGCCAATGTTTTGACGAAGTTGTGCAAACTAGTCTGGAAGTTCATTCTGATGAATATAGATGTGCTTCTTCCCTCTGGTGTATGCAAGGGTGGAGGATTGATAGGGCCATGCAATATGGTCTCATCACAATTTTGTATATATACATACAAATATATGGAATTGCAACTCTATAACCCCCTCCCTTTTGAATTTTCCACATACCCTGATGCCTTTGCTGAAATGATTGTAAACAATGCACCAATTTACTTAATTACATTTGTATTAATTTATATTTAGGTATACTATAACATTATAATATTTAAATATCATTAGAAAAACTAATTTTTTGAGGTCTTTCATCTTTTGTAGCTGCATATGTTCATTGCATTTTTCATGAAGACTGCACACATGCTTATCTCAATTAAATAAGCACATTTTAACACAGACAGTGGGAGATATAGGCATAAAAGAATATTACTGTTTGGGAGATTTGGGAAGACTGCTTTGTAACTCATCGAGAAGACTGTCCACAGTGGGTCTAGCTGGCTCTGCAGGTCCATTCATTCGGTTTGGAGATGGGCTGCTGTGTACGCCATTCAATCCTGGTGATTGGGGCCCTAGCGAAAGCAAATTGTTGCATAAGCCCAAATCGCTCACATGTACCAATTCTATGAAAGTGTTATTACACTTTCTAAACTATCCGACAAGAGGATAATTCAGAATAAGATAATGAGTATTAAATAACAACACCGAAGCTAAATGTAATAAATTAATCTGGCTTGCCTTTTTTGGGTCCGAAGTTTGCATATCGTGCAGAATTTAAATCCTCCAACAGACTGTCAAGCTCAGAAAGGTTACTTGCAAAATCAGGTTTGCTTGGCATTCTTGTCGGTGTCAGATCTCTCACAGTTGGCTGATTTTGGTAAATAGGCTAAAACAGAAAATTAGCACGTAATGAAAAGTTGCAAAATCTTGACTTTAATCTTAATACATTAATCATAACTAGTAGATAGTTGTCAATATTTTAAACGGTTCGCTGAATTGAACGAAGTTTTACAACCAGTTCTCCGAGGGTTTGATTTCTCCCTTAGTATATAGCAAAAAGAGTAAACAGGTTTTTACATCCAAAAATACACTAACAATCAGTTTATGCAATTTGATACAAATGCAGGCCCAGTGTGATCATATAGGTGAACTAGGTGCCCGCTAGGGCAACATCGTAACAGATGTTTTTAAATATGTAATGCAGTATGATTATTACGATAAGCTTGGCAATAAATAAATAGAACTGAATAGGTTTCTTTTGATTGTGTGAGAATGCTTATCTCTTCACCAATATTTACTTTTTCTCATATATATATCTCTCTTATTCATTTTTTTTTTCATATCCTCAACTTATTGCTGTCTTACATTAACGAGTTTTCCTCTCACCAGTTTATGTAACTCTGCATAACATTTTCTCATTATCACTACACCTTTCAGTGGCATGAGAAGGACCGCTGCTGCACTTTTAGAGGCTTGGGGGGACACCTTTTTCTTTCCGATATCTTTGTGCATTATTACAAAGCATTGAGAAATACAATTTTGTCCTTCAATAAAAAAATTCCAGACTATTTTCTTTTTCTTTGGCTTTTGATCATTTATTTGTGTTATATGGGATAAGCTGTGATTATCATGTTATGTTTCAACTGGACCCATAGCGAGAGGGCGGAATATGCCATATTTTTCACTTTTCGATTGTTGTAAGAAGAACTGGGGTGTCGATTTTCTTACAGGGGTGGGATACACAAGTCGTTCGCCTTGGGTGGCCAACTTGCTCGGGCTGTCCCTGTATGAATAGTCATCCTTAGTTATGATATACAATATGTTCTTCATGCATTACAATTTAAATTTCATCAGCATCAATTTGAAAGCCTACACAGAACACACCTACCCTCTATTTTATAATAACAAGACAATTTCTGAGAATTTTTTTTATAAAGCTTATATTTCTTTCTTTAATACCGTATCGTCCTTGATTATTAGCCATCCATTGTTGAACGGAAGTCTTGAGTTTCTTTCACCTTGGAATGTATTGCATTCACCGACTGTTAGATATTTAGCTTGGCAATTGAGAGGTTCAGCCTTTGTTTGTTTGAGTTTTTCAGCGCAAGGGAAACTAAGTAGCTGCACCGGAACCCACAGTTTTCCGAGGAATTTGAACCGCATAAGGTCTAGGGAACTAACCACTGGAGTACAGTGAGCAGTTAGAGGTTCAGCCTTTCTACCCACATTTCATTTGTTTGTGCTTTATGACACAAAGGCAACTAGGATCATGCTGCATCAAAACTTACAGTTCTACGAGGATTGACAAACTCCTTCGCCTACAGAATCAAATACTGGACTGAGGATTCACAAAAAAGATACCAGCAAGCACTAGGTATCTTCTGGAATTAAACCAGGATTGTTCACAAGATGACAACAAACATGATGACCAAATATGTCATAATTGTGACATTACACAGCATTTCTGATCATGATTTGACTATGATTTTTTTCATAGCAAAAGTTTCTAGCCAGCTCCAGCTTGGGTATCGGGTAGCATGCGAGGTTATTGGTCTCATCGCTTCCAGACATCTCATGTCAACATTCAACATGTGTCAATATCTTACGGCTATTTATTTTATGGTGCAAGAACAGCAAAGTCCATGTTGCACTGAGACCTACAATTCTTCGAGGAATTTTTATCTTTCAAAGACTAGGGAACCAACTTGTGGACTACAGTGAGCAATTCGTTAGTAAATGTTCCATTTTGGCACTGTTGGGAGTCGAACCTGGATTAACAGTATACTAAAAGAACGCATTACCACTGCACTACCATAGAGCCTAGATCTCTTTCCACTTAACACGTTTGTTGCCAACTATGAGAATACTCGTAGTTGGCAAACTGAGTTTACTTGCCAGCTACGAGATAACATATTATTGATCACCTTACTAAATCACCGTTTATGAGTATTGCCATAGCAAATGCATGCAATGTTTCGGCATACAGGGAGAGACTAAATGATACTCTTGGCATACTGAAACGAATTTATTTTTCAAAACGTAGATAAAGATATCTCAAAATGTAGATTAGTAAGTAAAGTAAGCAAGTCGATTAGTAATAAAAATATCTCAAAACGTAGATTTAAAAAATAAAACAGATAAAACAGAAAACAATTTAAAAACATAAAAATGCAGATAAGATCTTGGCATATGTGAATAGGCATACCATATCAGCTTTATCAGCGAACATGTTAAGCACTATTATCTATCCTTCACAGATATTATAGTAGTTATAAAATAATAACATACAACAAGAATTATCAAACTAGCACCCAAAGACAGCTCTTGCGAGAGCCATGGTGGATACTAACGCAAACAGAAATCATAATTGGAACAAATTACAAAGTGAAACCATAATAATAATAATAGGACTATTTTATATGTCCATGATAAAAACTTGCATTTTCAAAACTTTAATTTTTGTAAGTGAAATACCAACAACCCAATAATGTAGTCACATGCTCTTGAAAAAAAAAAAAGTTGTCTATCTCTGATATATAATCTAAAATAATAAATATAATTTAGGCAATTACAATATTATTTACAATTGATTGTAATATTATAAATATGTACCTGCTCATCAGCACCATTTCTCTGATCGTATCTTTCAGATGTAACCTTAGTGGTTGTCATAATGTATTGTCGAGGAGCGTGCGATGTTACAGCAGCGTATCCGTCTCCACCTTGACTTACGTGACAGGGAGAAGACGACGAGAGGTTTAGTTGGGTTTGATTTTGCAAATCAGCTAACAAAGCGTCTGAAATAAATAATATTTTGAATATTATTATTTGCATAGATTAACTATCTACTGATGTAAAGTTTTTTCAAAATCAGTTTATACATATCCATACTGAGTGACCACTTTTCTATCTTGATGCAGCCAAGGCCTGTAGCTAGGATGAAGGGGAAACTGGGGCAAGGCATAAGACATATGGGGGGCAAGGCATAGGACATATAGGGCATAAGGGACCCAGGGATTGTTATTTATATATAAAAATAGCTTGATAGGGCAATTGGGGCACAAGCATGATGGGGCAACCGAGGCCAGGCTAATGTTGGCCCCGGCTTATTTACAGACCTGATGCAGCCTGTTTTCTTATGATCTACCTTGATTAATCAATCCTCCCAACTTGTTCCCAACAACTCATGGCAAATAATATTTTTTATTTTGCAACAATGTCTTCAACTGTTATTTATATTTATCCAAGTATACCTTGTTGTAAAAAAAAAATTATGTACCCTTAAAAAATGGAGCCAGGACCACAAAACTTGCGGTAGAAACACTTTTTATATACCCATGTGAATGGTTTTCATAGCCAATGAGCATACTAGGCATTTCCAAGGTGCACCCTGGGCGCCCATACGAGTACTTCAAGGGGGGGAGGGGCTGAGAAAAATTATTACCTCCTTCTCAAAGCTGTCGAGAATTTTAGTGAATGTACAAGATACCAAAACGCTACAAAAATAATTGATACTGCTTGACAATTAGTAATGAGCTAAAAAGTACCTTATTTTAAAATGTGACTGTAAAACTTTTGAAAGTAAATGCATAGCAGTTTCGGGAAAATACAATTTTTAAATGGCTGCTCAATTTAAAAAAAAAGTCACGCATGAATATAGTTAAAATTAATCGAAATGGCCAATACTACATTTTATATAACATTACTTTTTTTAGACAGATGAATGGATGCAATAAGAAAATAGGCAGGGGTAACATGGGACAGAATATATGTGTATGGAGGATACTAAAAGAGTCTTCATCCAAAAATGCCTAGAGCAATGGTTGGATATGATGACAATATTTTTAAAGTCAGATAGCTGATTTTTCATTCTCCTGTTGAGTAATACTTTGTATTTTCTGTTCAGCGATTATAACCATGATCATCAAGACAGTATTTTATATATACATATATATATATCCAATCCATCTTAATTAACGCATTTGAGGGCACTGGCTGAGGCAGTTGCTTAACTGTGGAAAGAACTGCCAAGTTAACGATTTTCCACAGTATCCCGCAGTGTACAATCTACACTTAAACAAGCACGCACCATTATAATCAAGAGCGGATACAGACTTTCATTTTGGGGGAAGCGGGGTCAAGGACAAAATTCGCCATGGTCTTGGAATAACACCCTTCATTTATCATGAAAGTTGGAATTTTTTACAGTAAAACAATATATTTTTGAGGAGTCATAACCTCCTTCATATACCCATGCTTGATTATAATTACATACTGAAACACAGGAAAATAGAAAAATTGATTTCATTAATGTGGATCCACAGTGTGCACCTTCGAGTCTATAGGGAGTATCACATAAACAATATTTTGGCCATTTCAACCCCCCACCTTAGAAAGCAAAAATTAACATTGGCTAACACAGGAAAATAAGACCAACGGCAACTCCACACCCCAAAGGTGCTTATGTAATATTTGAACGCTCCCATATAGCACATATATATGCTCGAAGGTTTGCACGGAACTGCAATGTTAAACGAGTTTCGAAGTCATATGACGTCCATTTGAGTACATATAAGATCTCTGTGATTGAAAGTACCAAAACAAGAATTGAACCACAGAGATCTCATAGGAATTAAGTGAGTATCGAACATGTTATGTTTTAATAAAACTATCGTTCATTGCGAATAGAAATATTCAACAAACAAAATTTTTATTGTATTATGTAATACTAATACAATCACTTTTGTGATTTTATAAATGAAAAGTAGAATATTTTTCAGATTCATGCCTGAAGATAATTAAAAGTAGCCCAAAAAAGTAGCGTATCTCCCAATTCGAAATTTTTGTTGCGAGGGCACTTAAAAAGTTGCCCAATCTGCTACTTGTAACCCAATCAAGCAAAGTGGAGCCCCTCCCTACACTACTCAAAACGAAATTATTCAATAAGTAAGTAACAAATGCAAACTCTTGTTATATATATTATCTGCATAATCAATAGTTTAAAGTTGTTTTCAATGACACCTAAGTTATAATTGAGGGAAAATGTTAATAAATTACTAAATCATAATTAAAAAACTAGGTTTCAAACTGACATTTTAATCACATACAAAATTTGGGGGCCAAGGGCCGCGGTCTTGAAGGCCCATGTGTTAATCGGGTCCTGACTGGGCTAGATCATTTTTGATCTAGCCTTTTTTATATTAACCTTTAAATTTGCAAACTTTTGTGTATATGTGTGTGCAATAAGGAAAATACTAAATAAAATATTCTAATCTGGGGCCGCAGTTCGGATTGAAACTCTTAGCTCCAAGCCATCAGTCAAGACGGTACTATATATCGATGGTCACGGTTGACTGGTATATCGATGGTCACGGTTGAATAGGCCACCATATCATTACAATTAAAGCTCACACTCCACTCTTAACGTTCATGATATAACCTACTTTAACCCCGTAAGCCGGAGAAAAGAAATTATTTTTTCTCTGGTTAATATGAGCCAAGAATAGGTTCTATCAATTTTTAACGTCAGAATGATAAATTTTCGGCCCAACGATTAATTCCTCTCCCCTCCTTCACGATCCTTTTTTTTATAGGCAATATAAATTTATTGAACTTGATGGCGCAAAGACTAGTGAGAAGTTGGCCGCAAATACGCAACTCTGTATTCCTACCAGAGGGGAAAGTAACACCAACATGGCTCCTACTGATAAACAGCTTCTGTATACTTTATTCGCATACTTTAATTGGGGTTACGAATATGCCAAATTAACCTTAATTAAGATGAAATTGCGGTCTTCCGCTTCTTGTTTATTATTTTATTTTCGAAAGTGACGATTAAAAAAAAGCCTCAAACCGACAACGGCAACTTGCACGTGTTTGACAGCATAACACATCGCCAAACGAGATACCCACGAAATTCTGAAAATTCACACAAACTTACTAAATGAGAGGGGCGACAGACTATACTCAATAAAAAGTGGCGCCATAATATAAATTTCCCAAAGTTTTTGGCAAACGGCCATCAAGGGCTCTGAAGTAGAAATTGGAAGAAACCCAGAAAATGCGGGAAAGACTGAGTGTAGGGGCGGAAAACTTGCGCACAAAGTTTATGAAGATCAAGTTACTGCGACTATTTCCAGATGTAGAACATGGACCCACAAACTTTGTTCTAAACCACCCCAGTTTCGAGGAAAAGTGAAATTCACAAAAAATAAACTTCCCTAAAATGTTTGGAACTCTCTTAATATTGTAAAATAAAGGCGCGAAATATAAACAAATAAATCTGCGCTATATTCATAACACGTAGTACACCTCGCATATTATTTAATAACATATTTCAAAGTAAACGAACAAAACTTTCGGAGGGCAACTAAAAAGACATCTTTTCAACATTGGGATTTCCTGTAAAATTGTAGGTCCCTCTCCTCTTAACAAGTTAAGATTGGACTCATAATATGAGGGAAATAACGCCAATCCACGTTTGAAGCAGAAAGAACGAAAACCGATCTACAAAAGGGCCTAAATATACAGAACAGAGCTCACCTCCCCACCCCCATCACGACTTAACTACTACAACGACCAGGGGCGGACTGGGTCCTTTCGTCCGGCCCAGTCAGCCCCTGGTAACGACCGTCGTTTATTTGTATATTTTACGTCACAAGACGGCGATATGGGTTACCTGGGCCAGTTATAAACCGTCCTCAAAACCTCAGCTTTAGTTAAAAAAAAGTAGAATTTCCTACATATGGCTTCGCGTTTGTGGTAGATTTAGCTACTCAAAACAGAAGTTAAGGTGGTTTTCCCCTGACTTTTCTAGGTTTGACCAAAAAAGTTCATTTTCCCCTGACATTTAGTGACGATTTCAAATCCCCTGACAATTCCAGGTGTGACAATTTCATGACCTTTAACGAAAGTACATCCATCAAGAATTTTTTCGGAGAACTTTAAATTTAGGCTCCTAGCGCCTCATATCCATCGCCGTTCGATGCGCCTTTACTACCGTTTGCACAAAGCGTTAACGCCCACCCATACACGCGCCAGAAAGTGTTTAATTTTAGAATTTCTGCTCGCAGTAGCTAGGGCACACGGTAAGCCCTGGCCAAACTAAACGGTTCTAAGTAAATATAACGGTCATCGCACTTTCCCCCACTTGCATTACTTTAACATTAGAGCAACGGTTCCGTATTACTCCCATTGAAAGACGAAAATATAATACTTCTGTATTCAGGGCCGCACTTAGATAATACGGGACCCTGGGCAAAAACGTATTTCGGGAGGGGGCATACATATACGAGTAAGAAAACGAGAAAAAAAAGGAATAATGTATGATCACTAAATGCGAGATCTGAAGCAAAAATATTTTTGGGGAAATTTTCAATATTACAAAAATTAAAAATTTGAGAATTACGCTTCGCGGGGCCCGGGGCATGGGCCCCGCTCGCCCCTGCTTAAGGGCGGCCCTGTCCGCATCACTCTCGTCTGTCGGCGTTTGAGTTCCACGGCAATGAGGTAAATGGAATTTTTTGGCGTACACCTGTTAGAGATGAGTTAGAACTCAATTTTCGAAGCCTGAAGACTTGCATTTTGAACTCGCCCGAGCCCGAAAATAATATGAAATATAGAGTCAGAGCCCGTTTTGAGCCCGGGCAAGAGATAAGCCTTTCTCGTCTCTAACACGGATTTCGCGGCAACAGCAACCAAAGTTCCGTCTTTCTTTCTTTTTGGTTTTACGGCTCAAAGACTACAGTGGTCATGCTGCGCCGGTCCAAAGTTCCGTGAAAATAAACGCAAGCAAGGACAATTCATTCTGTGGACACCTCTTTATTTCGTTGTATGTTACCAGACTACACGTTCAAGACGGGACCAATCGCTCGACGCGACCCCAATGGCCTTCCACATGAGGACAATGATTTTATATTACAGCAGACACCTGATTATCTACAATAAAGGAAGCGGATTGAGTTACAGATACGGAAAATTTAGGGTAATCCAGAAATTAATTTTCAATTTAAAAGCGTAAAGAAACCACGAGCGCAAAAACACGCTAAATTAGACATTAATGAACCACTATATTCATAGTGAACAAACGTCATAAAGTATGTGCTAATTATGACAGTAACTGCTTTGGAAATAGTCCGATATAGTTGTATATATTCTATGAAAGGTATATAGCCATCTGCATATGGTCAATATATACTACACAAGTTCTGTAATCCCAGGTGAGGCTGACATTGTACCGTAAGTGTAGAGTTATTATGGGCCTGTGGGGCACGGGCATGCCCGTATACAGATGGGGGATCTTAGGGACCGGTTCCCCCCGAAACTAAATTTTTAATGGGACTTGGCTACGGACTTGCATGCTGTAATTGTATCGATACATGCTGTAAAAATTTTTGAACCACCACGAAATTAAATCCTGGCTACGGTCTTGGGCACGGGTGTCCTTCCCAATGAATTTTAATAGAAGTTTGAGCCTCCCTTAGTGATTCACACATATTTAAAAAAAATATATAATTTGGTTTATGATATTCTTTATACGGCCACCTTTCCTAAAGTTATTTCTGCACAATCTATTTCGTTGCCAACTGCGATAATGGCTGCTGTGTGAAAAAAAGAAACGCGTCTGGCTGAAGCAAAATACTCCATCATTTATAATTTTGCCCATTGGTTAATAAACTTGCTTAACGTGATTGCGACATATGTAGGAGCATCGTGGCAGGGCCATCATAACGCATTCTGGAGCAACGGCCCCGATCATTTTTTGGGGCCCTTTTTACACCAACTTCTAAATTTTTGCAATAAGAAAAATACATAATAAATTTTTCCAATTCCGGGCTGTTATTTGAGCATTGGCAGATCCAGTTATTGGCGCAGTATAGCCCAGATGCTCTTGCGCCATAAAAAAGCCAAACAATCAATCCAGCGAGGGGGGGGGCGATCCCCCTTCAGGGCTAAATAGAAAAAAATAAAGTTGATGAAGAATATTTTATGTTATTTGTTATGACTGTAATAAACAAAAGTCTTACACTGGCGTCCAAAGTCTTCAAGTCTTGAAAATATGCAATCCAGACGTTTTTTTCACGAATCTTCAAGCTACTCGTCTTTCAAACTACGTTTACAGTAAGTGTTGCTTCAGCAAAACGTAGTTTTTTATCGTTGAAGCGCCGTCAAATTTGCCTTCGAACGCGGATGACAGAAGAGAAACTTTTAATACACACCCACAAAAATATTCATATTGATGTAAATAAAGTGATTGACAAATTTTCAAAGAAACCAAGATGGCTTGACTTTGCACGTAACACTAAACTACACAATTTTCAACACTCACGTATAAATATAATAAAAATAAGTACTAAAAATTACTAAACTTAATTTTTTTTAAAAGTTGCTTGCTATAAAAAAAAGTAAAACAATTGCAATATTTTTGTAGTTTAAGTTTGAACTTGTTCCATTAATTACATTGTAAATTATCGTTTTTGTTATTGTATATATCTTTTATAAATAAAATATAATAAATAAAAAAATTTAATTACCTGCGTAAATTAAATATTTTGGTGAGTATAAAGGAAGGCTAGTAATATAACAACATTTACCTAAACTATTTAACAGTCCAAAACTAAAAATTTCCCCGTGAAGGCCCCCGTAACGAGATCCTGGATTCACCTTTGTGTTCGATTCGGGGTCCCGCTGGACTACCCGCTAAGGTGACACTGTATCGAGGAATTTACGCAGAGCGAAGAATAGCTGCATATATGTGTGTATATTTCGAAAGTATACTTTATATTAGTCAAAATTAGTTACGCATGGAACTTGCGTGCGTGTTCAACGGTAATAAATGAAGCAGAAACGAGAAGGCATACCCACACAGCACCGAAGATTATTTGACAACGTTCTGGTTTGGGCTTATCCGGTGGTTTTGTACAGGAGAGTAACGCCGAAGAGTTATTTGACAACGTTAAGGCCTGGACTTTGGGATCTTATGAGACGCGTGGCTTCGAACCCGGATTAGCCGTACAAAGAGAACGCGTTAACGCAAAAATAGATTTGCACGTTGAATTTAAAAACAACAACAAAAAAAAAAAGTGGGTGGCAACTTTGATTACAAAACTATTAAGGGATACCTGACCCACATTCCAGAAGGTATTCCGAAAAGGGTCCTAGCTATGATCGTGACATCTCTTTTTCTCGTTAAAAGTCCTGCCCCCTTTCTGTAAGATCTCCTCCGAAGTAAAGCAGGGAGGAAGAAATTGACAATAGATGATAATGCAAATACAAGCAAGCAGCAACTTACAACCTGGATCGGGCGAAGTAGTACGGAATTCCCTGAAGGAATGGGACACTGCTGAGGCAAGAGTGGTCATCCTGGGAGCACAAACAGTACCACACGAGAGACAAGATTCTGCAGAAACTCTTGGAAAACCGTCCGACACAGACACCAGAAAGAGATATGGCTTTCCAAGCCCAGAAAGGGAAGTGGGAGTCTCAAAGTTGCGAAAGAAAAGAGGACATCTACCAGGCCGAGGTCAAAACTGGGAGACTGTGGGCACAAGAGGACCATATAAGGCACCTGATCGACAGTGGGTGGACGCTGACGTGGGTATGGCGAGCGTGCCTTTACGGCTACCCGGCGTTAAAAAACGTCACCGGCAGTAGCATTTCAAAACAAAGATGATGGACAGGTTTTTCGCAACACGCACGCGTTCTTCCGGTACCTCGCGAGGCTTTTTCGGCGAAATGTACGCCCATTTTTAGCTATTAAATGCCGTCACTTTCCCTTGACACTTCGGAAGGCTGATAGGAATTCCGAAGGGCGGTCGCGATCACCGATGTTGTTTTTAATACGAAAAAGAAGGGATGGTATCAAAATGCATATGCAGTAAACTCAACAAAGATGGGGATTTTTTTTTAGCATAGCCAATGATGTGGTAATAGATGATAAATTGTTTTTTATATATGAGATATTATTACTCCTCTTCACAGGGTTAGCGCAATTGCCAAATGGTCGGCACACAGAGCCACCTACATTTTTTTTTACGAAGCTTTCCAACAATTACGACGACTAAAAAATTACGAAATTTTTCAATACGTGAAATTCCCATTTTTAAGACGCTTTTTGTAGTGGGACTGCCCTGAATCAACAAAAGTAAGTTTGTAGTCTTAGTTTTTTTTACTGTAAACAAAAGTACAGTTTATAGTTAACCAATACTAGAAAGAATACTCTAAGTACTACTCAAAAAATACTATAAGCAATACTGTAAGCAGAGGCTGACGCAGACTTTCATTTGTGAGAGGTCAAGGACAGAATTTGCCATGGTCTTGGAATAACACCCTTCATTTATCATGAAATCTGGAATTTTTTACAGTGAAAAAATATATTTTTGGGGGGTCATGACCCTTGTGTTCGTGCTGGACTGTACGTAGCGCTACAGTATTTTAGTGAAATAACGCCCTCCATTATTTCGCTTACATAATCCAATCAATGACATCTCCGTTTAACAACCGCATTTTGCTGTCCTCATAAATACCTTATACTAATATATTTTGATTTTGCTCTCCTCATACATACTTTATACTAATATATTTCCGACTTCTTTGTGTTTACGGACGTCTAGCCTTGATCTTCCCTGTTACCGAATGGAAATGCAGCAATTGGCTGCCTAAACTGATAAAGTCTCCTTTGTATATAAAGATATATTCTTCCCACTTCCCTGTATTACCTAAATTATCTCTCTCTCTATATACATAAAGATAAGGTGTTCCGCAGTGTTGTTTGTTTAAGTTTAGTTCTATAAGCTGGAAAAGGGCTGCCTAAAGAAGAAAGTCCCATTCTTCAAGATAAGGTAAATTTATTAAAGAACGGGAAAAAAGATTATGGAACGAATAAACCAGAGCTGGGGTTAAACAATTTCAACGGCCTGAATCCACTCTTGAAAGAATTTTAAGCAAGTCCTAAGAACGTAGCAAAAGCTGTGCAAAAATGCGGATTGCCATAAGGGGCGGACTGGGTCCTCTCAAAGGGCGCATACCTTGGATTTTTGGAGGGCACACCGGCCTAGTCCGCCCCTGATCGCCGTCGAATAAACGTCTGAAAATTCGTTATTCTAAAACAAAACAATAACAAGTTCCTTCCACAAGAGTCAACGAAGCAGGAGCATCCAATATTCTGGTTACTAAAAGGAAAATGCCATAATAAAACAAAGTTTCACCAGCAGATTCCATAACGGTAGTTATTTCAATACTGGTGTAAGGTTTAACATACGACGTATCGAGAGCCAAGTACTTCTTTTGTCAAATGACGGCACTTGACAAAGGGTGCAGTAGGCTCTTGAAACGGGTTTAGAACCTTAAGTCAGTGTTGAAAATGCCACATATCTAGCGAACTAAAGTTGGAACTGAAAATTTTCAAACTTCTGAAATGTTAGTTATTTAAGTTCAAAGCTTGTTCAAACTTGTATTTTTCATTGAAGAGCCAAGATATACAACATATCCAAAAATCACAATTACCCGCCCTTTTGCATGGTAAAACTCACTGCATACTGGACTACGATGCATTTACCAAATATGTTAAGCCCACACATCTTTATCATTACTATTCGATTATTATTAAACATAAATACATCGCGTACTCCACTTACCGTGTATTTCTTATAACTACAAAAATTATTTAAATATAATCAAATACTAAGCCACCAAGTATAGATAAGATTTTAAACAACGTTGGTTAAAAAATCCTTTAATCAAATATATGTTACATAATGTTTGATTAAAAGATTTTTGAATCACTTCAACGTTGCCATGAATCTTATCAATTTAAATATATTTCTACATAATTTCAAAAATAAATGCAGTTTAAAATACCAAAGGGTCTATTTTTGAATCACTCAATACGATGACGTATACCATAATTTACATAATTTTCTATGGTTTTCATAATAAATCAGCACAGATGGTAGTAAGTAGATAATTTTTAGTTATCATACGCGTACAATGAAATTAAAAATTAAGTTCTTATGTATTTACAAAATAAGTACTCGTATAAATAAAATAAGTGCATATCGTTTGGATTTCGATAAATCAAGGTTTTACTGTATGAGCCACGTAAAATTTATATAATGATTCCATAAACAAATACCGTAAATTTTTTGTTTGGATGTCAGAAAGTCGTTAGATTTAACTATGTACTTACTAAATTGACAACACTGCCACGTGTTAGAAAGCGTGCAGCAGTGATTCCATTCAGCGGTGTTCACGCGATTGAACATTGTGGTTGAGGAGCTGACTTGCAATTACCACTGAACATCTTGAATTTTAAGTTCATCGACGACTCGATTATTGACTCCATGGTCAATTTGAGTCGATCGCGATTCGATTGTATGAACATCTCGTAATCGCGCAAAACTAGCTTCGTGAGCTCAAAAGGGATGGTTGTAGCCACTGGCGAGTAATTGAACTTTGCACTGTGAGCTCAAATGCCGTGATTGCAGCCACTGACTTGTTACTGAACTCTGCTCTGTGGATTGGATGGTCATAATTGCAGCCACTGAGAAGCTAAAGTAAACAGAATACTACGTCAAACTGTAATGTAATGAACGCCCTCACTTTTCTTTTTCTTTTCTTTTACCAAGCACCCCATCTTAGATCGGCTCCAAGACAATGGAAGACGTAGGCGGTTTCTATTTCTCTGTTCCAAATGTGTAGCAAGCATTCTGACCCAAATATTTACCAAAAAAAATCATTTTCTTTGTAAGAGATATTGAATTTTTGTAAGGTAATAATAACATGTCAGATGAGGAATATCCTTAAATAAAGGTGTCTTTGTTCGCATTTTACAGCGAAAGTACAGCTGCGGTCATGCTGCGCCGAGATACATTTTCTCAAGAAATCCAAACTCCTATTGCCTAGAGAACTAAACCCAAGACTAAGGTGGGCAAAAAAAACCGCACGTGTTTGACGCAGTGACGTAGAAATGGGGAGGGGCTTACGGACTCAAGCCCCTCCCATGATTTTTGAATTGCTACGCTATTGGTTCTACGGTACTGGGATCGAACGCCAATCAAAGGTACGATGGAAGAATTTAAATTTTACGTCACGGGCTGCTATCCATGAAGGCAGGATTCAGGTTAAGCTCTTTATGAATCGAATGATTATTTTTGATCGGAATTCAATTAAAAAGAAATTTTCAAAATTAATTCAACACCACCTTAATTTTAACGCGCCCCCTTCCATATTCATGGAAGAAAACAAATATTGAATTTTCAATTAAATAAAAAATCCTCAAAAATATTAAATTTCAACGAATTTCTTATTTTCTTTTCGTCATAAATACAGTAAAACTAGGGTTTCTCGACCACAGTTGCGCCGAACTTCAATAATGATATCCTGCAAAACGCTAATGTACTATCCGTTTACGAAAAGTAGTCCGATGGTACCGTTAGAAATAACGGGAGTTGACATCACAAACGGCCTAGCCGATGACTAGCCGAATTTGGCGCCTTTTGAACCTCAATCAGAACGCCGCCCAAGGCGGCTCTCCCTTTGTCAATGCCTAGTTATGCTTTTGAATATGACAAATCAAAATTAGTAATTCAGTTGGCTACCAAAAAAATTTCCCGCCTCTGCGAACTTCTCAGCGGCAAACTTTTCGTTGAAAATTTGCAGGCGCAGTAGGCTTTAACCACCCACTCAGCCTATTTGCAAATCCGCCACCAAGCCTATAGCTATGATGAAGGGGCAAAGCAAAAGGCGTCCGTGGGGCACAGGGCTCACGCCCCTCCTGGGCTACAGGCCTGTCCGCCCCTAAAGATAATGAACTTCAAATAAAAACTCATTTTTGATTGACTAAATAATGCGAAGGCTATATCCGTTATGGGACCTAGTCCAGTCATCCAGCACAGGGCCCATACAGGGGCGGACTGGAACGCCGCACGGCTATGAGCGATGGGACTCGAACTTCCAAATGGTCAAGGATTCGCAGCCCCTGCGAAAATCCAAAGTATGCGCCCTTGCGAGGACCCAGTCGGCTCCTGGGCCCATCAAACCCCCTTAATCCGGCACTGGCCTGAAATTGTCTCCAATCGACAGAACCGAAGTCCCGGATTTGATTCCCAAGGCGTTAGAAATCCGGATTCCTCGAAATACCGTAAGTTCAGGCACAGATTAGCTGCCCTTGGATCATAAAACACAACCCCCACGAAAATCTATCACCGCTTACAAAAAAAGACATCAAAACTAGATGTGCAGAAGCCTCTTAGATCTACGGAGAGTGTCTTCATCATCAACAACGAAGTGTCAACAAGAAGGAACACATACAGTCGTAGAACCAGCTTCAACGCCCACCCCTTGGCAAGTTTTCCCAGAAAATGGGTACGGGCTAAATTTATAAAGAAAGGAAAACTGACACTGAGAGAAACTGACGAGACTTACCGATCGACGGACGCCCTTTTTTGCGGAGTTGCGGTGCTAACTGAAAATCGTAAAATGGCTGCGACGGAAGTTACGGCTGCGATCTGCATTGTCCATGTTTTGCGTCAATTTCGCTTGATAAGAGAAAAAAACAAACACGTAACCGGGAATGATGTCATAACCTCTCGACAAGTGTCGCAGGAAAGCTAGTGACGCGAAACACTATCGTCCGTTTCGTAGAGCTGAGGAAATATCGTTTTACCGAGCAATTCAGTTTAATTGACATGCAAAGTGCGTCTGTCCTAATTAAACAGAAGTGTCCCAACAGCACAGCAGTTATTTTCAATCGTTTAAAATTCGCGGCACACTGAGATACTAAAACTATCACGGCACATTGAACAAGGCGCTAAAAATATCGTTTATATGTATTAATCGGTATGTATTATATGTATGTATCGGTTATATGTATTTCGTTGGCGTTAAGAAACATTTACCTTGATTAAAGTTTTTCTGTTTCTTTTTTACCTGCATACTCAAACTTATAAAAAACAACGTAATTAAAAATGGGGGGGAGGGATCTAAACCAGGGGCGCCAAGCTCACTTGGACCGGCGCCCATGACCTCTTCCTCCGGCCAGATCCCCCCCCCAGCATAGCTCCTTGCCAGCGCGAGTCCCGAGACTTCATCCGGAACCCCCGAGCTCTGACCTAAATATGTTCGCCTGTTAAAATTAAGATGTAAAAAAAGAGAAAGCGAAGCTGGCAATTATCCCAAAAATGCCTATATATCATTTAAAGCGGAGGAAGCCGTGTGCGTATAAAAAATCAGGTTCCTCCTATCAAACACATGCACACTTGATGGCTCATATTTATTATTATGTTTTATAAAATATGATTTCGTAATATCACCGTGTCTTCTCCGATTCGGAGGTCAACATGGACCACATTTTCCCATCTCTACTCGCATGGACAATATCTTCTGAGCTTAGTCCAATCCAAGCCTTTAAATCCCTCAAGTCATCCTCTTCGTTTTCTGCTCTTAGCTCTCTTTCCTATGATGAATCAGCGTAGAGTTTTCAAAATTATTGGGGGGGGGGGCTAGGGCCCCACATAACTCTACCAGTGCCAATTGGAATAGCTTGCATTTGCAGTGATTTCTCGGTCACCGGTGATTTGTAACTGTTACTTCAAGTAACTCCTATCCCTAATCATCGGTGATCTGAAATACAGCTATTATTTGAGAACAGGGGTTTTCGGAGGAGCATACAACAGTGATCAGTCGGTAACAGGTGATTTTTAAGTTACCTTGTGAGAGTGAATTATGCAAGAAGTGTAATGGGAAAGGTGGCCGCCGAATGGGGCAGCGCTGTATTCCCAGACAGGCTTTTGTCACATAAAATGACGACCAGTGGACCGAGAAGGGACACTGGGGGGGAGGGGGCATTGCAGGGGATTGTCGATCGAAACAGGCGTACAGAGACGCACAGCTCACATGATTGTCGTCATTCAACGTCGACCGGAGGCCATCCACGATCAGTCCGCCCCGAAGAGCGGCCGAAATAGATGGATGGCGCGGAAGAACACCCCGGGCCGGCCGGTACTCCTACAGGAGACCACCGGACACCGTTGAGTGGGTGAGGTGCCGCGAGCGGCAGCGAACAGGCGTAAAACATTCCCCGCAACCAGGGCGCACGAGACCAGAACAATCCGGACAGGCATTACATACCAAATTATCATCCACTGTTTGCGAAAGCTGGCCCCCAAGCGATCGCAGCGGACGAAGACAATGACGAACGCCCGTCATGGACAGAAGGCCAAGCACGGCCCTAGCGACGAAGTCCGAATTACGAGGGAGGGCGGAGTCCGGTCCCAGAATAGCAGAAGCAGGCATCCATCCAACTCCGCCCGGCGGCCAAAGTGAATATCCCAAGCACTCCGTCTTAAGCGAGCTGGAACCAACACCCGCCAGCCCGGACAGACATCCGCACGCCACCAGAGCTGAGACCGAACTCCAACAGTTACCTTAGATAACTCCCATCTCTATTGCCAACCAGTCTGGCCAATGTGGTGATCTTAAGGCCGCCTTCTCTGCCCCCTCCCCGTCAGGCTTAAATAAGAAAAAAAATTAAAGACGATGAAGAATATTTTATGTGTTGTTTGTTACTACTGTAATAAATAAAAGTCTTACACCAAAGTCTCCAAGCCTTGGAGAAATGCAATCTAGACGTTTTTCCACGAATCTATAAGCTACTTGCCTTTCAAACTACGTTTTCAGTAAGTATTGTTTCAGTAGAACGTAGGTTCTTTTCTTCTTCTTCTTCTTTTTTTTTAAATCCTTGAAACACCATCAAACTTGGCTTCGAACGCGGATGACAGAAGAGACTTTTAATGCACACCCACAGAGACATTCATATTGATGTAAATAAAGTTATTGACAAATTTTCAAAGAAACCAAGATGGCTCGACTTTGCACTATAAACTTCAAGTTTTTTAAAAAGTCGCTTATTATAAAAATAGTAAAATAATTACGATGTTTTTGTAGTTTAAATTTAAACTTGCTCTATTAATTACATTGTAAATTATGATTTTGGTTATTGTATATGTCTCCTTTACTAGGTTATCCTTCTGTCATACTTGACTATAATCTGCCCTAAACCATATAGTTTAATTAAAGAAAAGCCCAGCTTTAATTCATTGTCGTAAATTAAATATTTTGGTGAGTATAAAGCAGGGTTGTCCAACCTTTTTGTGTAGTGGGCCACTTAAAGAATTTTCACGGATCTTGCGAGCCAGCGGTTTCTTAAAAAGGGGAGGAAACTGAACTTACATTTAACAACTCTTTAGAGTTTCATCTGATTAATTCTTTGTGCCTCCATTATGAAAGTCACCATGCTGTCAAAAGATTTTTCCATATTTTTGAAAAAAATCTAAAATTTTTGTTTGTGAATTTTTTTTATTTCAAACAGTTGTATCTTGAACCCAGATTAACATTGTTCACAGGCCAGTTGAAAGCTCGCTGGTCGTATGTCAGACAACCCTGGTATAAACAGGGCTAGTAAATATAACAGCGTTTACAAAACTAAAAGAAATTTTCACGGTGAGGGTCTATGAAACAGTACCCCACCCGTAAAATTTATCCTGGATCCACCATTACCTCCATCCTACAGTAGATTAAAAATGATTGATTGTTTGGCTTTTATGGCGCAAGAGCAACTGGACTATACTGCGCCAAACATGGTAAAAGATTAAAAATGAATGATCAGGATGATGATATATATACAGTTTATGTGTATGCGCTAAAAATAATTATATAAAATATATAAATTTTAGCTTTAAGGATGCTAAATGCGAGACGTTAAGTCATTTCCCATTAATATATACATGGGTGTCAATATGGGGGAATCAAAGCTCCCCACTAGTCATTTAAAAACTGGATTTGCCTGATCTGCCCAAAAATTTTACAATCACATTTTAAAATAAGGTACTTTTAGCTCATTAATATCAAGCAATATTAATTATTTTTATAGAATTTCAGTATCTTGTGCATTCACCAAAATGACAGCCTTGAGGAGGAGGTAGTTTTTCTCAGCCCCGCCCCCGAATACTCATATGAGTGCCTGTGTATATATATATATATATATCATCATCATATTCGGCAACTTTCATTACCCATCCATCACTCGCTGGATGAAGCAGCGTCAAAATAAAGTTTTACTACAAGTCTATCCTGGGCCATTCAAGGTTTACATCACCACAACCTCTTTTCTTATTTCATCCACCCAGCAATACGTAACTGAACGGAAGTGGGCTACCGAAAAGAAATCTGTCTGATAATGGTCGGGCGGACAGGCTGAGCGCGGAACGCACTAAACACTTTCTACGTGTCGGCGTATTTCGTTTCCTGGAGTAAAAATAATGTTCCTAGGGAGTTTTTAATCAGCTCGGTGTTCCCGTTAAGGGTACGTTTCACCTCCAATGTGGAAGGCGGCATAATGACCTTTTCCCCTGACCGTACCGTTCCATGCAGTCAGATAATCTCGCCATCACCACCTTTCCAATTTTAATTAGAGCTTTTCGGCGAATCTCTGAGCAGTTTTTCTAGCCAAATCTTTTTTAATGTCGCCTTTCGGCGAAAAGGCTAGCGACAGGTCAGTCCCTGCTCACAACTCTCAATTACGGCCCTACATTGGTAACGTTTTCGCCTATGGTACGATTATCCCGCATTAGACTCCCAGCTGCGTCAAAACAACAAAAAATCATTACTCCTGATGAAGGACTGCTGCTGATGCGTCCGAAAGCTTGAGTGATCTTTTTCATTGCTATTTTACCAGTGTTTAACCTTTTGTATGTAATTTCCTCCCTGGTACCCTGTATTTTATTTCTATAAAAAAAAAAACGCTCACTGACTAAGTGCCCAACATAGTCCGTAGGTTCTTTAGGCCTTAAGAAGTTCGAATTCCCCAGAAAACTGTAGGTCTCGGCACAGCATACTCCGTGCTATCCTTTCGCCGTAAAAATCAAACTATCGATCACTTTCACTGTAAGCATTTCTAGGGTAACAAACGTATATTATTAGTTACGGGTTGGTGTGACCACATAATCATCATTCATTGGCAAACATGTAAGCCTGCTGAGATTCGAGTACAGGTCCAGTGACCACAAAATTATAATAAATTCAAGCAGTGGAATACTAGATTTTACGTCACGTATCAGTATTTTATATATACAGTAGCATCTCGTTACTCCGAACAAATTGGGACTGAGACCTGTACGGATTAACTGAAATCATTACAACAGAATCTATTGTAAGCTGTAATTGTTTGAGGTGTGTGTGTATTGTGGTATGCACAAAGGCGAACTGACCCGACACCGGTGCGCCCTCATTGACGATAGGACTCGCCCTTCCGAATGGCAAGGACGGGCGCCCTCCGAAAATCCAAGGTATGCGCCCTTTGAGAGGACCCAGTCCGCCTCTGGGTATGCACATATAATTAGACGACTGGTCGGGGCGATGGAAAATCTCCCCTTCTCTTTATAAGAAATTTTAATTAGTTGGCAACACACGCTTCGCTGCTTGTTTGCATCTTGTCAGACGATTACAGTCGGGACCTACTGAAAAAAAAAATAATTCGGATTAACCAAACTGTACTGTATTTTATGCATAAGGTAAAACCCTTCATTAGCGGACACCCATCGAACCGAAAATTTTGTCCGTAAAAGAAAAGAATATTATTAATCTTGCCAGGGGATTTTTCTGACCATAAAAGGGAGGTTACTTCATCTGAGGAGTGCTTTTTAAAAGAGGTTTCACTATATACACATACATAACATTTTAAATGCAATTATCACAAGCCCAAATGCTCAAAGTTTTCAATCATCTTACACCTTAATGAACTTACGTCCAAAATTAAATTTTTACCCGAATAAATTACGAGCTGCTTAATTTAAAAGCGGTAATTAAATCGAGTACAGGCATTGGTGCTTGACAACGTGGTACTCGAAATTGCCTACAATTGATGCAAAAGAGAGATTAGGTTAATTAACTTTTGGATGTAATTGTTACTTATAATAATTCAAATGAGTTCATGTTTCAATTTTTGTTCGTCTTTCTTGGGGCGAAAGTAGAACACTAATAGCTTTAGTACATTTTTCTACCACGCGTTCAAGACAAAGACGAATTTTCCGAGAAAATTATCCTTACGAGCAAGTTTTAGTTCCTATCCATTTAACTAGAAATTTCCATAATTATCGTGAGTATCAACTTTAATGATTGTTGAAAGTAGTGGTATTAGTGACGCCAAATTATGTTCTGATGCGCTTGCCAAAACAGTTTTAAAATATTAGTTTCAAGATTATTATTAAATGTCTTAAACTTTTTGTAATGACTGTGGCTTTAAGTCTCTGCTCTCGACGACTCTCCGCTTTTTATAATTCTACATTTTGGCCACAGAGATACAAAATTTAAAAACCAAATATGGATTCTTATTAAGTTGACCATAAGATTACTACGTGGAGTTTTAATTATTTAGTTACCACTTTTCAACATGGAGAATTGCTAATTTAACGACCATTTCACCATGTGGAGTTTTACTAATTTGTCCGAAATTTACTGGCCACGTTATTACGTTATTTACTTGATGATTAATAATCTCGGTCTGAAAAGACTTGTTCCGGAACGTGTTGAAGCGTTTGTTGACAATTAATGGAACGCTATGCGGATGAATTCTGTGACTTGTTGGATTAATTAATTAATGTGATTTCCGTTTATCTCGGTGATTAATTGATTCGCGTAAAGATAGTGCGGCGATGTGAAAGTCGTAGGTTTTGCTTTTAGATTTATATAACGATGTGATGGGACTGCTGCCTTCGAAACAATTATCAGGGAAGCAATGCTGCTTTGAATTCTATTTCCTTTATGTGAAATGGGATGACTAATCATAATAACTAAATACTAACAATAATACTCTGTGTTAGTTTTTTCTTTTTCGTGAATAGTTATCTCATTTCCTTATAATGATTCTAATCGCTTTCTTTTATCTCATTCTTTATTTTGAATCCTGATTTCAGACACTTTCTATTCATTCAAAATAGTTAATTGATCAAAGTACACACAAAATCTTGGAACAATGTGAAATCTAGTCAAATAACTTCAACACTTATTTCAATAAAGATAGCATCTTTGTATAATTCATGAAATTTAATATAATTACAGAAGCACACTAGTTTTTGTCATTTGCAAGTAATAACAAATATTGCTACAATTCATTTATAGCCACTAAAATTAAATTCCGGTTTTCAGTGAGTCCGCCACCCGCGTAAATGAAAGAAATTATATACAAGGTGGCTCACAATAAACTTCCTGAAAGTAATAATTTATATCTGGAAAATCAGTGGAGATCACAAGCCCATATTTTGAGGTTAAGCATTATCGGGAATTTTTGGCGTATAATCACATCATTCGTTTTTCGTCCATCA
>QLNU02015270.1:114304576-114337625 GCA_006491805.2 Dysdera silvatica | reverse complement strand
AACCTATGTCAAACCGTTAATATACGTACGAATCAATATGCACTTAAAGAGTAGTCTCAAGTACTATGGTTTTCTTTTCCTCTGATACTAATTATTGTAATAATTAATAATTACCATAAAAATTTCGATTTAATCACCTGCATTACGCAATAAGGAAACGACAAATCGTTACTGCATACGACGAAGTCGCCAATTAAGTCTTAAGTACGTCGGGAATGAAAAAAAAAGGAGAATTGAAGACGACGACGGAGAAGGAATGTGTTACAAAAACTGTTTCCTTGAAGGGAAGTTAGGACACAAGCAGACTCCAACGAAACGAAATTACGGCCTAAAATTATAAAATAAAATAATAAAAATATTCCAAGGTCGATGTAGTTTTTATTTTCAATTAGTTAAGTCTTATGGAAGTGGGGAGGGCGGAGGGTGTTAGAAGGTAATTCTATTTGTATATTCTTCACATGTCCCATGACTGGCTCATAGCGCCATCTAGAGTGAGAGCGACGACTTAACGCGACACTCAAACCAGGACACATGCACGCAACGAAATTTACAAGAAATTGAACAAACGCCAGCGGGCTCAAAAATGGCTAACATAATCAGTAGCGTAGCAAATCAAAACTCGGGGGGCTCAAGTGCTTTTAAAGAATATAATACGACCTTAGGAAAATGGCTGATATCCAATGTGGGGAAAGGAGGGGGCTTGGGTTCACTGAACCCCCCTTTCCCATATACCTCGATCGTGACAACTGGATCGCAAATGGTACGATTTAAAATTGCGCGAAAAGTTGATTGTAAAATACAAGGCCGAGTTTGACCCATAGTAAGCGTGGTTAGGTGTAAACGGATGTGGTCCCGAATAGCCACCGGTCCCGTAAGCAGGGCGAACCGCCATGTTCCGGGGGGTAAGGGGGGGGGGGGGGTTCGCCGCAACTATTTTTAGTTGCAATTATTTTTATAAAGAATTTCATACCAAATGTTTCCAACGCTTTTATATTTCAACATGGCTACACACATTGCAATATTCTACTAACGGTTGTTAATTTTATATCTATAATATATATATATAAAATATTTAGTAATATAATTTTATATTTAATGTGTTTTCCTTACTCTGTTAAAAATGCTTTTATTATGCAAGTGTGGCGGAGGCGGTGGACAGAGAGGGGTCGTAAAACTTTGGATTACTATAAAAGGGGGTCGCGGATTATTTGGCTACTATAAAAGTGGGTCGCGACTTGAAAAGGGTTGGGAACTATTGGCTTAAGTCAACCCCAGCATTATATGTTCACGCACAACCTAGCTTACTGGGAAAGATTTTGCTTAACTCTGCTTCCAAAATGTAAAATGACAATTAACCGGTTTATATAGTCGATTTCGCTTAAGCGGGACTAGGACATTTTAGTCCAATCAAGCGGCTGCTCCAAATAGCCAAAACAAAATTAAACAATGAGTATTCTTTTTTTAATACTATATATATACATACTTTTTTACGTTGTTTGCTTATAAGAAACAATAATAAATTCTAAAATAAAATATGTAGCTGAAACGAAACTGATCGCCTGTGTATCACGTGCGTGCCAGAGTTGCGTCACCACGTCCAAGGTAAACATTAAATTATATGTATCTGACGTCCTGTTGTACTATACAGAAAAAGATCACATCATATTAAATTGTTTGTATATATGATTTTTTTTTTTGACTGCATAACGTAGTATGTATGTACAAATTAATTGTAATCTTAAATTTTTGTCCCAGTTAAACGATGCAAATTGCTACTAGTTTCTTGGCTTGTATTTTGTTTCTTGGAATTTTCCCTAATTAAGCGGCTGCCCAATTAAGCGGAATCGATTGTATACTTTTTATTACATCACTTTTTTTTTTTTTTTGTATCGAGCAAATTAATATACAGTGTTTAATCATAAATGCCTTTCTTGTTCCGTTTAAAGCCAATTATAGCAAATTTGCGTATTTATTGGATAATAGAACTTCGAAAGCAAACACGAATGCGTGACTTTTTTTATCCAATCTAAACACTGATTGCGTAATTTTTAATGATTTAAGCTTGGCAAACGTTATACCCCTTACACTTCAAATCCACTTTTTAGTACTCAATGTCGTTTATACGCAGAACATCCCAACTGAACACTCGAATTTCTGTTACGCGTTAAAATTTTGCGCATTTTGGTAGTGAGGTTTATTCCATTGGTCTGTAAATGTCTGTTTCCAAGGAAGAGTAGGGTAAGCCTCCTTTTCTTAGTTATGTTAGGAGAAATAGGCGGAAATGGCTGGAGGTTAGGTAGCTAAAGATCATAAGTGGACTTTCCAGCGAATATGAATGAAAACTGGGGAGGGAGGGACATATTAAACGGAACCGGATGTCCGAATAAACGATGCACTGAACAACGGCAAATTTGAATCGACACAAACGTAGGTAGGTAGTTAGGTGAATTGGTATGTCATTTACAGTTGTTTCAACAGAGATACGCTCTGCCTTCTTTAGAACAAACTTCTAAACTGAATATCCGGAAGCTTGTTCTGTGACGAAAGCAGAACATGTCTCTACCGAAACAGTTGTAAGCAACGAACCCATTCACGTAATGGCGTTTGTTTTAAATTCGATTCAAATGAAAAGATCCTATGTATCCCTTCATCAGGAAAACGGTTCAATATTTACAATAGAAGCTTCGTTTGTTGGTATTTTACGGCACGAGATTATGTTGCATCAGGAAGTCAAACCCCAGACTGCGGGCCTGAGAAGAAAACATTAAACGCTGTGTACCTACTAGAATCGAACTCTAATTATTCGCATGGTAGCCACCGTTGGGCACTCGAGGTCTACAAACACGTTTCTCCGTCAGATCTGAATAACTTTCGTTAACGAAATGGAAGAACTCAGTGGCGCACCCAAAATATCCCCAAGGGGGGGAGGGTGTAGTGGTGCAAGGAATGTTTGGTGGAAATAAAGGGCCAGACGCCATATCAATTACGGTTGTCTTTTTGTGTACATTTATCATTATTGAATTACTAATAATTCTATAATGCAAGATACTTAAATAATTAGAAGTAGATTATGTTTATGATTAAATTTAGTGAGGTTAGATTTCTTGACATAATTAGAAATATTTGCAGTCAGAATTTCTATTTCAACCGTGTTTGATATTGTGTTTTGGTCTACCTTTACCTCCCGAAAAGCGTTTGAAGACAGTTCCGAATCATTGCTGCTGTTGCTTGCCTTAACAGTAGTCTCATCAATGTAACCAGAGTTCAAGGAAATCTTGGGAACATCACTAATTTTATCCTACATTTTTAATAAAATAATTTACCAGTGTCTGTTGGCGTAATAATTTTTCGTTTTGTTAGCACAAGGGAGGGGCACCGGGCTCCCTATATGGGTGCGCCACTGGAAGGACTAGAAGCTTCTAACACGACACACTCGAGCTTTCGCTTTACGCCGAGTTAACAATAACGAAGCATTAAACGAAACCTTGAATCTTGAAAGTTGCGTTAAGTGCTACTTTATGTCCTTGTCAGCATTTAACATTCATTCGTATAATGCAATGGTCCGCGAAGAAGTCCTAAATGGTCCGAGACACGCGTCATTATTTAAAAAAATACGGTGATCCCTCACTTATACGCGCTCTCTTTTATGCGCGTTTTTATCGCGGTCCCGGACAGAGGGATATGGGAAAACAATAAATGTTATTCATTTATGGTATTATATTATATGCCTTTATATTATTCCCTAAAAAAGCACCTCTCACTTATGCGCGTTGCAAAAAAAAAAATCACAGTTCAAAAAGCGGGTTCCTCAAGTAGTCAGGTGTTGCTTATCGCAAGGATTTTACCCTTTTTGTTCTGCTTGTAGGGATAATTTCCCTCGCCCTTCCCTTATTGTTCAGATTCCAGGAACACATTCCTCTACCTTATATACAGGGGTGTACGTGGGGGTTCTTGTGATTGACGTCACTAAAAGTCGCAGCCAATTAGAAAGGTTAGTACGGTACGTACCACGTGGCATTGATCGCTAAGGAAAGAACAATCTTTGGAGTTTTGGTTAGATGGTTACGTTTTAACTCTTTGAGGCACAGGATTTCAGAGTATCAATAGACCCATGTTGCACAGAAATTTTGTTGCGCAATTGCAATATCAGGAGGTGGGTCTAAAAATGTCCCACCATGCATTACCGTACATCAAAAAGGTGGGAAATTTTTAATCCCACCGTGCCCCAAAGAGTTAAAATGGCGAAAAGAACGAAATTGTCACTTTCGTTTAAAATGTTATTAAAAAATTCGAAGAAAATCCTTGCACCTCGAAAAAGGCTTAAAAGCGGAGCATTTTGATGTCCCTGATTCGACATTCAGAGGTGTTTTAAAAAGTCTGGAGGCGATAATAGTAGCTCCTCGAGAATATGGAATTCAGTCGAAGAAAAGAAGCAAAATTCAAGGCGGAAAGTACAAAGAATTTGAGAAAGTTTTAATGCTGTGGTTTAAAGAAGCTTGTGCCTTGAACATTCCTGTTAACGTTGAGCTTCTAAGGGAGAAGGCCGTACAGTTGTCAAAGAGTTTTGAAATGGAAAGCTTTTCTGCATTACATGAATGGATTGAAAAATTCAAAAATACGCGTGGGTTGAAAACTCGCGTCCTTTCTGGGGAAAGTGTGAGTGTCCATGAAGAAACTGTAGAACAATGGAAAGAAGACTCGTCTACTTTAGTAAACAGATACGAACCGAAAAACATCTACAATTGTGAAGAAACTGGATTTTTTTATAAAATGCATGACAGAACCTTAACATTCAATGGAGAACCAGGCCATGGTAGGGAAAAAAAATGTGTCTTGCAATGCCGATGGTTCGGAAAAATCCCCGCCATTGGTTATTTGCAAATCAAACAAACTTCGCTGTTTTAAGAACGTGAAGAAGCTTCCTTACGACTACACTAGCAACGAAACGGCGTGGATGACATCGTCCATTTTCTTGGATTTCCTTCATAAATTCGACAGGAAAATGGAAAAAGTAAAACGGAAAGTTCTCTTATACGTGGATCAGTGTCCTGCTCGCCCGCAAGATCGTCCAGCTTTCAACAACACGAAAGTTGTATTTTTTTCTGCGAATTGCATGAGCAAGATTCAGCCTTTGGATCTTAGTATCATTCGTTGTGTGAACGTGCACTATAGAAAAACTTTAATCCGTGGACTTCTGGCTACTTTACAAACAAAAAATGCAACAAAAGACGAATTGAAGCAAGTTGCCGTCCTTGATGCAATTCATACGTTGTGCTCATCATGGAGAAACGTCACCGACAAGTATATTAGAAGCTGCTTTAAGAAAGCAGAATTATCGTTTCCAGCAGAAAATGAATGTGAGAAGCCGGAAAATAAAAGTGAAAATGACATAAACGAAGGAAACTGGCATACTGTATCTGGTGGACTCGCTACGTGTACTTTCAACAAATTCGTTGATGTAAATGAAAATTTAATCACAGCTCAATTGCGGGAAATTGGAGACATTGCAGCTAAAATAAATGGTGGTGACAAGGATGAAGATGCGGCAAAAGTTCCTCCAACTTACACAGTAGCGTTAGAAGCATTCTGCATGACTATTTTCAGTTCAATTCCGGAAGTGAAGGAACTTTTTCACGTTTTGATGGACTTGGAAACACTCATTTTGAAAATTCACGAAAACAAAAACAATCCTCGATTGTAAATTATTTTGTGAGTAAGTAGCAATAGCAGTAATACGAAATTTGGGTATGGAAACATTTCCATTTTCTTTGTGCTCTTAAAAAATACGCAGTACAGTTATTCGTTTATTTGGATTTTTTTATGGCGCAAGAGCATCTGGGCTATACTGCGCCAGTACAGTAATTCATTAAAAAATAAATTCATTGCATTTTGAAACTGACCTTATTTACATGTTTCAGTAGCGTATACATACGTAGTATTAATTAACAATATAATGTAGTGCAATGTATTAATGTTTCACTTTTAAGCTCCCGGATTTTGTGGTTTTTCGCTTATGCGCGTCTCTCACTTATGCGCGTTTTTCTTGCTGTCCCATGTGCTCGCGCATAAGTGAGAGATCACCGTATTATTAAATATTAAGATTTAATATAAAAATGAAACATGTTATTTTTCAGTATTTATATACTATTTTATAATATAAGCCCCGGCTTTCTTCACGGTGGACAGATCTATTACCTCGGAAGATTCCGCTTTCTTCAATGCCGGAATTTCTAACAGAAATATTTTATGAATATCCGACCGCGAAGGTCGAACAGCATCCAGGGATCAGCAATAAAGTGACCACCTGGATAAAGCGACCACTTTTTATAAGAGAGAACTGGTATCATTCATTGGTATATTCAATTTTCACAAACATGAGTATATAAAGTCCTTTTGAAGCGTGTCATATTTGAAAAAAAAAATCAAAACTAGCTTTTCTAACTCAAAAAGAATCAACGAATTTACAGTTCCCCCCCCCCCAACACCCATCCAAAAAAAAATCCAAAAGAGCAGCCTACATGCTTTGTTTCATTGCTTACAAGAGTACGGCTGTCGTTTACATCGGGAAGCGAGGTTTAAATGGGGGGGTCTATTGATAGCCACAGATATTTCTTAGGATGCTGACGCCACTACCCGAAGTCTGTGAAACATCTGTTGGATGACAGTTCGAACAGCAGCCTGCGAAGGAGATCACACTAAAATAATGAACGAAGACCTTTCATCATTACGCTCTCTGTTTTTGGCAACGCTGACGGGAAAGTTGAAAGGTAATGGCGTCGGAAGTCCAAGGACGTCTGCCGGAAGAATTCGACATTCACCTTGCTGCTCGAGATCAGGCCGCAGTGAGTGCGGTTACGCAATGGCGCAATTGCACAGATGTTGCCGTCATCTGACTTTAAACGTTCCACTCTATATCAGAGCCGTGCTCAGTGGGGGGGGATGCAAGCTGGGCGGCCGCCAAAAATGTATTGCAAGTATCAGGAAATCAATTTTGTTTTGTCAAAGCGTTTTCCAGGGCCGCTAACACCGTAAGCCCAGCTCTGTCCATATATACTTAGCAGCAGTGTATAAAAATAGGGGGCGGGGGCTCAAATCCTTCCCAATGGATATCGAGGCACGCGATTTTTTTAACGCTGAATCACAAAGTTATCCACATGGCTTGTGTTGTCCTTTAACCAAAACAAATGCAGCGAACAAATAAATTCTGATTAAAAATCGGATTTAATTTAAAACGGAATGAATCAGAACTGGTTTGAAACATGCTGCCTTGAACAAGAAGCTGTATGTAAATCGACAGAACAAAGAAAAAAGTTAAAAAATCAGGGCATGATGCGCTCGGGAGAACTAACATGCTGTATGTGAAATGGAACCAAGCAGCGAAAAGGTGAATGTTTGGTGTGGAATTCTCCACGATCGTGTAATTGGACCTTTTTTTTTTCAGTGAAGTGTCTATTAATTGGAACACGTATTTAGATATGCTTGATATTTACATTTTTCCACAGCTAGAACAACTTCAACCAAAACTTTTTTTTTCCAGCAAGATGGCGCGCCCCCACGTTGGTCAATACAAGTGCGAGAATCGCTGGATAATCGTTATCCAGGGCGTTAGATTGGCAAGGATGGTGCCATACCATGGCCACCACGTTCACCAGATATTACTCCATTACACTTTTTCTTATGGGGCTACTTAAAAAAACATGGTATACAAAACGAAGTTACACAACGTGCAGGAACTTAAAGAATAACAGCCACTATTGCAACTGTTGACCTTGACATGCTGAAATCTACTTGGAGAGAGATCAAGTATTGTTTGGACATTGTACATGCTACAAATGGGGCCCATGTGGAACTTTATCAAGACGGTAAAACAAAAAAACTTTTTGAGTTGTTCTATCGATAGATGTTATTCGTTTTGCAATAAACCTGTATTTTATTTTATGAATTTTTAAATTTGAATTTTATTTTATGAATTTTTAAATTTGAATTTTATTTTATGAATTTTTAAATAAATTTTAATTATGAATTGTTAATATTTTTAAATATAAAAAACCTTTTTGGGACACCCCGTATATCATTCCGCGAATACGATTGCAATATTAATAACAGTGTATTCAGAATTTCTAACTTTGGCGGAAACATGACCTTAGTTGTTCTTGCGCCATAAATCACAAACGAATTTTAAGCCAGACGAAATCGAGCTCCGCCGTTCGTCTGGGGAATCTACACGATCGCCTTGGACGCAAAGCTCCCGTCCTAGGGTGGGGTGCGGGATGCACCATTATAAAATATTTTTTTTTGTAGTTAGATGTAGAGCGTAATTCACATTTTGGGCGCAAATTTTAAGACACGTCTAGGGCGCATGAAACCTTGCGCCGATTCAGCGAAGACACATAAACCGTGAAGTTCATGAAAACACATTTACCTTAAATTGCGCGGGTTCTTTGTTCCTATTTTCTAGGTATAATCGGTGATGAAGAGTGAGGTAGATATCAAGAATGAAGAAACAATCTAAGACTATTTATTACATTGACCTATAAATGATCATGGACTCTTTAATGATTAATCCTTAAGATCATTTGGCCGATGATTAATCACGATCAATCTTACGAATTAGTGTGTACTTTTCAATCATGATTATTATTTCAAATTGGATGACAGAAATAATGATTAATCGATCATTTATGATTAATCACGATCACTATTGATTATTATTATTTCATCAGCATGAAGGGTCCAACACTTTTGTTCGTTACATCCGGTTCCCGGTAAAATTATATACCTATACCCGGATTACTATTTACAAAAAATATATATACTTAACGTATACTACATATGTCATATGTTTAAATATCAAATTTTACATATTTTCGCTACACTCTGCTGCTACATTAAGTGACTGATTCAGGAGAGGAAGGCTTATATTGCTCTCTCAATATTGTCTTGTTTTGTTCAGCACCATCTTTAACAAGAACTAAAAATCATCAGACTCGATCTTTAAAAAAAAACTATTCTTTAATAAACGGCTCTATGTATTAACCGAATTAGACTGTATATATATTCTTCCATGTTAGTAATACAGTCGACACAGTTTAGAACGAGCATGAAGGGTCCAACACTTTTGTTCGTTACATCCGGTTCCCGGTAAAATTATTACCTATACCCGGATTACTATTTACAAAAAATATATATACTTAACGTATACTATATGTCATATGTTTAAATATCAAATTTTACATATTTTCGCTACACTCTGCTGCCGTTAAGTGACTCGTGGGTAGAGGGGAAGTCTTTGCTACTAATATTGTCTGATTCAGGATTGTTTGCAGCTTATACTTCAATAACAATGTGTTTTCAGGAGTAAGAATATCACATTGTCATATCTTTAAAAAAAAACTAAAAATCTATTTTTAGACTCGATCTACGTAAATTAAGAGGGAAATTTCATTAGACTGCTTTTTGCTATAGAACAGGATTGTCCAACCTTTTTGGGCAGCGGACAGAGATGTAGCCGTGTGTGTGTGTGTGGGGGCGGTGTAACCCCCATCGCAATGAAATTTTGTATATTTAACATAGGAATATATGAGTTGTAGCTCTGTAACCCCTCCCATTAAGCCTATAACCCCCTTATGAACTTTCTGCCTACGCCACTGGCAGGGGGCCACTTAAACATTTTCATAGATCTCGCGAGGTAGCAGTTACAGCGAGTTTCGTAAAAAATAAAAAATAATATATCTATATAGATATATATATACGAAAGTTACAGACAACGCAAAGGAGCATGGAGAGGTGCATGCTTGGAATAACTAGGAGAGATCGAAAAAGAAACACTTGGGTGAGAGAGCAAACTAGAGTAGAGGACATCATTGTTAAAGTAAAAGGACTGAAATGGCGATGGGCTGGGCATATTGCAAGAAGAACTGATCAACGATGGACAACAGAAATTCTGAACTGGATTCCAAGAGACCACCGAAGACCTAGAAAACGTCCTCAAACTAGATGGGTGGATGAAATAAGAAAAGAGGTTGGGGTGACGTGGAAACGAATGGCCCAGGATAGACTTGTGTGGAAAGCATTTGGAGAGACCTTCATCCAGCAGTGGATAGATAATGGTTGAATATGATGATGATATATATATAATAACAATAATTACAAACGCTTCTCTTCAAGTTATTTATTTGTTCACTTAAAATATGTGAAGGGGTCACCACCCATGCGGTTTTTCCCGATTTCCACAGAAAAAAAAATCTATTTTTTTTTCCACTTCACACAGTTGTCGACAGGTCGGATTGTGGCCCGCGGGTCGTATGTTGGACAACCCTGCTATAGCAAATTCTCTCTCGCAATAAAGGAGTTTCTTTCTCAATAACTTGAATATAACCAATGTAGCAAATGTTTTACATTCCCTCGTTAAAACCGGGTTCGGCTATAATTCAAAAGTTAGATCCTGTGGCAGGTCGCGTTGCGCAGGCCACTGGGCGGCCAAGACTTATTTCCATCGAGTCACGTACATTAAAAAGTTAACGTCTTTTAATTATATACAAGACCATGTATATTTCAAGAAGTGACGTCAAAAAGCAAAAGATACGGAAAGTAAGGCGATTATTTTTACATGTTGCACAACATGGTCTTTCTTCAGACCGAATCGCTCGCACAAGCATAGGAAGAAATAAGTCTAGCGGGAAGAGGAACAGAGCAATCTAGAGCTCATTCTTTTAGCAGGCCAGCCAAGTAGTTTAAAAAAAAGTTACTTTAAAAATAGTTTTAAACGGCCAAAGAAAACGAGATTTGGAGCGACATGTGGACTCGGAAGAGTTTGTTTTATCTGAAAGAGGAACTGGGACACGCGAATCTTAGTTACTTAGAAGCGAGCACGGGGTTTGGAACCCAAGATGGTCGACCTCATAACCTAGTGTGTGATGTCAATTAAAATCGGACCGAAATGTTTACGAGAGAGAGAAAAGAAAATAACCGGCACATATATAATTATATTTGGGAACAGGGTGCAAGGAATTTGGGGGCACGCCGGGGATGTGCTTAATTTTTCAGTCCATGTTGTTACAGACAGCGCGCAATTTATGAAACAAAAACAGTTCGTTTTGAATAACTTGCCGTTACAAAGGGATTCCCTTACCCTTTGTAATCTGCAAAATATTTGCTTACGTCATAAGAGTACGCGAGCAAGGGGGGGGATTGATGGAGTCAGTCTCTCACGAAGTATAAATATATTACATATATACTACATTTTTGCACATACATGTATATAGAATTGTAGTCTTGTATATATATGCTATTCCGTTGAAACTAAAGGCGCCACCCCCCCCAATATTTAATGAAAATATGGGGGGGGGGGCATCCCAATCCTACTTTCTCAAGCTTGGCTTTCAGTCTCAAACGCGCGGAGAGAAAAGGGGGTCTTCGTTACCGCTCCCACATTACGTTATTAATTTTTTTTTAATAGATAACAAAAAAATTTCGCTGATTTTAATTTCTTAATACCTATCATCGTACTTCAGTTGTGTTAATGTACTACAGCATAGGATTGTTTCTTCCCAAATGAAATTCAATAGCGTCTTTACACTAACATGAAAAAAGATTAGCAAAATCACAATTTAACATACTTTATACGTAACATTTTTCGCTTACACCTATGTTCTGTATTTCTTTATTTACTGTCTGGCAGTTACCTAGAAAAGGGGGCTTTAAGCAACGGCTATCAAAACACACTGCCGCATCACGTGATCGTCTCTACAGCTATTTGAGAAACCCCCCCCCCCCACATAATTTTTGAATTGCTACGCCACTGTTGTCCATAAATTGGGAGGGAGGGGAGCCAAATGGACCTAGGTTCCACGGAGTTGGGGCATCTGTTTGAAATGTAAGGTAGGGAGGTAGCTAAGGTAGGGAGGTCGCGTATGCGCACGAATGTGACCTAGAAGGCACACATAAGCGTACGCAGAACGTTTATAAGGTGAGGATTATAGGCTCAACTGGGGGTTGAGCTACAACTCGTGTATTCCTATGCTAAATGTACAAAATTTCATTGCAATTGGGGGGGGGGATTACAACACCCATCAACACCCCCCCTGCGTACGCCAGTGGATACAGAGGAAATTTACCCTCATTATAGGTCCCTACATTGGTTTTCAAGCTTCGCCCCCACTCCCCTCGCCGAAAATACTTTCTGAATCCGCCCTTGGTCGCACCATCCAAGTTAAAGGGAAAATGATCCCAGTTCAGGTCTAAATAAATCTATTCAACCCCAGTGGCGTAGATAGAAAGTTTCTAAGGGGGTTATAGGCTCAATGGGAGGGTTACAGAACTACAACTCATATATTCCTATGTTAAATATACAAAATTTTATTGCGATGGAGGTTACAACCTCCAACACCCCCCGGCTACGTCTCTGACCCCCCCCCCCCAATCCACCCAGAGATAGATAATGGTTGCAAGCGATTTAAAGAAATTATAATTACAACTTCTATGCGTGGTGGGCGCACGTCGCCCACCACGAAACCCACACAAGGGCGCCACAAATTAAACGCTTGTGAATATTAATGTCACCAAGTATTCTGGGGTGGGTCACATGGGCAGAATATTCGGCAGGCTGGCCGTAGGCGGGAATAAACCGTCTGAGACAGGTCATTGTACTCGTGGCGCCACTGATTATCTTTCCTGCCATCGTTCATTATTTACCAAATACGAAAACACGTGCTTCATCAAAGACAAAAAGCATAATCAATTACAACTCCCCTCCCCCCCCTCAAATTACACGTTTTAAATTCGTATAATTTAAGAACGAAACGCGTTAATCGGATCATGACACGTGCTCGATGTCGCAACCCACGTAGTTTTTATCTTCTCGCCGATGGCAACACATGTTTCGATGACGTAATCAACGCAAATGAGAATTAATGGATCTCAGCGCAATCACACACATTACGTCCCTCTCGATCGTTTATTATGATAGCGAACAGAACTTCAAGTTGCAAAGCATGTCAATTTCGTCTTAACGTTACGTGCAAAAATAAACTAAAGGTTATCTGGGACGAAACCCACGGCTTCACGTGTTCTCCGAATCGGTATACATTCAGTGACCTCACAATAGATGATCCAAGGGGGAGACCAATCAAAACAAGGGCCTTAAATCAACAACAATAAAAAATATATATTCTTCTTATTGCAAAAATTTGGAAATTAAAAAGTGAGTGCAAAAAGGACCCCAAAAAATATTCAAGCCCAAGGCCCCCAAAATACGTTAAGACGGCCCTGAATACACTTACACCCCACCAAGCGCATTGGGAGCCATCATCACCACTGGCGTACGTAGGTAGTGGGTCTGATGGGGTCAAAACTCCCATCACAGGGCCCCCATCAGAGGAGGGGAGCAGGAGGGGCTGATGAGGTCAGAACTCCCCCATCACAGGGCCTATCAGAGGAGGGCGGGGCCAGGAGGGGCTTCTGCCCCGGATCTCGCAATATTTGGGGCCTCAACTTGGTAACTCAATATACATTAGAAGTGTATGTACGTCAATTTTGAAGGGCCTCTAAAATATTAATTGGCCTCGAATTTTCTCTGAAAGGCCCTTTCCTATTATATGTATACACACAGAATTTGCAATGCAATTTTGTATATATATATATATATACACACGAATATAAGATACTCTGTAACCCCCCACCCTTATGAACTTTTTGCTTACGCTAACAGTCATTACCAGCAGGCAGCGGCGTAGGAAACGGAGGCGCTCAAGCCCCCCTCTCCATATGAATTTGAAGTTGGCGCCCCTGAATGAGAGTTAGAATTTACTTATTAGAGGAAGCAATGAACAGAAGGAGGGGCCTCTAAGTTCCCCAAATATGACGGAAATGTGATAAAGTCGGTTCGTACCGCGCAATAAAATTTTTTACTAAACGAACTGAAGCAAAACACGCTTGATAACATGTTTGCGCTTTTCTGCTCTTGGCCAAAAATAACGCGCCCATGTTATTGAAACTTTAGCCAACAATAACTAAGTATAAAAACTTTCCCAATAGCCAGGCGAGGCAAGCCAACGCTCTTAAAGTTTTAAAGGGAGACTCAAAATAGGAAACTTCCTTCAACGCTGAGTCAAACATCTTGAAAACACCACCTCGAAAGCCAAACAGATGGGGAATCTGAAATAACAAGGGATTTGGTTTACATCTCTCATACAGCGATAGTTGAAAACAAAGTGTTGCCAAATTTTCATAAATTTTAATCAAATAATATTTAAATAAATGGTCTAAAGCCATCCCACTGTTGGAGATACTGATTTCCATTGGATCGCTGAAGGAACAACGGGCATGGTCAGTTTACGGGTGGAAGACTACTCTCAAAACTGTAGAGACGGAGGTGATACCAGATACTTAAAAGGATGCCCCCATTGAATGGCTAACAATTTCACATTATTTGATAGTTTGACTGTTGGACACCAAAAGTCGGAGAACTGAAGAATGGACACTGGAAAAATACATATTTAAATAATCTCTAACGATTACTCCATACGTGTCTGCTTTAGGCAATTTGTGGCTATAGCATCCCGACTTTTCCTGTTTCCACCAATGTACCTTGTCTATGGACATTTACTTGGTCTTCAATGGTCTTTCAAGATTCAGTTGCAAATTAGTAGTTGTTTAAATTAAACAACAATATCAATCAACGTTTATGGGCGTAGTGATACCAACGCCGATGTTATGGCGTGATCGGATGGTGAAACGTTCGAAAGAAAATAAATATTTCTGCGTTCGGTGGGACCTGAACTTACGATCTTCCACTTCTCGGGCGGAGGCTGTACCATCTGAACTACGAACGACAATATATAATCCTTTACGAACGTATATAAAGGCTTTACTGAAGCCGGTTATTTCGCAGAATGGTGTAGTACATGGACTACTTTTTAAACCAAATCACAAAAAGATTGGTATTAAATTGATCGAAATGCCCGTTGCAGCATATATATTTTTTAAATAAATCGAACACTACGCAGATTAAATTAAACAACAATATAAATCAACGTTTATTGGCGTAGTGATACGTAGTTGTTCATTGTTAAACGGTTCTTTTGGCAATCCGTGTTTGGCGCAGTATAGCCCAGATGCTCTTGCGCCATAAAAAAGCCAAACAATCAATCAATCAATCTTTTGGCAATATACCTGATCCATTGCCACTTCACATTTTACTTTAACAGCCTCTTATAAATACGGTAAAACCTCCTTTACCGGTTTTTCTGGAAACGGGTTAATACTAAAAACGGGGCCCCAATACTAAATTTACTTCCATTCAGAGACCACCTCTGTGAGCCATGGGCGTCGTTGGAAGGGGCAGGGGGTATGTTGCCCCCTCCTAGAATTGAAATATAGGCAATATTTTCAATACATTAAAAGGTTAAAGTGGTTATTTTCTTCGGGTAATTTGCCTTAACGATGCCTTGCTCTGGGCGATCACTTTTCATGGAACCAAGGGTGGCAACATTAGGAATTTCCACTATATATACTTGGCTAATCTTTTTTATTGTGTGTGTGTGTTTGGGGGAGGCCAAACCATATTAACTCAAATTAGAGCTTTTCTGTAACGGAAGAGTTCAAGTATTCCGTAAGCACCTAGGGGGGGGTGAAATAGCCAAAATATTGCTTACATAATTGGGGCTGTTCCAGTATTACGTAAGCATCCTTGTGGGGTTTGAGATTTTCTTTCTTTTGTTGACAACAGGGAAGGGGGAGTCTGAACCATGCTTACGTAAGACACAGAAAATAATAAAACCAGCACATAGTCACGAAGTAACAGCCGCCCTGACAGGATTACAATACTGGGATGCACGACAGGCACACTATGAGTAAAAGATATAAAATACACGTAATCGCAGTTAAATATTTAATTATTTAAACTAGGGGTTGGCTAAAGCAATAATTTTTAAAAAAGTATAAATAGTGGTTGGATGTCAACCTTTTTTTTTTGCTTGGGAACCACCTTCGAGACTCCCCGTGGGCCCTCTGATATTTTTAAATTTATTAAATCCACTTCATATTTATCTACTATTTTCTTATGACATCAGAAATATTAATACGCAGTAAAAATGTGAAAATATACTTTATAATAAAATATATTACATGTAAATATATTATCCATTATAGTTTAATAATACATATATAGTTTGCTAATAAATGTACTATATATATATATAGACAACCAAATCTTATGTAAGCATGAAAGGGGGGAGTCAGGCATTTGCTTATTTTTTTCTTACACGGCAGTGTGTGGGGGTATAAAATGGCCAGAAATGTGCTTATGTAATACTTGAATTCTCCCAAAAGTGTGAAATAGACACCACTGACCCGGAGTTGAACTAAGGATTCATATTAACCTGCCTGACAAGGTACAGATTTAGAGGGGGCAAAGGGCGATCCACCTCCCAGTGAAAATTTAACATTGAAAAGATACAAAGTAAAAATACAATGAGATATTTCCAAAAATCAAGTCATCAATTGCTCCCTTGAATAACCTCTAAATCACCCTGCTGGCAACTAGAACACAAAAAAAATTATGCTCTTCACATTCAAGGTTCGCAAGATATTATTCCAGATTAGGACAATTGCCAAAAGGGTCAACACATAAAGGCACTGGGGCATGCTTTTATAATTTTTTGTAGCTTTTGTAATTTTTTTGACACCTTTATATTACATACATATTCATGGGCGCCCATACGAGTACTTCTGGTTGTGGGGGAGGCTGAGAAAAATCAAATCAGTCATTTTGAAAAGGGGTTATATTTCATTGTTTTCCTATGGAGTTGACCCCTTTTCAAAATGACCGATTCAATTAAAGAGTACTTCTGGGGAGGGGGAAGTGAAAAGAATATTACCTCCTTCTCAAAGCTGTCAAGAATTTTAGTGAATGTACAAGATACCAAAACGCTACAAAAATAATTGATACTGCTTGACAATTAGTAATGAGCTAAAAAGTACCTTATTTTAAAATGTGACTATAAAACTTTTGAAAGTAAATGCATAGCAGGTTCGGGCAAATCAAATTTTTAAACGGCTAGGGGAGGCACGAGCCCCCTCTGCGCCCCCATGTGGGTGTCCATGTATATACTCTCTTTGTTTAAAAAGACATCTTGTAAAAGTAACCCATTTCATGTAAAAATTGTAAGTATGTTTCACATTTGTAAACAACAAGCTATTCACACGATCATTTGCATACAAATGATCTCATTTTTTCTATACAGTTGCACTTATGTCATTACTGAATGGCATTAGAAGGTCTCTTCCATCCTGAGTTAAAGGCAAGGAAATGCAAAAGCTTCGAATGAGAAATGTAAATTATTGCAATTATGCTTATAGTGGTGTTTCTCTATTCAATATTTTCATCTGTTGAATTATACTACTTTGTGTTTTGTTACTGCAAAATATATAAATAATAAACCGGAAACTGCAGGTTTAAAACATTAATACTTAATCATTGTTTACACTCCTTTAAGTAGAAATTTCAATTTGTTTATTTCATAACAGGAAGTGGTGAATGTGGGTTTAAAAATTTTCTCCCATGAAAATGATGTCATAATCTTATCGGCTAATATAAACGAAATTCAATGCCCAAAAGTGATAAAGAAAAATCACTTCACACACACTAATTGGTAATGATCACACATATTTGCCTTTTTTTTTTTTTGGAAAGATTATATCAAATCGGGCTGCATCTTATCTTGAAAAATTGTGGTTGAAGCTTGATGTGTTTAAGAAAATATCCTCAAGCAAAAGATCATGGCATGAAAGATTATTTCCTTTAATTATGGAAGATTTACTTCAGCTAATAATCATCTTGCTAAATATAATGAACAAATATTTGATAAATTCATACTTAAGGTACCTTACGATATCATTTTACTATTTAACTATATAACCCATCCCCTCTGCCAAAGTTTTAAGCTTTGAGGATCCTTATCCACTTTGACTGATAGACTTATAGGCCTACTTAAAGTTTATTTGATTGATTTTATAAATGAATTTGGAATTAAGTATAGAGGTAGGGAAAATATGGCCAGCAAGCCATAACTGGCCAGTGGACTTTGCCAGTTTCGGCCAGCTTTTTCACTGATGTAACCTAAAATATTTATCGATTTACATTTTTAATATCCAATATTTACACATTTAAGGTGTGCGCATTTTATTATTAAATTTGGCATAATTTCATTAAAAATATATTCATATTAAATATATAATATTTAATGCCATATGCCATAAGTTGAAACCATGTCAGTCTTCAAATGTGATACCCCGTTTTAATAAACGTCTTATAATTATTCAACATCAGTTGACAATTCAACTGTGAGACACTGGATAATCAAATGGTGGTCATTGGAATATATATATATATATATACACATATATCAGTGGTAACGCATGCCCTTAGTAGGTCCATGTAGTGGTCCTTAGCCTTTTCAGAGCCATACAACATTTCATAAAAAAGGAAAAAAAACAATGTTTAAAGTTTGTTTACATTTCATAGTACTAAGACAATGACAGGCCAAGACTCTGAACTTCAGTCACCCATGGAATCAAACATTGGACCATGGATAAGTAGGAAAAAACAGAAAGCACCGACCATCAAAGTAGAGTTCTCAAAATTATTTGGGGTGGCCCAAGCGCATTTTATATACGTTTATATACTGAAGTGCCAGAAAAACTGGTACAGGCGTGCGTATGCAAATAACGGAGCTTTGCAACCAATCAGCGTAACGCGATGCGGTCGGCAGCGCCTATATAAGACAAGAGATGTCTGGCAAAGCTGTTAGATCGGTTCTTGCCGCTACAATGGCAGGTTATCAAGATTTAAGTGATTTTGAACGTGGCGTTATAGTCGGCACAAGAGAGATGGGACATAGCATCTCCGAGATAGCGACAAAATTTGGATTTTCGCGTACGACCATTTCACGGGTATACCGTGAATATCAGGAATCCGGTAAAACATCAAATCTCCGACAGCGGTGCGGCCGGAAAAAGACCTTGAAAAGAACAGGACCTTCGACGACTGACGAGAATCGTTAAACGAGATAGACGTGCAACACTTCCTCAAATTGCCGCGGATTTCAATGCTGGGGCATCAACAAGTGTCAGCGTGCGAACTGTTCAACGAACCATCATTGATATGGGCTTTCGGAGCCGAAGGTCCACTCGTGTACCATTGTTGACTGCACGGCACAAAGCTTTACGCCTCGTCTGGGCATGCCAACACCGCCATTGGACTGTTGATGACTGGAAACACGTTGCCTGGTCTGACGAGTCTCGTTTCCAATTGCATCAGGCGGATGGACGTGTACGGGTATGGAGACAACCTCATGAATCCATGGACCCTACATGTCAACAGGGGACTTGCAGGAGCAGAAAAATCTATTGCCTGACATGCCCGAGCCATATAAAAATTTCAGCCAGGCATTTTTTTTTTCCACATGCCTGGATCGAAAGTTTTAACAGCTCTCTGGAGGTTTTTTTAATTAAAAATAAATTTCCATTTTTATTTCAGTGATTTTATCAATGTCCTAGTGACAATCTTGATATCTCAACAATAGTATGTACTTAATAGTAAGCCCAAACAATAGTGGGAAAAGATAAAAACTCCATAATGTAAATTTTAAAATTTCTGCAGACTTCATTATATTAATTATAACATACATGCTTTCTTATTTAGCACTTATTTTCATACACTTTTAGCTAGTATATTTTCTTAATAAATCTTGTCCATTTAATTTGTTTTGATGGTAACAAGTCAAGTACAAAAATTATAAACGGAACATTACAATGTAGTGATATTTTTCGAGCACATAAAATTTTGGTTCGAGCATGTATTATTCTAAGTTACATGCCTGACCGGGCATGGGTTTGTTGTTTTTTTTTCAGCGAAATTATGATGGAAATAATTTTATAATTCATTCCTAGTCTTACTTTTAATTAAGAAGTCGCAGGTTTTAGTGATTTAACATCATACTGATTAAGGAGTACTCAAAGGCCAAACAGACAGCAAGAATGTAAGCCCAAAGCAGGGGGGGGGTCTCCCTACTAACCCTTCTCTGGATGCAATTTATTTTCGGCATGAATTTTGTAAAAAAAAATACTAACCCAAAAAACACCATCAAATTTCTAAAATGGCGGAAGAGATGCCCATTGCCAATCAATTTTGGCAACATTGCAAAAAATCCAGGAGATCGAAGGCACGTGACAAACCATGCAGTTTCACCAATAGTAATAACCAGGGTTGGCAGGTTTTTGACTGTTTTAACCATAGTTTAAACTGTCATGCCAAAAACCCTTTGTCAAAAACTGAAGAAACCCTCTATCAAAAACTATTAAAAGACCTTAAATATTGCCTCTCAATATAAAAATTCCTTTCGAAAATAACATACATCACATGCACTGTTTAAAATGCAACAGTATTTGACAATATTAAAAATATCAATAGTTGTAAGATATTACCCTTCTGAAGGCTAACCCAACTGCCAAATAACGGTCGACACACAAAGCCTCCAAGGCCAAGTTTTTATGATTTTTTTGTGAGGAATTTTTATTATGGTTAATAATTTTGAAACCCACGTTTAAGCTCAATTTAGAGCTTTTTTTTTTAGTATGGAAGGACGGAAAAGATTTATCCCATACTAAAAAAAAGCTCCAGGTTGAATTTAAACATGGGTGTCAAAATTATTAACCCGAATATAAATAGTATTTAACAAAGGGAGTGGGGGGAGGGGTTATATGGCCTGTGACGAAGGGTGGCAATCTTCCAAATCCGCCAAAAAGTTTTAAGTAAAGTAATATAGTCTAATAGTAAATAAAAATCCATTTTCAATTAAAAAAAATAAGCATCACCATATGCTATAGCTCTCTACAAGGGCATAGCCAGAAGTGGGCCAGAGGAATTCTAATACCTACCCCAAGAAAAAATTTTATGAATCATTTTAAGAAGTTTTTAGAGCCAGATTTTATTAAACTAAACCCGTGAATAAATCTTAGTCCACCCCTAACTGAGGGTGCTGTCTACGCCACTGTCTCTCAGCATATAATGAAATTATTTTAAATTTTATTGTACCTACTTGATTTCTTTTTCTTATTGGAACTTGCATTATTTTATGAAATATAAATATACAACAAGTTGAAAAAACATGGCCAAGAATCAGTGATTTTTTATAGGAGAACTGTGATTAATTTGTTTGCGAGTGTTACACCACAAGGGTCATGCTGAGGCAAAATCTACAGTTTCCTGATGATTCCAAAAATGTTAAGACTTAGGTAACCAAACCCCGAAGTACAGTGAGCAGTTTCTTAGTACATGCACTTTTTTTTTCATTGTTAGGAGTCAAATCCAGTCTAAAGTATTATCACCGCAGCACCACGGGGCTCATAATTGTGATTACATTTAAACCATGGATGGAAAAATACGAAGAACTTTCACATAATTCATAAAGTTATTGCACTAGTATAGTAAGTATACATTTGAGAAATACATTTTCAGGAAGACAGAGGACATTTTGAAGACATGGGATGTATGTGTTAGTGTTTTATACAGAATATAGATAGGTAAGGTTCATTCTGCACTAGAATCTCCAGTTTTCTAAGGAACTGAAACTTCTGTTAACCAGAGAACCCGAGACTATGGTAAGCAGTAAAATGACATGTATCAGAGGTGGATCGAGAGAGAGATTTGAAGGGGGAGGAGAAATTCAAGTTTTTTGTAAAAATTCAATCATTATATGCGGTTCACGGCACTCGTTATAACTGATTTCTACAGCGTCTTACGATTTTAGAGGGAAATTTCCTTAATTCCCTCCATGGGTCCACTCTTATGTGCATAGCATAGCATAATGATTATAAACATGTTTGCTTATAGGACATATATTGTATTACTATATATATTATTACAGATTACTGCTATAGGCTCATATCGTTGTAGATAATTTGTATATCGTTATCTTTGTATCGTTATAAACAAATTTCACTCTATATACCTAATCAAATACCAAGATCAGGCTCTGTCGTCGTTCATGTGGCAAGCAATGTGACATTTATTAGATCACACAGAGGGGAGAATGATCAACGCCTGAAGCTTAATGGGTAGAGCATTTGATCAGCAATCAAAAGGATGTGGGTTCGGCCAGAGTCCTCTCCAGATCTTGAATTATCGAAGGGAGAGAGTTCTATTGCCCATGAGGGTGCACCGGCCACGGGGCCAATGGCACAGTCCGCTCCTGGGTTCGGCTCCCACCAAGTACCGAAAAATCATTCTTTTCTTTGCGAGTATTTAACCATCTAATCAGCGCAACATTTACATTTTTGAAGTAGGACAACCAAAGCTAATGTATGCTTTTGTCTAACATCTTAATAATATCAGTCTACATTTGTATTTCATTTTACACATGTAAGCTATATTTGAAAATGTATATAAAATCAAAATTGCCCCAAACAGGAAATTCCAATTCCCTCCCCACTTCCCAAAATAAAAAGAGTTGAATTTTCATAGGTTGCGAATATAGAGAGAGAGAAAGACTCTAAGAAAGGAAACAACATAGAGATTTCAAATAACTTAAAAGTTCCATGGAGGTGCATACTTAAAATAACTAAGACAAATTGAAAAAAAAAATGTTTCGTTAGGAGAATAGATAAAGGTTTGAGAATGCATCATCGATGTGAAGACATGTAAATAACAAGTAGTCAAGTTATCAACAAGGGCAGATCCACGTGAGAGAAGAACATGCAACCTCCGAGAATAACAAATTTACACTTATTATACATCTCTGCATTGGTGTCGAAGATTTACTCAAGAGAAAAAACCTACCGTTCAAAGCTCAGAAGCTGAGCTCTAAAGGATGCTCCACCAATTTAATCTCGAACAGTTCATTGGTCAAAACAAAGTAGGGGGGACACGTCAATCCGGTTTGTACGTAACCTACCATTGCATTACCCTGCATCACTTAAGTTACCAAACTACCCCACAAGATATTTGTTCTGCTTTAATTAACAGTTCCGTTAGATCTCAACTTCTAAACATTGGATGGTGAAACTTAAGGATTACCCTGGTCACCAAGTTCCTTTCGTCACCAAAACTCATGCTATACTCTTAAAACGAGTCTGAGGATTCTGAGCACCGTGCCTACATATGAATCGCATCGTGTATGCAAAGCCTTACTTGTATCTTGGAATGTTGCAAGAATGAATACTGGGCATAGGCCATGGTTCTTTTGTATGCAAGGGTATTTTTTCTGAATCAGTAAAAGCCTAGTGGGGGATGCCCCCCCCCCCCCACACACACACACCCTCACCACCAAAAAACCATCAGTAGAGCATGGAGCCACTCTCTCCTGCAATTCAAAAGCTTGCAATAGTAAAAAAAACTTGCCTCGGTACATGCAGTGGTCGTTAATATCAATGAAAAGAAGCAGGACATATTTACCCTACAGAACGAACCCCCAACGATCATATTCCGAATTTAGCAAACTTCATGACACACAGCATGAAGTTTGCTAAAGTTTGTTATGAAAAAACTCACCGATGTTACACAACATCGGTGAGTTTTTTCAAGCATTAGAAAAATTTGCGACTCACAAAAGGTCAATCCATGGCATTGGCATATGCAGGGGTGTTGATGGCTGTTGTAACCCCCCATTGCGATGCAATTTTGTATATTTAACATAGGAATATGTAAATTATAGCTCCGTAACCCCTCCCCATTGGGCATATAACCCCTCCCTTACAAACTTTCTGCGTACATGTATGATCCATGATCAGGCGTCATCAGAGTACAGTTACCCAAGAAGGAAGCATGCCTTTGGCGACAGGGATAATTCTGGAGTTTGGACCACTGGACAGAACATTAGTTTTCGAATTCTGTGGAAATCCCAAAAAACAGACATAAACAACATGGTGACTGGTCACCTTGTGCCGATTAACAGATTTGACAGTTTTTGGAAACATGGACTAGATTTAGGAGGTAATGTCTAGTGCAGTAGCACCAATAAAAATTAATAAATAGAATAAGGCTGATAATCTAAAACAGATTACATATGAAGGAAACTTGAAGACATCCATCTACTGGTAATTACGCCACTAGCCTACACGAAACATTTACAAGGAAAGGGAGAATGGGTACCCATATAGGAGACAGGGAGCAGAGGCTCAGCATTGAGGTGGAGGTAATATTTCTCAGCCCACACCTAGAAGTGTGTATATGAGTGCTTATGAAGAGTATAGGGCTACAACTCGATATATACATATATGTATACACAAAATTATAGTACAAATACAGTGAAATCTGTGAATAAGAATACTCAATGGACCTGGAAAAGATATCATTGATCATGAGACATAGCTGACCATGATACACTGTAGCTATATCTGTTAGCGCAAGAGCGAAGTATCTTTATGCACAGATTATGATTATAGACTGATTTCACTGCACATACGTAACATAACGGAGGTTGTAACCTCACGAACCCCTCACCACCTGTGAATGCCCATGGGACACCAGATAGTTTAAAGCCATCTTGAAATTGTTGGTGTAACTAGCTTCAAATCCAGGGCACTGATTGATCCAAATGAGGAGGCGAAGAGGCAAATGCCCCCTCTCCCCCTTCAGCTGGGATTATATCGTGGAAAATGAAAAATATGGGACATTTGGCTAAAAATAGGAATCCGAAGCAAACCCTCTCCCCAGAAAGCTTTCTGTATCCACCCTTGGTCCTAGGAAGGGTTATAGCCTCAAACCCAATTCTCAGTACATAGCAATGAACTGTAATTTTCGATTTTCTAGGAAGGGCTAAACTTTTTTCCAGGAGAAGGGGCTAAGTCTTCTCCACCTCCCCTGTTATGTCAATGCTTGAAACACACAGAATAAAAATTTATACAGGAACTATATATATAGTTCAAGCCTAAACAGTAAATTATAATTGTGCAGGAGTTAGATTAATAGACCATAACAAAATAAATCAATTTATAATCCGGTTGAGAGAAAAAAAAAATAGCACGTCAGCGAAGACGTCGTCGATTTTGTTTATAAATTAAAATCGTTGTCATCGCTACATACCATCACTTGTAACCACTGTTGTCTAAAGCTAAATGGGTGAGACAACAGGCCCCCCCATCGAAACAGGGGCCCACAAATTGACAAAGTTTATTATATTTTTCTTGTTGCAAAAATTTAGAAGTTGGTGTAAAATGGGCTAAAAAAATGATCGAGTCTAGTCCCCCTCCCCGATGCATTAACACGGCCCCTAATCATCACGTGTAACACAAAATTAACATCAAGAAAAACTTACCCAAGTCTTCCATGACTACTTCCCTACTGGCGAAAATCCACAAATAATGATCTGAATACAGACGAATTTAAAAAAGTCAGCTGTTCATAGGTCAATTTTTCACAAATCTAGAACATTCTTGAGGAGCAAATGTCTGGTGAATGCACTTTCGAGAACATTAGGTCATATCAACCACAAAATTGTTGCAAAATAAAATAATAATAAAAAAAAAATGCAGGGAAGAGAAATCCGAAGGCGTCTTGCAATACTGATTTCAGTGGAACGTCATTCTTAGCTATGAGTCATTCCAATTTTACTCATCGCCGTCGCTTACGACGGGCCTCTTTTTTCAGACTCTTCAGCCTCTGGTTTTTGCTCAAGGAGAACAACCGTCTGAAAATAGACGTCCTCCCATTTCCAACCAGAAGTAGGGTTGCCAGGCCTTTAACTTAGGGAAACACCGAAGCACATGTTCGAGCAGTGGCGCAGCCAGTACCTTCGTAATGGATGGGCTGACAGGGTATTGGGCCTCGACCCAAACCAGGGCTCAAATTGCCAAAATTCGTCTGCTGTAAAAAGCACTTTTTTTTTACAAAAATTTAAAAATATGGAAGTTAGCGGAAAAAGCACTTCAAGAATGATCGATCCCAGCAGGGCTGACCGAAGTCAGTTCTGGGCGTAATTTGGATCACTTCTGCTAGCCCCCTTTTCATGAGCGTATATATATATATAAAAATAGCTACCCTCAGGGGCGACACAGACTTTCATTTTTGGGGTGAGTCAAGGACAGAATTTGGCATGGACTTGGAAGAACAACCTTTCGTTTATCACGGAAGTTGGAATTTTTTACAGGGAAAATGTATTTGTGGGTTATGACCATAGGCGTAGCCAGGGGGTTTGGAGGTTGTAAGCCCCCAATTGCAATGAAATTTTGTATTTAACATAGGTGTATACGCGTTACAGCTCTGTAACCCCCTCGTTGAGCCTATAAGCCTATGGTCATGACCCCTGTGACTTCCCCCTGCGTCCGCCCTTGGTCACCCGTCCACAAACCGCGGGACCCGATTCAGTCATATTGGTTAAATCGGCTTAAGGCCGACCCTGTATTCCAAAGCCCCCCAAATGCCATAAGATCAGAGCTGGTTTGACCGAATTGAACCCTACGTTTTGGCGGAAGGCACTGGCATACGCAGTGAGGGTGTTGATAGGGGTTGGACCCCACCCCATTGCAATGAAATTTTGTATATTTAACATAGGAATATGTGAGTTGTAGCTTTGTAACCTCCCGCCCTTCTTATAAACTTTGTGCGTACGCCTATGGGGAAGGGTTTTTTTTTTTTTCTTTAAATTCCAAGTTTAGATGGCCCTGTCAGAGGCCTTTTTAACACGCGGACCTCATAATATTGGTGCCCCAAAATTTTGTCAATTGTCAGCTTGAAACCTAGTCTTTTTATTTATAACAGACATTTATTAATATTACGTTTTTCCTAATTATAACTTAAGTGTTATTGAAAATGTTTTTAAACTATTGATTATGCAGATAATATAGGCCTATATAACAAGATTTTGCAGTTGTTAGTCATATATTGAATTCCCCCGTCTTTATTAAATAATTTTGTTATGAGTGCATGGGGAAGAGCCCGAATGAATACTTGGCCCCGGGTCCCATTTTAACTTGATGTAATTGATGTAAGAGTGACCTTTTTGTTTATACTGAAGACCAATTGAATCGAAGACGGTTGATTCAAATTTACCGCTGTGGTCGAATCCGTAGACGAAAAGGAAATGACATAAGCGGATATACAACAATATAAGGAATAAGGCCCATGGTATCAGTAATAGTTGAACGCGGTATATGTAAGACGAATGGGTCACTCGGTTTTGGACGTTGTGCAAACACTGGGATTTTCACGAGCCACTGCGTTAAAGGTGTACCATGAGTAAGTCTTAAAACCATCCCTACCACACTTGCGTATCGAAAAGAGACAATGGAGCGATTTCCCCCCCACCCCTTTAGCCGAATTATATCATGGAAAATGAAAAGCACAGAACACTTGACCTAGAAATAGGAATCTAAAGCACCCCCCACGCCGGAAAGGTTTCTGTATCCGCCTTTGCCCTGCCAGGGAGAACGTCATGTGGATAAGCAGGGTCATCATCAACTATCTCGCAGTGTAATAGATTAGTCAGCAATTTAATTCTGGTGTACAACAACGTGTAAGCAGCCATACCACCCGGAACTATCTCCTCGCCATAGGGCATAGGAACCATCGTTCCACGAGGGCATTTTTTCTGACTACACATTCCAAGAGCAAAGATTCTCACGGACACAGAAACATCGCCATTGGACCCAAAAAATGTAGAAAAATTGTTGCCTGAACTGATGAGTCAAGATTCACGTTGGTACATGCTGATAGAAGTGTACTAGTAGGTTCAAACCACATGAAACGATTGATCCTTCTTGTCAACAAGGTACTCTTCAAGCTGGTGAAAGTCTCATTTTCGTTTGGGAACTATTTACGTGGAATGAAATGAGATCCCTTGCTATGTATGACATCATTCCTCACAAGTCAATGTTATCGGGATATCGTTGACGACCATATGATCCCATTTGTTCGTTTTCAGCAAGACAATGCATCGTGCTATCACTCCCGAACTGTATCCAAATGGTTGGACGAACACTCCACAGACGTGAACTTACTTCTCTGGCAGAAATGTTACCTTTCCTCAATCTCACTGAGAACATCTATGATGACATCGAGAGAGAGAAAGATGTTCGAGCCTCTGAACGCCCTTCTTTCAAATCTTCGTGAACGGTGGAAGATTCTTCAGAGGTTGTGGATCCGTATGGCTTCCCAACGCTTCCAGTGTCTTGTCGAGTCCATGCCAAGACAAATCCTCATCAGGGTGAAAGGTGATGCTCAGGACCCGACTTAGAAATTCTGGGGCCCAAGGCAGACAGTCATGAAGGGGCCCCAACCCCTCCTGTACCCACGACAGATTTCTGATTACTATGTTTATTATCATTAAACATACATAAGTGAATGAATTTTGTTTATAAAACCGAGATAGATATAAAGCATTATCTAGATATGCTTTCTTGGTCTTAAGGGAAAGGAGCTAGTAAAGGATTTTTTAAATCCTGAAAAGTCTTCGGATTGCCAATAAAACAAATATTAAAATTTTTACGAATGCATTGGACTAAATTTAGTATTTAGGGGCCCCCTCCGAATCGTGGGCCCGAGCAGCTGCCCCGCATGCCTTGCGTAAATGAGGTACTGGTGGTGCTACATAATACTAGACAGTAGCGGTGTACCAAATCGTTCGATGATCAAATCATTTTAAAGAGTTTGCTCGTTTACCATACATGGGCAAATTTTTTCATTAATTCGTTGAATGAACGATTTAGCGAGTGGCGGTCTGTGGCGAGATTTAAGTGAAGCTGCGTGAAGCCAATTCACCAAAACCTAAAGTTACCATAAATTTCTTTCTTATTTACTGAATGAGGTAAAAACCAGTTTCTTGATGAGTATAGGCCATGAATCATCGGCGCCGATGTCATGAAAATATTGGGGGTGTCAATATACCATTAAAAGGCATTTTGTTTGAAATTGAAGGGTGATATGGAACCCTAATGCCAACATTAGGGGATGGGGCCCCCCTGTCCCTCCCCCGCTAACGGCGTCCGTGTCAGTGAATTAAAGCGTTTTGGTGAATTAGATTCACGTAGCTTCACTTAAATCTCCCCACTGGATTTAGCACAACTGCACTAGGCAAGTATCTCTAATTCAATTGCTCTTCAGTGTATATGCACAGTAGGGCCCATTTAGCGAAAAAGGTGTGGATTTTGTTTGGTATAATGTTAAAGTTCAATACAATTGAATTGGTTTTAGCGAGCACGATGATTTAGAAGACATAATAATCAACGCACCAAGGAGAAGCTATAAAAATTAAGACAAAAATTAGTAGATGTGATTTACAGAAACAGAAATGATTACGATTTCAGAAAACTTAGGTGATTTATTCAAGAGAAAGGGCTACACAAAGTGAGCGAATGCGTAAGGAGGTGGTCCACCTTTAATCTGGATGCATTTGATGATCTGCATCTTTGATCCGGTATGGCATTGATTCATAAAGTTGGCGGATGATGTTCTACAGAATTTCTTGCCAAATTGTCACCAATTATCAGGTTAATTCGACGATATTCTAGGATGGTCCAAGGAGCCTTCCCATCAGCTCCCAAATGTGCTCTAAGGGGGGGAAAGATCTGACGACAAAGATTTCCTAGAAAGTATTCGACAAGCACAAAGACGATCTAGAAAGGCGTGACGTGTGCGATCGGGCATTATTTTGTTGAAAGGTCAATTCGAAGTGCCGCAAAAGTTATAATCACACAAGGGGTCGTGCAATCTCGTCAACACACCTCCGTGCTGCAAAAGTACCTCGGATGACTACCAAAGGGGTTTGGTTATCAAAAGAAATGACACTCCAGACCATAACCATCTGTTGTCGGTTTGTGTGGCGTGAGACAGTAAAGGTAAGATCCCAACGCTCTTCCAGGGCGTCACCAGACACGTCTGGCTGGTCGTTTGGCGCAGTTTAAAACGGGACAAGTCATTGCAGTTCTAAATCGATCGAGTCCGGCACTACTACAGTCGCACTTGACGGTGTGCATTAGTGAGGGGTAAGCAGGGCCGTGCTTATGGGGGGGAAAGCTGGGCGGCTGCACAGGACCGCTAAAAAGTGTAGTGTAAGTACCACGAATTCAGTTTATAGCGGTCCTTACATACTTTTAGCATATTTGGTCAATTGGCTTTCACCCGTGACCCTCGGTTTCTGCCAAGAAAGAATTTATCACAAAGTTTTGAAAAACAGAAATTGCCAAATGACACATACCTAGCTTTGTTCTGAAACGCCTATTTAATTTCCTTATCTTTTCTTTATCTTTATCTTTCACGTTTGGACTAGTGAAGAACTTCAGTTTGCAATACTAAACTCCGATCAGTCTTTTTATCGTTGTGTTATGTTAAAACATTTTTGGGGCCGCTAAAATCGATTTTGCCCGGAGCTACTAACACCGTAAGCATGACCCTAAGGGTACTGTTCGTTCACGAAAAGAAGTCCAATGGAACAGTTAGAAATAACGGGAGGTGACGTCACAAACGGCCTATCCCATTACAGCAGAGGAGGACTCCAATTTCAGAACTTGATTTTGGCGCCGACAAACGTTCACCAAAAGCCAGTTCTGAAATTGTAGTCCTCCTCTGTTGTAATTAACTTGCCCGTTTGTGACGTCACCTCCAGTTATTTCTAACTGTTCTATCGGACTTCTTTTCGTGAAGGAAAGGTAAGTGTTATATTGGGCGTCGCGAACTTAGATTCTGCTTTCTGAGTCGCCTATTAATGGTCCTGTTACTGATTTCTGTGCTGCTGATACCATAGGCGTACGCAAGTGGGGTATAGGCCGAATGGGGTTACAGAGCTACAACTCATATATTCCTATGTTAAATATACAAAATTTCATTGCAATGGGGGTTACAACCCCCATCAACACCCTCTCTGCGTACGCTAAGGGGTTATATGTCGGATGGTTGATAGAGACGAACCGGGTGCTGTTAGAACAGGGTCGTCCAACATACGCCCGCGTGACACAATCCGGCCAGCCAATAGTGTCGATCCGGCCCGCCAGATCCGTGAAAAATTTTCAAGTGGTCCGCTGCCTGAAAAGGTTGGAAAACCCTGTCTTAGAGTCTCTCTAACAATTATTCTGCTTTCCCGTTTTATTGTCGCCGTACGTCAACCGCTGCCCTCTTGACGCTGAAATTTGCCGTTATTAACACATTCCTGCCCGATTCATATAATTGCTGCAGCGCTCTGATTCAAATGACGGGAGATTTTTCGATTTGCTCATCCAGTCTCTTTCAGCCTGATGGCAGGGTCCAGTGTGTTTACCAGGATATTTGCTCGAGGGGGTGACAAATTTCTTTGGGGCTGTCAATTTACCTTCAAAATTTTAATTTTCGTTATAAATGTACTTGCCAGAAAAGAAACGAAATAAAATATTCAACAGAAATGAAATAATTCATCCATATTTGCACAATTCTTTTACTATTATTATTATTATTATTATTCGGAGGAAAACAAAATTCAAGCCTTTCTTCTTGGACATTTAACTCACACACAGTTGATAATTTTTGAGGTGGCAGGATTTTACTTTATATGATACCTTCTCCCTCCTTATATCCCTATCCGTATTTTTCTTTGAAAAATTGTTGCATATAAAAGATTATTACAATTTACATATGCAGAAAAAGTAAGGAAAAATAACTTGCGCAATTTTCTCTCTCTTGTAATTTGAATAATTAGCGAGTATATGAGCTTTGAGGTTTAGGGGTGTGTGTCAAGAGATTTGGGGGTGTAGAAGACTCCTTGACACAGTCTTTTTAAAATTATGAAATATGCCCGTAAAAAGCGAAATAGGTAGCCGCAATCAATATCTAATAACAGTTTGAACCTCGAAATTGAGTTTCGCTCATTATATAGACCTTCGGGATTAGTGATGAGCGATTGTGAGATGTTTTAGTCGATTGCCTCGATTGTTTGAACATCTCGAAAGCCCTCGATGGTTTTTAAACCTGACTCCATACATCTTGTAACTGTGTGATCAATATTTAAGCAGATATGTCGGTGTCTTTTTATCTGCCATGTTTGCAATAAATATAAACCGAAAAGTGCAAAAGAAGAAAGCAAAAAACTTGCAAATAGACTAAGTATTTTGTAGACCAATAAAACACCAGACGCGCAATTCACTGCGCTAATTACAAAAACAAAATTTGATAGTGATTTCGAACACAGGTATATTATGTACGTTGATATGTGCGATTTATTGCACATGTGACTTGTCTAATGTAATATATAAACATGTCTATACAGATTGTATGCGTCGTGTGTCTCCTATGTTAAATAAAATCTATTCATTTATTATTATTATTAGAAAGCGGGGGAAGAGGGGGGAAGACGTAAACAAAGTCATAAATAACCTGGAAAGTGAACTTCGACAAGGGTTGACCGCATAGCCGTAGCTAGAGGGTGGTTTTGGGGCCTGTAACCCCCGTTGCCATAAAATTTTATATGGTTAACATAGAAATATATGAGTTGTAGCTTTGTAAACCCTCCCCCTCATTGAGCCCCCCTTATGAATTTTCTGCTTACGCCCATGGTTGACCGCTATTTCGGATAGGGAAAGCCAATCCTTAAAAATGGGGTTGCTAACTGCACATTTATTGTGGATGAAAACTTGTTCATAAAGTTTGTTTGCATATATCCGGTTTAAATTCTATAATAAAACATTCGTTTGGCTTCAAAAATACTGGCATATATATATATATATATATGATATTTTTGCATGTATAAAATCATAATTAAGCGGGTTTAGATAACAATAAAAGAATGGAAGAAATTTTGAGACTCGATATTTTTGCATATATGCGGTTTTTGAACATATGCGAATTGCATATGCAGTTTCGACTGTATTTGCGAAAAACATTTTCTGAGATTGGCAGCTGGGAATACTGTTTCCAGGGGGGCAAGATCCCCTGCAGCCTTTATCCCGCACGGTAGGGTGTATTTTTGTAAGATTGGTGTTTTTAAAGGGTCTGGGTCGAAATCCCGACAAGACAACCTCCTGGCAAATCAATAATTCTGATTATTTTTAATGATATTAATTAAATATGTTAATTAAATACTATTCTTAACTA
>QLNU02015270.1:114279470-114304476 GCA_006491805.2 Dysdera silvatica | reverse complement strand
CGTCATGCATGGAATGTTCCCCACTTTATTTACCGCAATTATTATTAGAAGCTGTTGTCCATATGATTAAGACTTTATAATGGCGGATGCTGGACCATGACCCGTGACCACACCATTTGAAGAGTACTCGTTCAAATAGGATGTTTTACAAGAGTTCCGGGTGAAATGCTAATTTAAAAATTTGACCATAGGGGGCGTTCTCAGCAAATTAGCTTTCATCTTTAAGATAATAAAAGTAACCCAGTTTTGTCACGGACCCATCTTGTATAAAGGTTTGGTCCACGCATCAAGGTCAAGGATAAGAGGTTGGTTGTTTCTTGGCTATTTCCGCCATGTGACTTGAACAGCCCGGGGCCATTTTGCTTTTAGGTCAAAATTTGAAGTCAAGATGAGATGTCAGCCCTTTAAAAAATTCTCGAACGGTGTATCATTCGGTCTGGAGCGTTTTGTGCGGGGAATGCGTTTTAAGGTAAGAAATTCGTTTTTTCATCCCAAATATGTGTATTTGTTTTGTCAGCTGTTATTGCTATTTACATTTTTTGTCACTCTAAATCATCATCAAGATTATTTTAAAGAAACGATACAACCTTAACTACAAAGAACATTAAAGGCATTTTAGTGCAAGCACAAAATTTTGAATTTTTTACGATAATCGGTTTGGTTTTAATTGAAACACACTTAGAAAATTATGTAAGTGTCTGATAAATATTTTTTCCGTAATACTTTCATATACTTTTTTCCATTGAGGTGAGAATGTCACTGCGCAACTGGCATTTAAAAAAATTTTGATTCGTAGATGCACTTTAAAAATTTCAAATAACTAGGTGGGATACTTTAGTTTAATCGTTGCATTTGTTCATTTAAAATATTAAATAAAGAGAGGTCCTGCGATAATCATCGGCGTAGGTAAGAGGGGGGGGAGCTCAAGCCCCCCCCACCCCCTCGCCCATTGGATAACGAAGTATAGTGGTCCTTTTTTAATCAGAATCGCTTGCTCTTTTACAAAGCTGTTTAATCTCCCCCCTGATTTTTGAATTGTTGCGTCCCTAAGTAGTGGTGTAGCAAAGTCAATGCAACAAATGCCGGTTTGGTTGGACTGCCGCATATGGAGTAGGGGTGGGAGGGCTTTGGAGGATTGAAACTCCTTAGATAGCATAATTGTGGGATCCTGGGTGGGGGCCCCCCTCTACTAGCGGTTGTATTATGGCCCAAATTCTTTAGTTATGCCACTGCTCCTGATGTCAATAGCGTAAGCAAAAAACTTATAAGGGGCGTTACACAGAGCTACCTACAGTGGTATACGCACATACATGCATAAAATCGCAGCATACATACATTGACACTTAATGCGGGATTATAACCCTCCCACCACACATTCCCCTTTGTATACGCTAAAGTCTTCTAAAAAAGGGGAGCTGGTACATCCGCCATTTTGATGCCATTGTATCACGTGATCCTCTTCACTGCTGTGTTAAAGTTGAGTGATTTCCAAGTGTGTTATTTTTAATAAAATAAGGTGAAATGGGTGAGTGTTCCGCTGTGAATTGTTCTAATCATTCGAGAAATAAACATAGAATGTTGAGATTTACAACAGATCCTGTAAGAAGAAACTGGATTATTAATTTTCCAATGGTAAATGTTGTTATGAAACCGGAAGTGTACAACAAAATGGCGGCTTATGCGGCACTCTAGAATTCTAGGGGCTCTACGTACGCCCACGCACTGCAGTTACGTAACGGTCACGTGTTTGTTTATCATGCGAAAAATTGCTTTCCGTTTCTTTCTTCTACCTATAACTATAGTTCCGGAATTGATTCTCTATGGTATAGAGGTTCGGACCCTTCGGAAAATTGTAAGTCATGGAGCAGCATGGCTTTAGTTACCCTTACGTTACAAACCACAAACAACCCGGAACTTACACAAAGTGAGAGAGAAAAAAGACATCCTTACATAAGGAAGACAATAGAGTGCGCAGGAAGTTTGTAGGGTGGGGAGGTTATATTGGACTCCTTATATACATACAGGGAAGCACGGACACGGGGGTCATATGGGCCATGACCCCCAAAATATATTTTTTCACTGTAAAAAATTCCAACTTTCATGATAAATGAAGGGTGTTATTCCAAGACCATGGCAAATTTTGTTCTTTACACCCCCCCTCCCCAAAATGGAAGTTTTTGTCTGCCATGGGCGTAACTAGGTAGGGGCCCGGGGAGGGCCAGCCCTCTCTAGAAGGCTGGCTGCCCCCCTCTCAGAAAATTTCCAGTAGTTCCATTTTTTTTTTATTGTGAATAAATGTAACGCCAGTTACTGCTAACGCTCCAGATGTCCCGCCAAAATTTTCTAAAAATGTGTTAGGAGAGTTGTTTTCTTTCTGTTTAAAATTCGAGTTAAATATTCACGAGGCTTGAAAAAAAAAATGCTTTATTTTTTAAGCTTGGCAGATAAGGGTAAGCTTTTTTCTTTAAATTATTAGGGGAGAATAAGGACATGTTATGAATTTCAATTACTTTCGAAAATGGATTTGAAAGTGAAATATCCTTTTCAAAAACGTGAAAAAATGTGCATCGCTTTCAGAAAAATAAGATCCGTTTAACGTAATTTACGGTTTGGAAAGCGGATGAAATTAATTAAAAAAAGTGTCTTGGGCGTACAATGGGATTCAAATCCGGAATTTGTTGGTACGAATGCGATTAAAGCCTCTCCAATGCTAGCGATTTCTTAAAAAGGTGAATGAAAAATGAACTATTGGTTTAAGGGCAATCGTTCCTTGTACATAAGCTGTATAAAAATGTGCTTCAATTTATGCAAGTAACCTAACAGGTAGAAGTTTGAAGTAGAATTCCTTATAGAGGGAAAATAGATCTGAAACGCGTTATTAAGAAAGACCCTTTTTTTCAAGATTTCAATACAGTTGTCCTTCTGTTTAAAATTCGAGTTAAATGTTTACCATGTTTGAAAAAAATGCTTTATTTTCTAACATTGAGTGATGAGAAAAAGCTTTTTTCTTCTAACTTATTAACATAACAAAGAATAAGTAATTAAGTCTTGAATTTCAGGTAACGTTAAAAACAGATTTTAAAATGAAATACCTTTCTTAAAAATATGAAAAAATGTACATGTCATTCAGAAAAACACCATGTATTTAATGTAATCTACGACTTGGAAAATCGATGAAATTTGTAAATAACAAGTGACTTGCGCGTACCTGGGGAATGGAACCAGGGACCTGGTGGTCCGAATGGGGTTAAAGATCGCTGTAATGCTGGAGATTTATTAAAAGGATGAATAAAAAATGAACCCTTGGCTTAAGGGAGATTGTTCTGAGTGTATAGGCTGTGGAAGAATGTGATTTAATTTAATCATGTGGCATAAAAGACGGAGAATTGACTTGAAATATCTTACGACGGAAAAACGGAATTGAAATGTTATTAAGAAGGGGCCCTTTTTCAAGATTTATGATAGCTGTTCTTCTGCTTAAAATTCGAGATAAATATTAACAAGGTTTCAAAATAAACACTTTATTTTTTAACCCTTATATGGGCAAACAGTAGTTTGCTGAAATTTTGTTTTCAAGCAACATATAGTACTTTAAACACGTGAATTGAAACATTTGTTAAAAATATGTTCTCTTTGCCTGTTAATAAAAATTCGATTATGGGAAGATCATCCCCGTTGCCAGTTTAGAACCGACAGATACATGTGTGAAAAATATCTACGTGGGAATATACTTGCTTTTCGTTATTAATTTGTACGTACTTGTATACAAAAAATATTTAAATTCGTAAGAAAAGAAGAGTCTACTGAACTTAGTTTTTACTGTCCAAATTTAGCTTTTTTCATTTTATCGAAATTAAGTTTCATCATTTATGTTAATTTCTATTTAACGAATTTTCCTTATAACGAAGTTTTTCAGAGGAACGATGGCACTTCGTTAAATAGAGACTCGACTGTATTTCCCGTTACCCGTTTAAGGGCTAGCATTGACAGATGAGAGTAAGTTTTTTCTTTAAATTATTGGGCGAGACTAAGATTAAGTCGTGTGTTTCAGGTACTATTAAAAATTGGTTTAGGAATGAAATATCCGCCGTAAAAGTGTGAATAAATATTCATCGCATTCAGAAAAATAGGATTTATTTAATGCAATTTACGGTTTGGAAAACGGGTGAAATTTGAAAAAAAAAAGTGGCATGTGCCTACACCGGAAATATAACCCTGGACCTGGTGGTCCATTTGGGGTTAAAGGTCACTCCCATTCTAGAAATTTCTTAAAAAGATGAATAAGAAATGAAATATTGGTTCAGGAGGGGATTATTTTGGTGCAAGCCTGTATAAAATTGTGCTTTGATTTATGCAAGTAATATAAAAGGCAGATGTTTAAATGGAATTTCTTAAGTGGGGGGGAAATGGATTTTAAAGTTTATTAAGAAAGATATTCTTTCATAATTTTAGGACAATTGTCCTTCTGTTTAAAATTCGAATTAAATAATAACAAGGTTTGCAAAAATGCTTTATTTCTTATCGTTGACAGACGAGAGAACCTTTTTCTTTAAATTATTAGGGGAAAATTATCACTTAAGTCGTAAATTACAGGTACTTTTAAAAATTAATTTTATTCTTTAAAATGCGAAAAACTATGCATCGCCTTCAGAAAAACATTATTTATTTAATGCAATTTACGGCTTGGAAAGCGGATGAGGTTTGATAAAAGAAATTAAAAAGTGGCTGGTGCATGCACGGGTATTTAAATCAGGGACCTGGTGATCCGAATGGGGTTAAAGCTCGTTCAGTTCTAGAGATTTCTTAAAAAGATGAATGAGAACCGAACTATTGATTTAAAGGTGATTGTTTCTGACGTGTAGGCTGTATAAAAATGCGCTTTAATTTACCCAAGTAAAATAAAAGACAAAGATTTGAAGTGGAATTTTTTATTAGGAAAAAACGGATTTGAAAGGTTATTAAGAAAGCCCTTTTTCAAGGTGTTAGTATAGTTGTCGTTTGGTTTAAAACTTTAATTAAATATGCACAGGGTCTATAAAAAATGCTTCATTTCTTAACATTAATAGGTAGGAGATGGCATTTTTTAAAAAATTGATTAGGGGAGAATAAGTATATTTAAGTCGTGAATTTCAGTTGCTTTTAAAAATAGATTTAAAAATGAAATACTATTCTTAAAATGTGAACAAATATGCATCGCATTCAGAAAAGTGCGGTGTATTTCATGCAATTTAAGGCTTGGAAAACCGATGAAATTTGGGGGAAAAAAAAAAGCTTTTTGTGAGCACACGGGGATCGAACTTGGGAGCTGGTGGTGCGGATGGGGTTAAAGATCGGTACCATGCTAATTTCTTAAAACGTTGAATGAGAAATTAAAAATTAGTTCAAGGGAGATTGTTAATGGCTTGAGTGATGATGTCCAAACTAAAGACACTGAAGGAACATGACTCTTAGATTTGAGTACTAAATTGTCCATCTAAGTGTGTACTAATTGTCCATCTCGGCCTCGAGTCAATTATCCAAAGAGTCAGTTGAAATAGCGATCCTTTTCAGCTAAATATTACGATACGTACAGTTGGCTTGAATATGGTATAAATGAAAACACAACCTATTACTTTTATGTAAAGGTAATTCTCGATAGAAGGCACACGTGAGCAAAATGAAAAGTTTGCAAGCAGTGGATTTTGCAAATGGAAAAAAAAAAAATAACTGAGGCCCTTAGAAAATTGGGGGAATACATGGCTAAAACGTGGGGCTCATGATTAGGTCATAAATTTTTGAATTGTCTAAATTTGGCCATGGGAAGTTATTTTGGACTATAGTAAGTAGTGAAACCTTTTCCAATATGGTTTTAGGCTAAAACGGCAAATTTTCCAAATTTTGTTATATGATTAACAAATGTGGATGCAAATAATAGCATCCCTACATTTCCAGAATGGCTCATTTTTGGACATAGGTTCACTAGACCGAAGTTGTTTCTTTTGATGTCCTTCACCTATTACACATGCTTGACAATTCCCAACTGCCTCCAGTATGGTAGACCAATCGTTTTCCATACCTTTGATGACTAAATTGCGACACTACTCAGGGCCAGAGAAGGGAATTTCCGATGTTTTTTTTGCCTCTGCTGCATTATTAGGTCAATCACTTAAATTATGTGTCAAAAAATTTTTGTTTTTGTAATTGCCTACGTAACAACGATGTGGATGTAAATAATACTTTCACTGTACAGCCAAATCGGATCCTTTGCGGACATGAGGATTTCACCAAATATGGCTTATTTTATGTCCTTTACCACCCCTTTCAGTTTGTTCCATTAGTTCTGAATCTCCCCTGTATAGGAGGCTAAAACTCAATAGGCTTGTACAACTTATTTTCATATAAAAAGAATCATGCTCCCCACCCCAGAAAATTGTCATAATTATACCTATGTGCCTATGACCGTTCTTTCCTTTCTGAACATTTAATCAATTAATACAAATATTATTTTCTGCCATACGCTAGTATGTTAATGAATAAATCAACTCTACTACGAAAAGGGAAAGTTCTGTGTTTCCTCGTATAGTTCAATAAAAAGGTACTTAAAAATTGATTCTTTGAAATTAGGGACGTTTAAACCTAATATGTGTATCAGTATTCTGATATATTGGTATAGGCGAATATCGGTAGGATTTTCTAGGCATAGGGATTATCGATACGTTTTTGGGAAATGTCGATTAGCAAACCGATAAGCTTTTATGGGGGGCCATGGTCCCCCAGAAAAATGTCGTAGTTACGCCTTTGTTGTCTGCCCCTGCATACAGGGACCTTCCTGGTGCAGGTGTAAAAGGTGTCTATGCACCTGGACGGCCAAAACCAGGGTCATCGGCAGACCGTTTATTATATTGCCATATTGTCTGATCTTTGAATCAAAGAAAATATCAAGGATCTTGTATTCAGTTTATTAAAATAAAAATCTAAAAATATTTCTCTTTTGCATAATAACTGTTTAAAACTATGTATGCATATGTAGGTATAAAAACTAAACACTGCATATGTAAAATTTTAATTAATATTAAATTAACATCATTAATATTAATTATTATCAAAATAATATTAGTTATTATTAATATTTTAGCGCCTGGGCAGTCAACAACATAGGAACAACTGTGTATACATATATGCATTCATGAAATTAAAACATATATATATAATATTAATATTCAATAGGGATGTGACCCCCCACTGTCGTAAGCAGGGGTGTTAATGCAATTCCATTGCAGTGGAATTTTGTATATTTAACATAGGAATATGTGAGTTGTAGCTCTGTAACGCCCATTGTGCCTATAATTCGCTTTATGAACTTTCTGCATACGCCTATGGTGACTCTCATCGATCATCCCTGTGTACGTGCATGAAGAGAGAAGATGGAACAAGAAACCAGTTTAGAATAATATAAGAGATGGACCGGAACAAAATATAGTCTATATCCTTTTATTATTGGTCTTTTAAACGAATATATTTTTAAGTCATTCACAAAATATGGACTGGGGTGAGAACAGGGGTGTACTAATTGAAAAATTGTGGGAACTCCAGTAGCTTTCGAAAAGATATGGTGATTCATTATCATCAAAGAAAAAAAATGCCATGATATTCAAAGGGAGGATCTCGATCATCTTGAGCCCCTTCTTCCTCTTAAATGTTATTGTTATTATCCAAAGACGCTGATATAAGGAGGATATATAAGGAGGATATTTTTTAAGCTAATGAGTGACCATTCTCCTTCATTCTAAAGCGGACCTTACACGATCAGTTCCTTCCTGGAAATATAGGGCCGCCAGTTTGGTAAACTTTTCCATGCTTTTAGCAATTTTTTTTTTTTTTACTGCACAATTAACAACAACTTACACGATCAGTAACGATGCTATATCTAAAACGCTCACCAGTTTCAAAAGTCTTGCTTCATTACGCTTTTATCACGTTTCAACCGCCGCACAGATCATCTCAAATGATCAAATCAAATGATCCGTAATGCTGAAAAGTAATGAAGCAAGACACGTTTGAAGATAATGAAGTTACAGGTAATGGCATTATTATTGATCGTGCAAGAACTGGTGAACGCAGTGGGAATTGATGGGGATCATAAACCCCCTCATTGAGATGGAATTTTGTATGCATATATATATATGCGAATATGTGGAGTTTTTAGCTCTATACCCTACTTTCCCCCTTATGAACTTTTTGCTTGTGGTAATGCCTGAAAGGTGCATTTGAATGCCCATTCTCTTGGTGATATAATTCATGATCACCATCAAATTCAGCGTTTTTGTTTAGTTTTAAGAGGCAAAGAGAGCTAAGACTATACTTCGCCGAATCTCAGTTACCCGGGGAACCAAACCTTGAAATACGGTGTGCTGAATAACGGCAGGCGTTCTGGGATACCATTGGAATCAAATCAACACCCTCTAAATCCAGATTGTAGATAATAATATAATTGAGCTAGTGTTGGTTGAACACGGGTTAACGACACAAGAGATGAACACGCGTGTTATCACTGCATTACAGTAGACCTCAAGGAAAAGCGCTCAAAATTATTGGGGGGGGGGACCCCATGGACCCATATAACTCTACGCCTATGACACATTCACATGCTTTATAGTAAATTTTCAATTATTGAACTCTCAAATCTCATCCGCTGAAGGGAAGTGTAATCACAATAAAATCTTTAAAAATGCTTTCAGTCTGACTAAAAGTCCGTGTTTGACTCATGTCAGATATAATAATTGCGATTAGGAATGAAAGAAATATGTAATAATTTCTTGTAAGAATGTAAAGTGTAATAATTTCTTGTGAGAATGGGAAGTGTAATAATTTCTTGTGAGAATGGGGAGTGTAATAATTTCTTGTAAGAATGTGAAGTGTAGTGATTCCTTGTAAGAATGTAAGGTGTAATAATTTCTTGCAAAAATGTAAGGTAATGATTTCTTGTGAGAATACAATGCGTAATACTTTCTTGTAAAACATAACGACTTCTTGTAAAACACAACGTGTAATGATTTCTTGCAAGAATGTAATATGTGATAATTTCTTATAAGAATGCTTTGTAATGTGTAATAATTTCTTATAAGAATGCTTTGTAATGTGTAATAATTTCTTATAAGAATGTTTTGTAATGTGCATAATTTCTTGCAAATGTAATAATTTATTGTAAGTATAATAATTTCATAGGAGAGTGTAACGTGCAGCAATTTCTCCTAAATGTAATATGCAGTAATTTGTTATGTGTAACGTATAGTAATTTCTTCGTTAAAGCGGACATAGTTTACTGATGCGCCAAAGGGATGTGTGTTTTCGGTATTCCTTCTGCTAAAGCTTTACTATATATTGGTACCAGTGGCGGATTGAAGTTTTTGAGGCCTCCAATAAAATAGTTCAAAAGGAATGTCTACAAGAGAACAAACACATCTCTGGAGGTCCTCAAGCTTGCTGAGGCCCCTTGGTTATAGCCCCTAAAGTCCATGCGTTGATCCGGCACTGATTGGTACCATGACTTATCTAAAGGTAATATATATGCATATATCACCCATAAATTATCCAATAGAATTATACACTATCGATTATCCCGCTTGTTAAAATAATAAAAGTCCGGATTAACCGACGTTTTCCCCATTTCTATTAGAATAATCGAGGATGTACTGTATATGCAAATAATCTTTAGGAACTAAATAATAAATACACGATTGCGTCTTACGCTTTGAATTAGCTTAAAGTTATACGGTCGAACTACGTTAATACGAACTACTTTTAATACGAACCGTTTCCTGAATCCACTCCAAATTGTGTACAGGAATCCCTGTACTTTTATTTCTTTTAATACGAACACGGTTAATATGAAATTCTTTTCAATACGAACTGATTATCAATGGCCCTGAGAAAATTTTCTTCGCTTAACACGAACAAAACTCGCTGTTCTAAGTCTCTCAATTCATTTTTTTTTTTAGTTCTATACTTTCATCGAAACAGTGTTCCCAAGGAGGCCATAATAATAATAATAATAATAATATTATTATTATTATTATCTTTTAAAGGGAATGATTTTTGTTCTAATAGTCCTAGAGAGTTGGAGTGTCTAAGTCACGCTGATCAGGGTAGGATTATTTATAATAACTTTATTTATTCTCTACATATACATAGCACAGCAAGAAGCTGTTTACGTACTGTAGCAGGTCCTAGGAAAATATGGCGGTATAACAAGTCCAGGGCCTGATACTGGAACGCTTAGGTTCATCTACTCATTAGTTTCATTACACCTCTCATAGTGTTTTCCACAATTACTATTTAAATTAGAACAATAAAACCATATTAACTATAATAATGATTGTTTCATAATCCATAGTCATTGACAATCATTGTTTCATTTCCATTGCTCCAAAATTCACAATATGGGCAGAGGCGGATTTACGATTTTGCCGCTGGTGGGCTCCACGGCCCATATAGACAGAGGGGCTCGAGCCCCCTAGCCGTTTAAAAATTTGATGTGCCCGATTCTGCTATGCATTTATTTTCAAAAGTTTTACAGTTACATTTTAAAATAAAGTACTTTTTAGTTTATTAGTAAATGTCAAGCAGTAGCATTTTAGTATCTCGTACATCAGTGATTCTCAATTATTTTTCGTTGCGGGACACTTTGAATCATTTTTTTGGATCAGTGGGCCAGAAGATATGAAAAGGAAATTACCTTACACGCTATATAGACATTAGGGGGCTCATCTTCCCCTAGAAATATCCTCATTCAATGAAAGAACACTGAGGTAAGAGCCTTAGGCCTTTACCCCCATTCAGAAGGAAATCAGCCCAACTAGAAAAAAAATTTTAGTTTCTTATATTTATGGCCCGCGGGTCGCCTATTGATACTCACTGTCGTACATTCACTAAAATGTTTGACAGCCTTGAGAAGGAGGTAATAATTTTTCTCAGCTCCTCGCCCCCAAAAAGAAGGACTTATATGAGCGCCCATGGTAGGCTCTGATATATTTTGCCGCCTAATTTTACCAAATGCAATTAGCGGCACAACAGAAATTTTGGCACTTTTGTCAAATTTTTAATTTGGCGCCCCTGGCGGTTATTTCAAATTCGTCTTTTTGCAAGTATTTTGCCGCCTTTTGAGCCTCTCTCGAGGCAGCGCCCATGCCAACTCTCCTTTTGCCAATGCTGGTTACACCTAACAATTCAAACAACAGTTGAAAATAGAAATTCAAAATTAATAATTCAATTGACAATTAAAAAATTCAAAGCCATTTTTGTGAACTTCTCGGCAAATTTGTTGCCGTAGACTTCAGTCTACTTAGCCTATTGGTAAATGCGCCACTGACCATGGGACAGTCAGAAGCCGTATGTTTGTGTATGTGTTTTTTTTATATGTGTATTTTATGCAGATCGAGATTTTACCCATGATTCCCTCAACGTTTAAGCGTAAGCATAAAACGAAAAGCGCAGAAATCGTTGAATTTAAGGAGAGAAACAAAAATCTAGAAATTCTAAATTATGTGAAATCGAATAACACATAAATTGCCGTAAAATTCATGATTGCAAAGAGAACTTTATCGGCGACTTTAAAAAATTGAACCTAATTATGTGGTTAATCAAAAAAAAAAACTTGAGCTTGCTCGAAAAAGAATTGCCAAAAATGAAAAGACCGAAATAACGCTGATGAAGTGGAGTAGAGAAATTCGATCACAAAACTCTTACTCGTGGGTGCAATTTTACAAGAAAGAGCGCGGTTTTTTGCTGATACTGCTAATGTGAGTGATTTTAAGTGCTTATCTAAATGATTATAATAGTTCAAGAACAGGTATGGGAAATTCCCATAAGTTATCATAACTTGTAAAACGGTTTGTGGTGGGAAAGCCATATGACATGGACTTTAAAGGTATACACAAATATTTTTGTTACGCATATATGTTGTAATAATAATAATAAAATATATATATAATAATGGTAAAATGTGTATGTAGTGACCAGAAACGTCATAAATAAGTTCGTAATATGATCTGGTGCTTTTCGGATAATGCGAACTACTGTTAACACAAACAAATTTTCTATTCCCCCTTGGCGTTCTCATTAACGAGGTTCAGCTGTATGTATTACTATTATTGGTTGGTTTGCCTATTTTCTTGTTCAGTGCCTCGGTTGTTCAGTAGTGTGGGGGTTACCATCGCGGCGAAAGACCCTGGCTCAAAATTTCAATATTGGACTGGTGGAAGAGGACGCTAACGGGCTTAACTTGCCCTGGGCGCTGGCAACCCACGCTACTGTACCTTTACTGTCATTAAGTCTGTATTAGAAGGGCGAGCATGCATGATTCTTGTTCTTAAGTTTTTAGACATGTGTGAAATTTAAAAACTGACTTGAAGATAATAACATATTATCTTTCTTTCTTTTAGGACAAATGCACATTACTTAAACCACTTATTTTGTTCACTCTCTTCGTTTCCTTTGATTGCAAGAAATACAACAGATGTGAGCTGGGAAGAGAATTGCTGGACAAGTACCATTTCCCTTTAAACGATATTTCGAAATGTAAGTTCATAACATCGCTTACTTCGAAAAAAAACAAAACGATTTTTTTGGGGTAACTTAGCTTCTCTCCTTTCCTTTTTATTTTTTTATACATAATTAAATTCTTTCGTTTTTGCAAAATTATTCACAATATTTCCTTTCACTTTGAGCATTTTTACGACTCTCTCTTTTAGCTTTGAGTCATTTTTACAACGTTGTTTTCAATTATAAATATTTGTTACAATATCTCTCGTAGAAAAGTTTTTACGCTTCCTTCATCTCCGGGCACATATTTACTTTTTACAATATTTTATGTAATTGAAATATTTTTTCAATGTTTCCTTAAACTGTAAATACTGTTTATAATCAAACAACAATGTCAATCAATCAACGTTTATTGGCGTAGTGATACCAACGCCGATGGTATGGCGTGATTAGATGGTGAAACGTTCGAAAGAAAATAAATATTTCTGCCTTCGGTGGGACCTGAACCCACGACCTTCCACTTGCCGGGCGGAGGCTCTACCCACTGAGCTACGAAGGACAATATATAATCTCTTTACGAACGTATATATATTGTTGCCAGTTATTTCGCAGAATGGTGTAGTACATGGACTACTATTTAAACCAAATTGCAAAGAGACGTACTGTTTATAATGTTTTCCTCGATTATGAAGCTTTTTTTTTTTTTTTCCCCACACACAGGGCTTTGCATTGCACATTGGGAAAGCGCCTTTGAAACGGGAGTTGTAAATAGAGGTTCCAGATTGAATTCCTTTGACTATGGAATATTTCAGGTACCTGCAGGTTTGGTTTAGCACTGAAGTTGCCCGCATATTATTTTTATTCCCATTATGCCATTTTATTAAATGCACTTTAAATTTCAGATCAACGACTATAAATGGTGTCAAAGTTCTTACAGGCGTAGCCAAAACAGATGTAATTTGCATTGCGAAAGTAAGTGTTTATCTATATTATAGAGCAGTAGCGCCCATAAGTGTCGTAATAAAAGGGTGGGCCCCTCAGGGGGCTCAAGCCCCTTCCATTGAATATCGATACATCTTTTTCTCTCTAACTTTCAATCACACACTTTTAAAATTATTTGAACCCCCCTCCTCCCCCACCAATAATTTTTGAATTACTACGTCTCTGATGGCCATTAATTATATTATATTACTAATTCCAATTTATGTTGCGGTTTATGATTAGATGCAAGTGAACAGTAAATAAATGTACAGTAGAAGACATTTTTTTTTTGCTGTTTACTCAGAGGCCATGTTTAAGCAACACAACGTACTGAATTCAACATCTGAATAAAGTGAATGTCAATTTTAAAATGATATCTGGGTCCTTGAATGTAAATTAGTTGTAATAATGAAGTAGAAACTACATCATCCATGAATGAAACGTATCTAAACGCATTGATGAGCAAAATTCAAAGGGTTGTCAGTGCAAGAACATACAGTGAGGTTATAACTTCACTAACCTCATGGCGTTGACCTTTGCTTATCAATGTAATCTGAATATAGATACATAAAATTATCTCTCACATGTTACATATCTAAACGTTTTTGATATATGTAGATAATATAAAATGAATCCATATTTTCTTTAACACTATCTAAATTTGCAATTAGGATTTAGAGACGACGACTTATCAGATGACGTCCAATGCTTGAAGACGATTATGATGCAAAGCAATTTCCGTGAATGGTAAGCTGGTGAGGGAGTTGGTCGATTCATAACTGCGCTTAGATCTACATATTCATTGATATTAATACCGATTCGTAACTGTGCTTAGATTTGCATTTTCATCGGCTTACCTTCAATATTTATGTTGATGTTTTTTTTTAAGGATGTCTTATGATCTTCGATGCCGAAACGATGCAGAGAGGTATCTTTCGGACTGCGATATGACGTCAAGAGCTGTGCGCGTGTCACTGAAATTAAAGCCACCACCTCCGAAAAGCATCCTTAAACTTGGACTGCGTCTTACCAAAGATCCAAAAGGCATACAAGTTAACGTGGTTCCACCAGCGGTCCGATTTAATCTCATATCGAAGATTCTCGAATCTAAGTTGCTTGGTTTCTTGAGGATAAAGCCTTTCTTTAGCATGCATCAATACGTAACGTAAACCTTCTTCGAAGTCAGATGCCTAATTTAAAATAAATGTTGGAGGTTATTAGTCATGGGAAGCTGCAAAGGCCTTCTTTGGCACTTGTTAGTAGAGAATAAGACCAACACTCTCTATATTGCGAGGCCAAAGTGTTGATTTATGACGTCACCATGGCTAGGTCGTCGACTTGTTTATCTTGCCTCATGGTGGAGTAATTTCCCAAATCTTTAAATTAAAAAAACAAACAAACAGTATCTTTTATTTTTATAACATACTCATAAGGCTGTATTACAATTAAACTTGGCAGGAATGCTATCAAACTATATAGCAAATCCGTATGAGGTGGGAATAAGTTGTTCTTTTAGGACTTTAAAACTGTGCTTTGAATTATTATCCAATTACAAGTTATTTATGCTACAAAACTTTGAGCCTAAATCTGGCCATGGTGGCGACACAGACCTCGTAAAAAAGTTAATTTATAATTATTAATGAAACGTTGACTTCGAAAAACTCTTCACGATTGTGCATGCCACTTGTTATAGACTTACAAGGGGAACCGAGTGAGTGCCCCGCCAATTTTGATGATTTTTTTTTTTTGATGAAAGTAGAGCCAAGGTAAGGACATATGTGTCCCGGCATTTATGCCAATGCGGCTTTCTTCCAGAGATGTGAATTTTTAAAGATTTTAGATCCAATATATGAGTTTAAAATACGGCGTTCTGTGTAAACCAGTCGGTAGCTTAGTTGGTAAGTTGGTGGCCCAGTACTTCGTGTTTTTGCGTTCGATGCCCGCGAAAATCGGTCACTTCTTTAATTTTTTAATATGTATTCTTTTAACATATTTATTTATGTATTTTTATTAGTAGAAATACTTTGCTTACAATCGGATATTGTTCATAAGCTTACTTGAATGAAATGCATATTTATGTAGTTATGTTAATTGTATGCTTATGGGCAGTGATAATTTTTACTCAAATTTTAATTGCTGATTATTAAAAAGTTGAAAAGTTGAAAAAGTTTTGGTGTAGCCATCCAGCCTGTTATGTAGTTAAGTAGATCCAGCACACTTTAATAATGTTTTTACAAATGACGACGGCACCTCTTCTTCTACTGTTGAAGTAATTCCACCTCATTGTACCCCATACTTTTAACTAACTACGGCACTCTCTGCAAGCCAGTCGGTAGCTTAGTTGGTAAGTTGGCGCCCCTGTGCATTGTGTTTTTGCGTTCGATGCCCGCGGAAATAGATCACTATTTTTTTTATTTGTCCTTTTTTACATATTTATGTATTTTTATTAGCAAAAATATTTTGCTTACAATCGGATTTTTTTCATAAACTTACTTTAATAAAATTAATATTTACGTAATTATGCACTTATTGGCAGTGATAATTTCTACTCGAATGTTAATTGTTGATTACTAAAAAATTGAAAAGTAGAAAAATTTTCGGTGTAACCATCCAGCCTATTATGTAGTTAAGTAGATCCAGCACACTTTAATAATGTTTTTACAAATGACGACGGCACCTCTTCTTCTACTGTTGAAGTAATTCCACCTCATTGTACCCCATACTGTTAACCTCGTGATTTATACTTCTTCCGTCAAGTAAAAAATTGCATTGAGAAGTTACAAAATTGTGGTAAAATCTTATAAGAAAATAGTCATTTAAACACGCGAGCAGATAGATGCTTTGACGATCCATTAATTTATTCACAATCAACTTTCGGCGCCGAATTTTAAGAATACGTTACAGTACTCTTGGTTTGTTGCAAAGTTAACAAACGAAAGAAGCGTTTTTAAAAATGTAAATAGTATTTGTTTTCCAGATGATATTAGACAAAGAAAATCTAGTTGTTCGAATAATTCGTTTATAAAATGCTCACGTTGTAGATTTTTTTATGTTTTTATTGTTTTTATGATAATTATCATCCAAAATTGTGTACCAGTAAACAATTCCGACACCTCCGATAGTGATACACAAAAAATATGTTCACGTCAGTCAGTTTTAAAATAAAATTGATTGCATTTTATAAAATAAAATGTTTCTATATAAAGGAAATGCATATAAATGAGATACACATAAAATGTTTATATGTTATAAAATAAAATATTACATACTAAAAATACATTTATCAATAGATAAATATATTTAAAAAAATATTAGGCATAACAGATGCTAATAGTGAATGACTGCAAAGGCTAATAATGACAAAATAAGACGAATTAACAAAGTTTTCGTTTTTATTTAAAGGAATTGTTAAACGTTTTCAGAAAAACTCTTCCCATCCTTAAATAAAACAAAACTGCGTTATTGGTGTAATTCCATCCCTTCACAGGTTGACAATGAGTACGCAAATTTTATAAAAGTTATATTCACATAAAAACTTACAGCTAACTCCTAAACTTTTTGTACCTTTACAACTCTTCAATTAAAAATTAAAATTCGTGTAAAAATTATAACTGCGAAAAATAGTATCACAGAATTAAATATGTAAATATGAATTTTATTAAAGTAAGTTTATGAACAAAATCCGATTGTAAGCAAAGTATTTTTATTAATAAAAATACATAAGCAAACATGTAAAAAGGATGCATATTAAAAAAATGTAATCGATTTCCGCGGGCATCGAACGCAAAAACACGAAGCGATAGGCCGGTAACTTACCAACTAAGCTACCGATTGCCGCACAAAGGATGTCTTATTATAAGCTCATATATTGGATGCAAAATCTTTAAAAATTCATATCTCTGAAAATAAGCTGCATTGGCATGAATGCCGAGACACGTATTTCCTTATTTTGTCTCTACTTTCATTAAAAAAAAACATCAGAATCGGTGGGGCACTCACTGCGAGTTCCCCTTGTCAGTTTCAGATTAGATTGGACCTATGTTCGGGAACTTGAACGTTTATATCTATAAAGCCTATGGGCTACAAGAATGTCCACTGAAAATGTAATGTTCAGTTGACGAATGATAAAAAAAGTATTTTTTTTTTGTCGACTTAATGTCATTATAATAATGTATTTATTCGTATCGTTATTATTTTTTACACATTGCAATTTGTAATCACTGTTGTATGATGACTGTATGTAATAATAAATACAATTCGAAATTCAGTAGGTCGTTGCCAATTTTTACTAATACTATTGTGAAATATTAATATTGGTATGAGATACAAATAACGTTACGCAGGCGGCGTTTTTAGACAACAAAGTTTGGGGGCGCAGATTCCTGCCTTGTGCACGGGTGCCGCTCGTGCATATAGGCAGGATAATAAAATTCGGCAATATTTGGGGGATCCTACTCCAGAACCGCCACTGGCGTTACGAATTATTGATACCAGTTTGAGTTGATAGCATAATTACGGACAAACCCAGAAATTCTTTCAGGAGTGGAACACAATAAAAGAAAAACTAGGGAAAAAAAAATAGAATGCTACAGGTTATACGTATACGAGATGTGTCAGCTAACCGTAAGTAACGTGCAAGCGAACCTTTCGGGCACTTGACAATGACTGGGCTGTGCATGTGGCTACTTTCTTTTATTTCAAGAGAGAAGTGACCCAGCAATTTCGCGTGTTGCTGTTTACGTTGAGGTTAATCACCAGACGCTAATCATGATTAAAAGAACAAATCTGCCACACAATTGCAAAATAAGGTCAGTAAACAAGTTTTTGAATGGCACACATTTTGGGTTTACGGCTAAAAGGACACAAGAGTGAAAATCTGATAAACCCGTGTAAAGAATTTAGAAAAAAATGAGGGTGTTTTAATGAAAAAAAGGCGGAGTTTTGATGGAAGCAAAAAAAAATTTTTCATAGGGGGTTTTATTTTACAGCTATTATATCATTAAAATGGGGTAAAGGAGAACGTCAACCCCGAAAAACTTCGTCTATGTGCAGGGCCTTGGTGTGGTGAGAAGATGGATTAGAACGTTTGACAAAAGAATGGGAGGACATTCTTGAGAGAATGACGACAACTCGATATCTAAATCAAAATTTTGATTTGACAAAAATTTCGGAGAAGAGGGCGAAGTAAACGATTCACAATTCATTTCGTTGTTTTCCGGCGCAAGGATAGGGAAGGTCGAGCTGCGCCGGGACCTACAGTTTTCTGAGGAACCCGAGCCCCTTAAGGTCTAGGGAACCAACCCTGGACTGCAGTAAGCAGCTTGTCGGTAAGCGTTTTATTTTGGCATCGTTGGCGGTAGAACCCGGGTTAAAAACACGCTAAACGAACGCGTTACCACAGCATGGCCTTAAAATTTATTATTTCCGCGGAAGGGGTTACTTGTTCCTGCTTGTATCTGTGGGCACTTGCAAGAGCCTTCAGCGAGTTCCATAAACATTTCAGTGACATTTCGGGAAATTCAGTTATTCCTTTTAGAGGGGGAAAAAAAAAGTCCCCGAACCGAATTCCGTAAACTGTTCAACTCATCAGAAAGACATATTAAAGTCATTTCTCAGTTGTTGTGGAATTTAGTGTAATGTTCAACTCATCAGCAAGACATACCGAAGTCATTTCTCAGTTGTTGTGGAATTTAGTGTAATGTTCAACTCATCAGCAAGACATACCGAAGTCAATCGTTGATCTGTCAGTTGTTGTGGAAAAAAAAACCATAAGGCATAATCCATATCAATCCAGGCAGGCAAAGAAAAAATCTTACCTTCATAGTCTTACAAGGGGAACCCCACAGTGAGTGCTCCGTCGATTTTGATGAAAGTACAGCCAAAATAAGGAAAATACGTATCTCGATATTCGTGCCAATGCGCATTATTTTCGAAGATATGCATTTTTAAAGATTTTGCATCCGATATATAAGCTTAAAATACGACGTCTTCTGCAAGCTACTCGGTAGCTTAGTTGATATGTTGCCGGCCCTGCGTTTCGCGTTTTTGCGTTCGATGCCAGTGGAAATAAATCATTTTTTTTATGTATCCGTTTTATATATTTATGTATTTTCATTAGTAAAAATACTTTTCTAAAATTGGACTTTTTCATAAACTTATTTTAATAAAATTGATATTTACATATTTAATTCTGTACTACTATTTTTCGTAGTTACAATTTGTACACGAATTTTAATTTTTAATTGAAAAGTTGTGAAGGTACAAAAAGTTTAGGAGTTAGCTGTAAGTTTGTATGTGAATATAAAATTAGCGTACTCATTGTCAACCTGTGAAGGGATGGAATTACACCAACAACGCAGTTTTGTTTTATTTAAGGATGGAAAGATTTTTTTCTGAAAACTTTTAACAATTCCATTAAATAAAAAAGAAAACTGCGTTAATTACTCTTATTTTGTCATTATTAGCCTTTGCAGTCATCCACTATTAGCGCATTTATCCACTATTAGCACTAATATTTTTTTAATATATTTGTCTATTGAAAAATACATTTTTAGTATGTAATATTTTATTTTATAACATATAAACATTTTATGTGCATTTCATTTATACAGAAACATTTTATTTTATAAAATGCAATCAATTTTATCTTAAAACTGACTAACGTGAACATATTTTGTGTATCACTATCGGAGGTGTCGGAATTGTATACTGGTACATAATTTTGGATGACAATTATCATAAAAACATAAAAAAATTCTACAACGTGAGCATTTTATAAATGAATTGTTCGAACAACTGATTTTCTTTGTCTAATATCATCTGGAAAACAAATACCATCTACATTTTCAAAAACGCTTCTTTCGTTTGTTAACTTTGCAACAAACTGTGAAGTGAAGTACTGTAACTTCACTTCATCATTTGTTAACTTTGCAACAAACTGTGAAGTGAAGTACTGTAACTTGCAAAGTACTGTAATGTATTCTTAAAAGTTGGCGCCGAAAGTTGATTATAAATAAGTGAATGGGTCTTCAAAGCATCTATCTGCTCACGTGTTTAAATGACTATTTTTTTGTAAGCTTTCAACACAATTTTGTAACCTTTTAATGAAATTTTTTACTTGACGGAAGAAGTACACATCACGAGGTTGACAGTATGGGGTAAATGAAGTAGAATTACTGCAACGGTAGAAGAATAGATGCCATTGTCATTTGAAAGGATATTATTAAAGTGTGCTGGATCTATTTAACAACATAACAGGCTGGATGGCTACTCCAAAGCTTTTTCTACTTTTTAATAATCAACAATTAAAATTCGAGTAGAAATTATCACTGGCAATAAGCGTACAATTAACATAACTACATAAATATGAATTTTATTAAAGTAAGTTTATGAACAAAATCCGATTGTAAGCGAAGTATTTTTACTAATAAAAATATATAAATTAATTGTAAAAGGATATATATTAAAAAAAAGTGACATTTCACTTGGGCATAGAATGCAAAAATAAGAAGCGCAGGGCCGCCAATTTAGCAACTAAGCTACCGACGGGCTTGCGGAGGATGTCGTATTTTAAGCTCATATATCGGATGCAAAATCTTTAAAAATCCATGTCTCTGGAAATTAGCCGCATTGGCACGAATGCCGAGACACGTATTTCCTTATTTCGGCTATACTTTCATTTAAAAAAAAAAAAAGAAAAAAGAAAGAAAAAACATATGTTGAAATTCAAGAAAAAGTAAGAAACCCATATTTTTTTTATTTTGTTAAAAAAAATAATTTCTGACCCGAGATACAGACCGCCAATTTCTGGAACAATCCTATATATTTTATTGAAGTTTTTTTATTTGAAAGATAATATTTTTCTGATTAAAACGATATCCTCTGTTTGGAAATATGTTTCCATGTTCTCTTGTCGTAGCCTTTTGATTTTTTTTTTTTTTGAAAAATCAAAAATATTGTTTTTGGTCAAATGCCAATCCCAATTTTTTTTATTTTTTGGCTGTTAATCAAAACTATAGAGTACCACATTCCCTGAAAACTTCCACTTTTGAGTTTAACAGGTTTTATAAACAATTGAAAATTTTGCCATACGTTAATCCAGTTTCCGTTACCACATACTGATCTCATGAAATCAAAATCTAGTCTTATTTGACACGACATTTTAATTCGTAATAAAGAAAGTAACGGACACAGTTTTCGAAACGTACTAAAGGTTCCAAAATATATGTGCAAGTCCCGAAACATATTACAGGTTCCACAGCGTACTACTGTGCACTCTGCTTAGAACTGAAATTAGCAATTCAATCAACTAAAAATTTGTTCAACTGCATCAGTATCTCCCTTTGATATTTGGGGATGCCTTCCTGTTGAACCAATAGGAACTGGGGCACCCATAATTTTTAAAATATTGGGAATTGCAAATGGCACTGGTGGTGGTGTTTCTGTCTTGCAGATGGAAATCTATACCCAGCAGCCGGTCTATGCGGTAGCATAAAGTTCATGACGATTTCAATTAATTCACAACTGATATCTATAACCTCTGTAATCTACCAGTAACAGTCATCCACACATGCCACAAACATCCCTCTTTGCAGGTTGTGAATCCGAATATTCTCCTGCCGTTTCTGTGATCTTGACTGGACAAATGAAATTTCTTCTTCCTTGCTCTTTAAAGTTCCTGCAATATAGGTTTGCTCATCACTGTCCACACATGTGTCCTCTGAATTTCTTTTACAGGGGCAGTTTCGTTTGATCATTCTTCTTTTATCTGCTGGCGGAATTCTTCAACTTCCTCTTTGGGCAACAGGATGAGGGCTGTTGATGTGTATGACTTCACCACTCTTGTAAAATCCTCGAAATTGTGAATTGCAGCTATATTGGGGCTGGAAAGATTATGTTTTGTAGCGTGGTGCTTCAGCAGGCCTAATATACCATCGTACGGCCTCTTATCATGACCAGTAGCGCTGTATATTCACTCCATTAGCACATGCGACTTAGTTACTTCAAACAGTTGGAAACAATTTTTGAAGTGACTAAGGCAGTGGTTTTCAACCTTTTTCAAGCCGCGACCCATTTTTATAGTAACCAAGTAATTCGCGACCCCCTTTTATAGTAACCAAAAGATCTGCGACCCCTCTGTCCGCCGCCGACACATTTGCATAATAAAAGCATTTTTAACAGAGTAAAGAAAACACATTAAATACAAAATTATATTAATTAATGTATATAATAATAAAGTTAACAGTAGAATATTGCAATATATGAAGCCATGTTGGAATATAAAAGCGTTGGAAACATTTGGTATAAAATTCCTTACAAAAATAATTGCAACTAAAAATAGTTGTGGTGACCCCCCTTGACGGTCGCGACCTCCAAGTTAGAAACCATTGGACTAGGGGCATAATCAGAAATAACGATCTTTTCTAGATGCGATTGCAGCTGTTGTTGAATTTTGCGTTTTGCCAACAATGCATGTGCCGAGTTATGTCCTCTGTTATCGCTTATAACTGCAACATTTGTGGTCGTTTTAAAAATATGCGACTCCTGTAAAAACTGAAACTTGCTTATTACTCCAGTGATACCTTAGTACTTCTTGTGGCAGAACCACAGACCAGTTCTCAGCAAAATCACAGTGAAGCACTAAACATGGTTGTTCAGCCTCTACACGTCCCTTTATTTTTGAAATGTGTTGGTGCAATTTCTTCAGACGTTGGTATGTTACTGCTTTCACTGTCCATCACTGTGGCATTACTCACGAAGGAAGATACTGATGCAATTGAACACATTTTTAGTTCATTGAATTGCTAATTTATCTTCTAAGTAGAGTACACAGAAGTGGTATGATGTGGAACCTGTAATAATATTTTGGAACCTTTTATATGTTTTGAAAGCTGTTTCTGTTACTAAGAATTAAAATGCTATGTCAAATAAGACTACATTTTGAATTCATGAGAACAGTATGTATGTGGTAACGGAAGCTGGTTTAATGTATGGCAAATTTTTCAACTGTTTAAAAAACCTGTTAAACTCAAAAGTAACTTCAAATAAAAAAAAAAAAAATCCACCATAAAATATACTGGACCGTTCCAGAGATAGCATTCTTTTGCCGAAAATCGCAAGTGAGAAATGGCGCCCTGTATCTCAGGCCAGGAATTTTTTTGAACAAAAGAAAAAAAAAAATATTGGTTTTGTACTTTTATCTAAATTTTAACATATGTTAAATTCAAAAAGATACGAAACTATGAAGGTAACCCCTCCCCCGCCTGAATTGACATGTACTCTGTCGTAAATAAATAAATTCGGAAAGGTGGTTATCGGAAACGGCATTATTTTCTCAGGAGAGGGAGACCAAAATGAACATTTTCATAAATGGCCAAGCTGACGATTTTGCTGGTTATTAACCAGTTAAATTAACCAATAGTTGACAAGAACACATGCGCATCAAACATTTTTTCACTTCTCCATTGTCACACTGAATTGACTCTCACTGTCAGACTCTCTTTGGGATTACAACGTCACTACGGCGACCAACCTTCTCAATGTATTGTTCGTTCACGAAAAGAAGTCCGATGGAATAGTTAGAAATAACGGGAGGTGACGTCACAAACGGGTTAGTTCATTACAGCAGAGGACTACAATTTCATAACTGTTTTTTGGTGAACGTTTGTCGGCGGAAAAATCAAGTTCTGGAATTGGAGCCCTCCTCTACTGTAATAGAATAGGCCGTTTGTGCCGTTATTTCTAACTGTTCCACCAGGCCTCTTTTCGTGAACGAACAGTATGTTTGTTTTTGCACACTTAAAATAACTTCTTTTTTCACTGATTAAAATAAGTTATTAATTTGAATCACGCCAACCATATAAATATATATAAACATAAATCAAGGCAAAGCGATGCTTTTATTAATTCTTTATTTAGTCTACGTAAAATATTTTTTGGCTTAAAATTTTTTTCTGTGCAGGGGATTCTATAGAGTCTGTTATTTTAAAAGTCATAAAATTAAAATGGATAGAGCTCAAACGTGTTTTTTTTATGAAATATACAATTATATATTGTGCACATGTCCCCCATCTTTATCAATACAATTTGTGTTTTTCAAAGTGTGCCGTTTTGAGTCATATTAAGCAAACTTTATATATGAACTTTCTTGTAGAATTTGAGATGTTCTCAGTTTGGTCTATCAAAGCTCACTTTTTCAATCTGAAGTAAGAAATGACTGATTGTACAAAGAATTTCAGCTGGAATATTGGAAAACATAATAGCTCAATGTGAAAATTGTCACTTAGGCTTATTGACGAAGATGGAGGACGCGTAGAAAACTTTTAACTTCATATTTAATAAAAACATAATGTTAAGCTATCTACTGGGGGGCAAAAATATTCCCGCACCTGTGGTCCAGTTTACTATATTATCTTTGACCAAAGACGATATCACACAATACATAAAAAGGACTCTTTGCCTTTATTTACATGGTAAAATAAATTAAAATTTTTTCATGACAACTGTT
>QLNU02015270.1:114217504-114279370 GCA_006491805.2 Dysdera silvatica | reverse complement strand
AAATAAATATGAACTCCCATTACTCGTGACATTCATTGATTAAAAGAAGGCCTTTGACTCTTATCAAACATCAGATTTATAGTCATTAACTCCATGAAATAGTCTCACTACTTAGTACAGTGGCCGACGCTTTTAAGATCAAAACGACCAGAACAAACACAATTGTTTACTATAGAACAATATTTAAAACAATTCTAGATTTAAGAATCAATTGCATGTAAGAATCAAAAGGAGTGAAATAAACGTGTTTCTTGTAAGCGGTAACCACTATCACAGAAATGCATAAATTGAAGGCGGTGCCAAATGAACAATAAATCGCCAACTTCCCCACCAAGTAACTGGTTTTAAAATGAAAGTTCATGAGCGTGAACAGTTATCGACTGCCGGTTACGATTCAGTCAGCCATTGCGAACTATGGAGTCACTCCCAAAAACATTATGCAGTATGTATATATATATTTTATTGTTGAAGTGTATTGACCAGTTCTGGACTGACATCACTGTCTCTCATCAGAAACTGACTGTTAAGAGCTCTGAAATGGCAACACTTCATGATCAGTTAAAGCTCACTCCAGTCACTTCCTTACGAGGGACAGAGCAATGTCTATCTGAAAAGCATCAATGTGTTCTATTTAAAATTAAAAAACAGATAATTTCATTATGAATATTTGATGCATTTTATAAACCGTTATGCCGATTTTACTCATATGAACAGATTTATTTACTTTCTGCACATTGTGACATGCCTCGGACTTTTGACTAAAGTACTACTAAAGTCTACAATGATCGCCAAGGTAATACAGATTAACATACACACATTTTTAAAACAAGATGAGTGCACAATAAATACTGAAGAATATAAATATGTCCATCATCAGAATGTGTCCATTAAGAGAGGCTTCATTGTATCATAAAGAACAATTCTTTGGTGCAATTAAGTACTTATGAGGGTATTTTATGAACTCTCATATCACAAGAGCCATTGCTAATGGCTGTATGATATGATAACATCAGAGTTTGGTGTTGAATCTGTTGTTCCTTCTTTTAACACCACCATAATTTTATTCCGAAAATGGATTTCAGCAGCTTTACATATATAGATGAAAGAAAGCAATCACACTGATTCTTGTTCTGGGACCATTGCTGTTATATGTGATTTCCACAAAGCTTCACTGACAGTAGATCCTATTTGGCAAAGTGTGGAGGAATATGCTTTTCCTCGAGATATGATTTTCATCTCCTCCATTGTCCAGACGGCCAGTTACTTCCTCGACTATTTGGTGCATGACAAATGCCTCATTGACAGCCGAGTATGTGTGTTCAGTTTTCTGATACTCCAGAACCTTTGACATCCGACTCACTTTTACTACATTGTGTTAAAAGCTTTTGCAATTCTGACTCCAACGAAGCTTTCTGAAATGAAACGGGAATTAAAAAGCAAGTCACTTCACAATTTTTAAGCAACTCTGTGGACTAATGGAAAGAAAAACTGGCCATTTAAAACTTTTCAATGAACTTTTGTATGCATTTTTTATCAACAACTTTCAATGCAAAAAAAGATTACTCGAATCCAGTAATTTCAAACATTACTCCCTTCCCCTTTTGTGGAAGCACACAGAATTAGATACACCTGTATTTCCCAGGGAATTAAAACCAGAACTATAATCCGTAAAAAAAAAAGGAAGTTTATGCCATATTTAACCCCCAAGTTACACCTATGCTCGTGATTTGGAGTCCCGTAATAGTTAAGACACCGAGGACAGGAACAATGTTCCCTTTCTTCGTATGTACGGTTGTAGGATGTTATTACCATTTTCAGGGCTAACGTAATTGCCAAATAATGGTGAGCACACAAAGCCACTAGGGTCGAGTTTTTTTTAATAATTTTTTATGGGGAACATAATTATAGGTAAAAATTTTCTATACCCATGTTTGAGTTCAAACTAGAGCTTTTACATGAGGAGCAAAAGAGACATTGCCCGTGACACAGAGTTGAACTAAGGTCCATTTGTTAGACCATGAGTGCCTTAACCATTAGGTCATTGAGGACCGGAAAGCTGCTCGCTTTCTCTGTATATAAGGTTGTAAAATATTATTACCCTTCTCAGGACTAACACAATTGTCAAATAATGGTCAACACAGAAAGCCTCTGGGGCGAGTTCTTTTTTGCAATTTTTCGTGGGGAATTTAACTTTAAGTGGTAATTTTTGACACTCATGCTTGAGTCCAAGCTAGAGCTTTTAAAGGAGTGATTCTCAATAAGTGGCCCGCGGACAACAAAAATTGACTCGGCTATAAAAAAACACTGCATCAAAAATAAAACAAATAGTAAAATGTCGATGTTACGAACAGAAATTTGAAGCGTGTGTAATTAAATATAACATCATCAGTATATCGTATACTTTTTTCACCACTTTTTAACGTAACCTATCTACGTAACAAGACGTAATTGAAGCAATACAAAATTTTAAAATCAAACTTTTATGGATGAAAGGCAGTTTTACGGAACATAAATTTGTACTTTTTAAAACGTTAATAAGACATTTGAAAAATGATGTATCTGAAAATGCAGAAGGAGTATTGAAATCTGTGGAAAAACGATTCTGTTTCTGAATAAGCCGATTTAAAACTTTGAGATGAGATTTTCAGAATTCACTGTACCGAAATCGCTGCACATATTCATAAAAATAACTTCACTTTGAACTTTGTCCAGATATGCGAAATATCAGGAAATGCCAACGAACTGTTACAAAACATTGAACAATTCGATGTACAATTTGAATTGAATGAAATTCACGTTTCAGAAGAACTCAAAGGTAGCTTCATTCAAATGTGAATCTTTGTGTCACTTTTGGACAAAATTTATGATAATGTATCCAAATTGTAAAAAAAATTGATGAGTTTCTTTTTTAACTATGTGTGGATATACTTGTAATTGGGAGTCGGTCTTTTCAGATATGAATAATATTAAGGTTAGTTGCTAAAACAAACTAACCAATGGTTACCTGGAGAATGCTTTAAGGTATGCTTTTTATACTCCCAAATTTCAAACATAGTGGAATCATATCAATGTCAGTTTTTGTTGGTTCTGAGAAAAATGTTCTGTTGCTCATTCATGCCAATGAAAACAAGTTTTAAAAGGGGACTTTTAAAATTTACTCAAATCACACAGTGGAGTAGCAACTCAAAAATTATGGATGGAGACTCAAATATAGTCGAAGCATAAAAAATGACGAGCAAAATGTATTGAAAAGTAATGCAAACTATTTTTGTTAAGCTGAATTTGTAACTGACTGCTTGTGAGCATATTTGATTACTCTAATTTTTTCTCTTTGTAAAATTCACCTTTTTCTCCAAAAATTGCTTGCAGTATTTATTATATGCGCAATGTTTGATGTTCCATGGGTTTGAGCCCTTCCACACTTTCCCATGCCACTGGTTTTACAAATATTCCAGTACTTACCTATACACAGGTGCAACTAACCTCACACTCTAGGGGCACTAATCCTTTTTTAGATGGGGGGCTAAAGCTCTTACCTCAATGCTATTTCATTGAATCAGAAAATTTGTAGGGGGCTAAGTTAGCCATCCCTAGTTACGCTAATGTCTATATAGCATGCAAGATACTTTCGGTTTCATGTCTTCTGGCCCGCCAAAAAAACCAAAAAACCCCAAAGTGGCCCGTGATGAAAATTGAGGACCATTGTTAAAGTGCAGGAGAAAAGAGATGGCGTGATGAGCATTTTTGATTAAGGATACTCATTCTATACAGTACATAAAATCTTAGACCCAACATTGTAAGAACTCATTTTGGAATGGTGAATCCTGGTTGTACTCATCGCAAAGTGTTCAAAATGTGTTTTCCAATGCCTTATTACATCATTTGTTTGTGTTAATATCAGGGTTTAAGCTGGCTCAAAACATGCTGTCGCAAAAATGCTAAAATGGGAAAATAATTTGTAGCCAAATGCTAAAAAATATTAGTTGCTTTCGTTGCTCGAAAAATCGTATCAATGAAATTATTTATATCAACGATGCTTAACAGGTGCTGTTAAGAATTTTGAAGAGGAAACAAAAAGGAACAAGAAAAGATCGCTGAAGTGCAAAACGGATATTCTGGAATCGGGGAATCCTGTTTTCAGAGAATAAACTGTGGTTAAAAATGTCCGTCGCATTTTCGCGATGGGCAATAATTTTTTCTTCGCATTTTGCGAAAAATGCGACTGCAGCTTAAATCCTAGTTGATATGAAGAGAGGGATGGAGATCGGGCTGTGTGATGGGACATACAGTTTTCCCGAAAATTTAAACCTTCATCGACTACGAAATTAAGTGATAAAATATGGATTGGTAGAATCAGTGGCAAGCATGCGGCAACAAGATTCATATTCCGATTTTCTGCATAGCAAACGAAAACATATTACATCGTTGTAAGATACTATTACCCTTCTCAGAGCTAACATAATTGCCAACACACAAAGCCGCTGGGGAGAGTTTTTTGTAAGTTTTTCGTGGGGGGGATTTTTATTACAATTAATAAATTTGACACTCAGGCTTTTTAGCTCATACTAGAACTTTTTTGGTATAGAAGAAAAAGAGACATCATCCCCGTCCTGGAGTTGAACCAGGGTCCCTCCATTGAGCTCAGAGTGCCTTGACCGCTAGACCAACGAGGAGCTAAATGACGTGGGTGTCAAATTAAAATATAGAAACCTGTTGTACAAGTGTTTGTTGTCCAAACTGTTCATCAACCGAATGCCCACTGTAATAACGTTATTTCCTTATTAATGGAATAGGAGGTTGGAACACTGTTAAAACAGATTTTTAAGAAGATAAAAAATTTCCATATTAACTTTGGCAAGATCTTTTTCTTGAACACTAGGTGGTGCTTTCTTTCGATAACCACTGTCCGAAACGAGTTTGCTCAGTTTTTTCAATTCTTCCCGTATATCGCTTATTTTATCGTCACTACCCTTTTTGGTTTCATGTGCATGTCCCTATAAAATGAAATAATAATTAAGAAACGTTTCATAACACAGTAGCAAATCATTAATGGAAATAGTTCTCATTATAAAATAATTAGCACAACAAACACGATTCTCCATAGATAGGGTCATGCATTTTTTACCAATACAGTGGAAAGACTGCTCAAAATGCGTTTTTCTTCAGCTCGTTGACATCTTTTGTTTAAATTAGACTCCTTGGCTCAAGTCATAACCATGGACGGATTTACCATTTTGTTGCCTCTACTTTTTTGCTGCCCTTTACTTCCTTCTCGTCTGCCCTCCCCAATCAGTGGTAGGAACATAAAAATTGTTACATTCAATATACGCCAAAAACTTTTGTATTGACAATAAAATATGTTGAAAAACAAACTCATAAATTGAAACATAAACATTAAACAATATTAACTTATATTGAAGTATTATTTCTTTTTGGTATATAATAAATCAAATTCAATTTTATTGAAATAAATTTTAATTTTAGCAAAAAATAAAAGCCTATCGAACACTGGTATTTAAATGGAAAGCATGACGTCTAGCTTTCTTCTCGGCAAAACATCTGATTATATCATATGGTATTAAATTTTTTATATCAAACTCAATACACAAAATTTTGCCGCCCCAGTCTATAGCCTATTGGGAAATACGGCACTTGTCATAACAGCCACAAAGGATAGTCATAACAGCCACAAAGGATAGCAACCATCGATAGCATAGCTAGCTTTGAAATCTCGAGGGGAGGTATGCCATTCCAGATCTCTATTAGTGAATGTAGTACACAGGCAACCAGATACCTAGAACCTGTCTTGATGGTTACCATAGGTGTAACTATCAAGACAGGTTCTAGGTATCTGGTTGCCCGTGTACCACATTTCTCATAGATTTATTAAAAACATTAAGCACATAACAGTGTGCTGTATATTTTCATTTGATACATTTTTTTTTAGTCCAGGTTCATTATCTTCTTCTGGGACTACAGTCCAAAAAGTTTGGCTAAATTTTTACAACGAAAGGGAAGAAAAGATCATTCTATGACAAGTAAGGAGCCCCTAAAGGACCTGGTTCTTATTAACGGTTTCCACCTATTCTCCTTCGTCTAAAAAAGTTCTCCGTTGCTATTTTTGGAGTTATCGTCCAACCAGCAACCTTTTTCTGGGACATTCTACTTTTCTTTTCCCTTCTAGTTGGTTCTCGTAATTTTTGTAACTATTCTAGTGATTTCCATTCTTTCTATACATCTAGGGCATTTACCTCTTCTTTTCTTTACTTCTGTCATAAGCTATCTTCATACAGGTGGTAAATTTCATCGGTTTTTCTATTTTTCCATTTGTCGGTTTTATCAACTACACCTATTTTCTGAAATATTCTTTGCCATATTCTATTTTACTTTGGGTTCTTAGCTCATGTAAACATACTTTGTAGTCGATTTGTTTTAAGTTCATGTGTATGCTCACATTAGAAATATTCTACGTTTCTATAATTAGTTATATTCCTCATACATTTACTAGACATGGTAAAATATTGTAAAAATTTATGAGAAAGCATTTGGTGACGTAACTATGGAAGTTTCTAGGTAGTAAGTAGTTTATGTATAACGTTTCGTTATAGATTTTAAATTTATATATTCTCAAAAGGTACATTCTATGGTTGTCAAACCCTTTCTTTTCACATTTATTAAATTTATATTTACTATCATAAAAAACATTTAGGAAAAATTTCTTGTTCAGAAATGCTAATTAAGTAAGAATATTTTATGTTTTATCAATTTAAGTAGGCTTAATGATTCATACAGTGCTATTATTTTTTGCAGTAACTTTGACCTTACTTGTACATGCCATATAGGAAGGCGTCAAATTTGGAGTTCGTGTTCTACTATCCAACCCCAAATTTGGCTTCTTTCCATATGGCAAATACATATTAATAAGTAAGATCAAAGTCACTGTAGAAAATGATAGCACTGCATGAATCATGAGGCCTACTTAAATTGATAGAACATAAAATATTCTTTCTTAATTAGCATTTCTGGACAAAAAAATTTTCCTAAATTTTTTTATGATAGTAAGCATGTATTTAATACGTGTAAAAAGAAGGGGTTTGACAACCATAGAATGCACCTTCTAAGAATATATAAAATTGAAGTTGAAGAGAAACTGGGGTCTAAGGTTTCAGGTACAGATTTCACAAATTTAGTTATCTAAATCAAATTCCAATACATCAGAATAACTTCTTTTAGGTGCATCATTCCACTATCGCACCTTTAAAAATTCATTTATAAATACCACTTAACAATACTTTTTCTAAACATAATCCGAATGAAACCAAGGATGATTTAACGAAGGAAAGACAAAAGCCGATGCGTACACAAATCTCCATGATAACGGTGATGCCATGCTCATGGACTTGAAATTCCCATGAATCCTGTGGATGATGTTCGAAGAGTCCTTGACCTCTGGTCTGATGAAAGGTCACTGAATCTAAACGAGCCAGTGTTGCGATAACAGAAGAGAACCCATCCAGTGCTGTTAAGGTATTTTCATTGTCAACAGCTATCGTCACTGAAAAAGGAAATAATCAATTCAATACAATGTAAAGCACACGATACAAAATACCTTAGTAATTCTATTTATTTGCTTCCATAGTATATGTATGGTTCTTTTATTACAAATAGTTTGTCAATTTTAACTTGCATATTAAAGCGTAAGTCCACTGGGGAATTAAGATAATTAGGTTTATATATGCACACACACATTTTTTGGCCAAGACTAGAGTTTTTTGCTTATGTTATTATGACAAAAGAATAACAAAGGCTGTGCTGCGATGGGACTTCAGCTTTCCGAGGAATTCAAGCGTCTACAATCAAAGGAGCTAAACCTTGAACTACAGCGGGCAGAAAATCGTCATATGTTCTACATCACTATCAGATGTCAAATTAGGTTAATGATACAATAAATGAATCTATTACCACTAAATTCACATAGGACAGGGGATCTAAGCTTTTCTGCCGAGTCTGAACCTCATAAGGCCCCAGAGACCTAACCCTAAAGTATAGTAAGCAATTAGTGGGTAAGCTTTCTTTATGTCAATGCTTTGAGTTGTACCTGGATCTATTATAAAGATAGGTAAATGTTTTAACACAAAGCTATCTTACGATATGATTAGAATTTGAAATAAAATTTTATGGAATTACCTTTCGGTCGCATTTTTGTTGCACCGTGCTGTGTTTTAAGAGATCTTGCAATGTTTACGAGCTCTGAAACAGTGGTTACATCAGCTTCTAAAACGGTATTTCGCCATGATGAATACTAGTTGAAAACAAAACAAATCAAATCTAAAATTTAGATTATAGCTCTGGAGGTTAAAGTTTCAAAAACTACAGCTCTAAAAGTTAGGCTAAAATTCTGAAATTTAAACTAAGGCTGCAGAAGTTAAAATAGTTCTAAAATGTTAGACAGCTATATTTAGATATTATACATTAAAATTTTAAAAAAAAAATTTAAATTTGAAATAGCATTCTAAAGCTTGAATGTCCAAAATTTTAAGACTTAAAACTTGAATTATGAAAGCTGAACTACAAGTCTAAAATATCAGAAGATAACAATATAAACTCACAAAATATCAGTTCCACACGTTAAGTAGTAGGGCTATAGAAGTTAAAACGCAATTTTTTAAAAGTAAAACTGTAGAGTCCTAGTTGTTCAACTACAGAAATAGGGCGTCTATCTAAATTCTGTTTCAAACTTCCATGACTTTTCCACACTAGTTGCAAAAGATTTCCACGTCTAGTGTTTTAGCAAATTTAGATACACAGAACATTTTTAATCAAATAAAGTTTCTAAGCTACAATAAATAAGAATCAAATTAATTCAAACTACCACTGTTTTTTTGACTTTTTAAATTTGAGTCATAATTGTATTGCTCCTTATCTATTCTGCATGTTTTAACATTTCATGCCTCACTTTAATGGTTCAGCAATAATTAGAAGCCAGATTAAAAAAAAACAAAAAACAGTAAACACCTATAAAAATCATAAAATACTGCTATAATTAGTTGAGGAAGGATAAATTAATAATAATAGACCATAACGAAAATGAATTTGTATAAAAATATTAAAAAGTGACAAAACGTGACTATGAACATAATATTGTTTACACATGAAAACATTAGCAGCCAATGTCTTCCACCTATTTGTTTCAAAACGTTAAAAGATCATAATGTGAAGTATAGTCGAAATCGCGCATATATGCAAAAAATATCGAGCTTCAAATTTTCTCTTATCTTTTTAATGTTATCTAAACCAGCTTAATTGCGATTTTATACATGCAAAAACCGCATATATGCCAGTATTTTTGAAGCCAAATGAATGTTTTATTATAGAATCCAAACCGGATATATGCAACCATTATGAAAAAGTTTTCATCCACAGTGAATGTGTAGTTGGCAACTCTATTTTTAAGGATTGGCTTTCCCCATTAAAAATAGCTGTCAACCCTTGTCGAAGTTTCACATACCAGCTTATTTATGGCTTTGTTTATGCCTCCCTCCCTCGCTTTCAAATAATAATAAAGAAATAGATTTTATTTATCACAGGAGACATACAATGCACACAATCTGTAAAGACAAGCTTATGCATTACATTAGGCAAGCTCCATATACAATAAATCACACATATTGACGTACATAATGACGTGTGTTCGGAATCACTATCACAATTTGTTTTTATAACTGGAGCAGTGAATTACCCGTCTAATGTTTTATTGGTCTGCAAAATTTCTAGTCTATTTTCAAGTTTTTTCCCTTCTTTTTTTGTTTATATTCATTGTGAACTTAGCAGATAAAAAGAAACTGACATATTTGCTTAAATATTGATCAAAAGTTGGCGATTTTAAATTCTTTGAAATCAAATAATAAGACAAAGATATAAATAACAAAAGAATATGGTTATCATTTGTCCACTATTTTCCGCAAGTACAGTACACGTTTTTATGTAAGTACTACATTACTTCCTGTTATTTTTATTAATAGAGTAATAATACTGTACATTATAAATATTGAAATAAATAATGTATATGATTTATAAAATTAGGAATAAGAATATCTAATTTAATAATAAAATTCAATAAAAATTTAATGAGCAAATTATTTGCACGCTATAGTTCAGAGAATACGGCCTTTATGTAAAACCCGCTTATATATAAATGACTTCGTTGATGCATCCATTTGCATATATGCGGTTTCGACTGTATTTTATGCAAAAATTATTTTCGGTTTTCTTTATCTAAAAAGTAGAAATAAATCCTCGAGTTTCCGGAACTTGTAATACTGGAATTTCCCTCTCATTACATTTCTTTTCCCTGCTTTCTAAATAAAAAAATTTCCCTGACTTTCCATAGAAAAATTTTAATTTCTATTGCTTTTCCAAGCGAGTAGACACCCTGAAAGCACTAAAAGTTCAACTGCAAAGCTCTGAAAGTTTAATTGCAAAATTCTGAAAGTTTAATTGCAAAATTCTGAAAGCTCAATTACAGAATTCTAAAAGAACAACTGTCAGGAGCTCTATAAGTCAAATTAAAAAGCTCCAAAAGCACAACAGCAGAGCTAAACAATTAGAAATTGCTAAAAGTAAAACGATACAAGAAAATCAGTAATTTTGCAGTTCATACATACTTGGTCATGCTGAGGATATGGAGCAATTGAAATACTTTGAAAACGTTGGATATTGGTCATGTGAGTTAGCCGCTGGTATAATTCTTCTGAAATATATGGCATGATTGGTGAGAGAGCCCGAAGGAATGTTTCAATACACGTCAGCATCACACGACAAACCACTAAGTGTGCATTTTCATCTTTGGACATTAAAACGGATTTGGCATATTCCTGAAAGCGTAGGAGAGATTTTAATAAAGATTGTAACTATACTTATGTGTCTAAAAACAATCCCATTATATGTAAAAGCTTAACAATGCATTGTTCAAAAGAACTTACGAGATAGATATCACAGAAATTTTGAACCCAAAATTGGCGGAGGGCAAAGGTTGTCGTGTGAAAATTATGCGTTTCAAAACCCTGGCCGCAGTTAGTTACCATACGAGAGAGACGACTTAGAATCCACTGATCTATTTGATGCATATCTGTCATGGAAACCTATGCATATACATTTCTGATTAAAATGTATACTCACATGGAACACACAAAAATACATATCTCAATCTGCATAATTCAATATTCTAGAACAATACTTTCCTTTCAAAACTTTCACAATAGTTACTAGCATAACTTTTGTTTTTTTACTAGTAAAACTTGAATGGCCCATACTTAATCATAATACATTTAATTTTATTAATTCTTTTATTTAAAAAAAAAGTAGAACATGGAAAGGGTTGCATCCGGCACAGATCCATATCAGTTGAGTGGCTACAGGCACAATTTCAGCTTTCTCGCTTGCGGCACGGTCGCATCTGACATGTAACCAACTATTTCTGGACGATGGGAAAATATGCCACAATTCTATGCCACACTGTATAATCACAAGTCTTAAAATCAATTGTTTCACATATTTATGAGTTTCAAATATACATTGTTACCTTCCAATAAGGAACACCCATGGAACCGGACATTTTGTCCTTTTAATACAGGTGTCCCTTCTTTGGAGATATATGTATTGATGCATAGACCAGAAGAATCGTCCCTTAAACACAAGTGTCTCTTATTTAGAGGTATCCCTTACGGGAGGTATCACTATACTAATTGTTTATGGATTCATGTTTGTTTTATGGTGCAAGGACAGCAAAGATCATGCTGAGCTGAGACCTGTAGTATTTCCGAGAAATCCGGACCTCTTAAGGCCCAGGACAAGAGTGAACAGTCATTCAGTAAACGTTCTTTTTTTTTTTTTAGTACCGCTAGAAGTTGAAGCCAGGTTAGTATGGAATCATGTGACAAAAGGGATTTGTATAGTCTCTTGTGTGGAATGCACGAGTACACAATATAAACACACCATTAATTTAATGGCCACATCCATAGTCTTTGTAGCCCATTAGGCTAGATTCAATTCCAAGCAAGCTTAGAAAACTTTCGTTACATCATCTGCCTTATCCTAAATGATTGATTTTATTAGTTTTAAGGCATAAGGTCAGCAAGGGTTATATTAAACTGGGACCTACAATTTTCTGAGGAATCAGATCCATTTTGAGGTTTATGGATCCAACCCAAGGGCTACGGTGAGCAGTTTATACTAGATAAACTCTCTCGTTGTTTTGAATAAGAACCGTGGAAAGTATGTGGAGGGTTTTGGGTTTTTTTTTTCCAGCTGGGAAGTATACTGATATATCAGAGAGAGAGAGAGAGAGAGAAAACAGGCCCATAAATAGGATTTCAAAAGAGGGGAGGTTGACAGAAACAAAATTTTTCCTCATTAGGAATAGCTTAATAATATCGTTATGAATGGCCTCGATAATGAATATAGAGAAAATAAGATTTGTTTGGCTTCAGTATTTCAAGGGCCATCATGAACCCCCTTCCTAAGATGCGTTTCATTAATTTGAAATCACCTAGCACAGGAAGTTAAGTTTAAGGTGACTTCAGAAGCAAGGCACACTTACTAAGATTCAAAGTTAACTATTAAAATAAATAAAGTAATATAATGAGATGACTTTGCATTTGTTAAACCACATCGGTTGCAGTTTAAATTCAATGAATTGATACACATATCTAAACAAATTGAATTAAATTTATAAAGAATTAAATTAAACGAACTTACAGTGTAAGAAACTAAAAGAATTTATAAAAATTTAAACTAAATGGATTTACAGAGAATTAAACAGAAAAAAATTACTTTAAATTAATTTGCAGTAAAAAAAAGCTGAACAATTTTTCATAGAATTCAATGAAATGTTTACAGAAAATTAAACTAAACAAATTTGCAAAAGAAAGTATACTTCATTGGGTGAAAAGGGTATAAACTCTTCTTTAGTACTGCAATTCTCGATAGCTTTCGTAAAAAGACGAATACCCTGCCAAATTTTATTACAAAAGTGTCGACAAATACGAATCTCCTTTACATCCATATTAATACGCTGACCTGAAAGCATAATATGAAGCATGTGGAGAAATCGCTGATACACACAGATATTAAAACTCTATGAAAAGGTGGAAAAATATTTAAAAACAACTCCAATGGGTTACAATATCGTGCAACTTACTTTGAATGTCATGAGAAAGAAGGGAAAAACGAAGAGCATCCGTACCACACTCGGGAATACCAGTTGGATAACTTCGCCTGTAGCTGTTCAAGGAGAGTTTCAATTCCTCCGGAGATAGGTTTCCATGCTTAAAGCTTTCTTGAGCTCTGTCACATAATCCCTAATAACAACAATAAAATATTAAAATAATTTCAGTTACTGTTTGTATTTTATGGTGTACGGACAGTAGAAGTCATGCTGTGTAAGAACCTACAGCTCTCTGAGGGATATTAACTCTTGTACCTTAAGATCTCAAGTTCTAGAATATAGATTGGTAAAAAAAGAAAAAGAGAGAGAACAGGTTCCTATTGGTGACAGCCAAACACAGATTTTCTGAATTTCAATTATTAAAATTGCTACATCAAATAATTATATATATCACTTAATTACTCATCTGTATTATGAGGAAAAGGGTTTATGGTGAAAAGATAAGAAAATGGTGCCCCGGGACATAGTTTCCCTGGGAAATACAAATCTCTTTTGATAAAGGCAGAGATAGATGTACGATTTTGCCATCTATAGGCTCTGACATATTTTGGTGTCTGAGATATTTTGTGGCCCAATCGCAACAAGATATAGAGATTTTGGCACTTTTGCCAAACTCTTCCTTTGACGCCCCTAGTGGTTATTTCAAATTTATCTTTTTGCAAGTATTCATGAATTTGGCACCTTTTGAGCCTCACGCAAGATGGCAGCTCATCATTTGCCAATGCCTGGTTATGCCTCTGAACACAACAATTCAAAATTACTAATTCAATTGGCCACCAAAAAATTCTGCTCCGCCTTTACAAACTCCTTGGCGGCAAGCTTTTGATCAAAAATTTGTCGCTGTAGGCTTTAGCTCACTCAGCCCATTGCTAAACCCACCAGTGGCTAAAGGAATTAAACATGGATCATGAGTCTGCAAAAAAAAAAAAAAGTGAGCATTAGGTACCTACAGGAATGGTTGATTGGTTGGCTGTGCTTTTATGGCGTATGGATAATCATGGCCATTCTGTGCTAATCAAGGTAAAACCTTAACCTACAGAAATGAAACCAAGTTTATTTGCACAGTAACCTAATATATTAGTACAATGCTATGTACGGCAGGGATGAAATGCAGGATCATAGTTATTTTTATAGGTTAGAAGGGAGGAAAGATCAATGATGAGTGAGTAAAAATCCGCATGTTTTTTAAGGGAGACAACAATACTAATACCAATTACAGAATCATTATTACAATAATAATAATCATAGCATTATTGGCATAAGTACTAAGCACAGCAACAGTATTACAGCCATATTATTATTATAATGCCACTTACAATAATAATACATTGTAACTTAGATCATCCGAACATGTTTAATTCGAATTTGTGGAAAATTTAAACTTTTCCCCCACAGTCCAGTCACTATGAAATTATACATAAAACTTTGCCAATTTGAATTAAGCTTACAGTCCTTCCATCATAACGAAGTTCGACTGTAATACGATGGTCATATGGGTTCTCTATCCTTTTTTTCTTATAATATCAGATTTTTTAAGAATTTATTTTGGAATGTATTTAAGGGTAATTTAGATCTATGTCAAGGTGAATGGTGGTCCATGAAAGTAAATGTTGTATTCTTTAACTAGCTTTCCTTCACCATTTTGTGGTATTTGTTTTACAATGCAAAGACAGCAAAGGTCATGGTACACCAGGACCTACAGTTTCCCGAGGAATCTGAACCTTTTAGGTCCAAGGGAACCAACCCTCAAACTATCGTGAGTAGTCCGTTGTTTTCTTACTCACATTTTTGCTTACCCATAGATATCAAATCAAATAATAGGGTTTATATGGCAATCGAGCTGGATCATCTTTATTTTTGCTGAATGTTTGAGATTTTTTATTATGTCTAACCATATACCAATTTTTTTTTTATTATGTAATATATCTATTATCATCTATTATGATTACACAATTTACTATCATCTATTATGTCTATGTTACCTTTTTTACGACTGCCTATGCTATTTACAATCATTTACATATAGCTTTTACTACATCTTACCATCAACAAAATGCCATGAACGATGTCCACCAGATTTATGGTCTAGATAACAATCATCACCACCATTTACTATGTCTATGTTACTGCAACTTACTATGTCTCTACTACCAGCTATGCATATATTTTTTTATTACAACTTACCTCCAATGAAATGCCATGAATGATGTCAGCTGGATCCACGATATTGCCAAGTGATTTGGTCATTTTCCTTCCATGGGAATCGCACACCATACCATGGAGGAGAACCTAAACAGGTTGGTTGATGTTTAAGATCAAAACTTGTTACAGTGAAAATGACATGCCTCTTAGACTGAAATTATACATTCCATTACCTCATTGAATGGAAGTTTTCCAGTTAAATACTGGCCCAACATCACCATTCTGGCAACCCAAAAGAAGAGGATATCATATCCAGTCTCCATCATGCTGAGAGGATAATATCTTTCCACATCTTCTGCCTATGAAATGACATGGTAAACTGTACATCATTTAAAGCAACTGTGGATTATAGAGCAAGGTCAATAGATCCATTAATTATCAGTACCAACACAGCTGTGTAATGACGCAATTGCGAACAGACACCACCTTTATTCGTCAAAACTATCATCAACTGAAATAGATTCCTACAGAGTGTTTCTTGCTTATTTGAGTTTTATGGTAACGAGGACAGCAAGGGTCATGCTGAGCCGGGACCAACAGTTTTTCGAGGATTCCGAACCTCTTAGGGGCTAGGGAATCAGACCCCAGACTACGGTAAGCGTTCTTTTTTTGGCATAGTTGGGAGTTGAACCTGGGAACGGCGCATCCTAGGCAAACATGCCACTTACTACTGCACTATCGCAGAAGCACACAGTGTTGCCGCTTCATGTGCATATTAATGCCTCACAATCAATAGCTTAAACACATATTTAACAACCGTGCTTATAAACATTAGCAGTCAGCATGTTCATACTTCTAATAAATCATTGATTAGTTTTATAGTGCAAAGGTCATGCTGCCTCAAACAATTTTAATGACTTGTTTGTGTAGCTATGTATGTCATCATGGCCTGAGTGTACTTTTTGCTTTAAAAGGTCACACACACAACCTCTTATTCGTGTTTTATGGTGCAAGGACAATTAAGTTTGCTGTATCTACAGTTTTACAGGACATACAGAACTCACAGTTTTCCAAAGAATCTGAATCGATTCGAGGATATCAAATCTCAGGATACTGACTGGAAAAAAATAAAAAAATAAATAAAGCAGCACTTGGTATTTGAGGGGGTAAAACCCACATTTTCCTCAAGGTAGACAAACACGACACAGTAGAGCCACATGCCCTCACAAGTGTTTGTATAAAAACGAAATGATTTTGTAGTAGTTTATTAAATTGCTGTTCTGATAATTTCCAAAAAGTTGGTAATGGTTGCCAAATACTGGTCAGTAATAAAAAAAAAAATGCCAATATTGGGGACAACAGAATGACACTGAATGTATTAAATATTCATTCATATTAACCATTCTGAAAACCTTCCACATATTATTTGTTTGTGTTTCACGGTGCAAGGACAGATAGAGTCATGCTGCACTGGAACATAAAGTTTTCTGAGAAACCTGAATTTCTCTGCTACTTAGAGTATCAAACCCTGGTTTATGACAAGTAGAAAAAACGGGGTAAGTACTCAGTGGTATCATTGGAATCAAACCCAGGATAACAGCACGATGGACAAACACATTACTTCTATGCCAATCTTGGGTAGAGGCATATTAAGGTAGACTTTTTTGTCCATAGAATTTTTGTGTTTTACGGTGTAAAAAAACAGCTACGGCCACATTGCACTGGGAACTAGTTTTCCGGAGAATTCAAAGCCCATTGTCTACGGCAGACGTTCTAAGACTGTGCTCCTTGGAGCCCCAAGGGCTTCACCGTGCTTATCTAGGGGCTCCGCGGTAAAAAATGAAATGGAAATTGAAAATGAAAGAACCCTTTCAGAAAAATTAATTCAATGGCTCAGTAAAAAATAAATGGATGACCTTAATTTTTGGAAAACTATTTATCACATTACGATTACTACATAATTATCTTAATATCATGCGCATGGTATAGAAACTAAATTAGCTATAGACTCTACCTAACGAATGCATATTAAAAGTTAAAAAGAGTCAGGTTCCATGGTAAAATTTTTTTCTTAAAAAGGGCACTGCGAGCCAAAACATGCAAGAACAATTGATCTAGGGTAGGGTTCCTCAACCTTTAGGAGCCTGATTCCTAGTAAGTATCTTTTTTCTAGAACAAGGGGTCCATTCCCAACGAATTTACTCCTATAAACAACTTTCCATTTTTTTTTTTAAATTCGTACATTAAATTATCATAAGTACGAATAATTAATTATGGCATATAATAATCATAAAGGGTAGCAGTACACTCTCCCTTTATTAATATTCACTTTGCTGATATGCCTTCTTGCTGGTGAATGGCACAGAACGACCATTGTTGTCCTTGCGCCATAAAAATACAACCAACCAATCCTTGCCAGTTGAACGCTGGCATTTGCAACATGGATATTATTTCATTCAGTCTTAAGAACTTGATGCACCGCATATTACTGTAAAAGACTTGCGGGCACTGTTCATAGTCATAACGGGTGGTATACCCTTTCTTGAATGCCTAAAAATTCTCGATTATTTATGAATACTTAGATATTTAAAAATATATGGCTTGGTTACTAACTAGCTTTGGTTGCATAGATGTTATTTAAACATTCTGGGTCCGAGCTTTTCCGCACATTCGCGAATGTTATTCTCCTCCTCAAAATATTTCCACATGAAAAATGCTCAGAAAACTAAAATGAAATATTCCAGAAGAATCGCTCATGGCCCGGAAGCTGAGAACCACTAGTATAAGGAGCCAAATCCTGTAACTTAGGTGCATTAAATACTAGTTAAGTGTACAAGTAACTAACAGAATAGAAAGTAAACCTCAACATTAAAAACGGGTAAAATGTAAGTGCCCCTGTTCTTGAAAAATAAATTTAAGTAGCCATAGTTTTGAATAGTTAGGTGCACTGTGTGCACCCAAATTAAAAATTTACGTGCATGGATAAAATTTCATGTGCACAGTGCACCCACTAATTTCGAACCCTGGCATATGGTGAGTTAAAATCCTGATATGTATAGTGATGTAAGATATTATTACCCTTCTCAGGGATAACACAATTGCCAAATAATGGTCAACACACAAAGCCACCGGGGCGAGTTTTTTGTGAGTTTTCGTGGGGGAATTTATTATACTTACTATTATTAGATTTGTATGTGGGTGTCGAAAATTATTAAGAGTATCCTGATATATATTTTCTGGTACCATCTGCATCAAGACTTGCCACGATGGATGGTGTGCTACCTCCAAGCCACAGTAAGGAAATGAACATGTCAGGTAAAAACTTTTTTCTTACATAGAGGGATAACTTGTTTGTGCTCATATGATTCGTTATGTGGAAACAATCACGGTACACATTGAAAAGTTAATTATAAAAAGATATAATTCATATGTATGATTAAAAAATAAAAGTTGTATTTGGGAGAAATGAATTTTCAGAGGTAAGGGAAAAAAATCCATAACAAATCACAAAAGCAACTCCATAATACATCAATGGGCAGAACATTACTCACAGAATTCAATAAAATAGGAGACGTTGGAAGGAAATTGAAAAATTCAGGACAAAACTAGAAATTACCTTTGTTGGCCATCCCAAAGCTGTCAGTGGGAACAGCGCAGATGAAAACCAAGTGTCTAGAACATCTTCATCTGCAAATACAAAGTTAAAGAAAATGATAATACCTTGCTACTTTCAGACCATGTTCTCTTTGAATTAAACAACAATTTTAATCAATGTTTTTTGGCATAGTGATACTGGCGCTGATGATATGGCGTATTTAGATGTTGAAACGTTCGAAAGAAAAGAAATGTTTTTGCGTTCGGTGGGACCTGAACCCACGACCTTCCACTTGCCGGGAGGGGTCTCTACCTTCTGAGCTACGAACGACAACATCGAATCTCTTACGAACGTATATAAAGACTATTTACTGAAGCCAGTTATTTCGCAGAATGGTGTAGTGCATGGACTACTTTTTAAAGAGATTAGATGTTGTCGTTCGTAGATCAGATGGTAGAGCCTCAACCCGGCAAGTGGAAGGTCTTGGATTCTGGTCCCACCGAACTCAAAAATATTTCTTTTCTTTTGAACGTTTCATCATCTAATCACGCCATAATATCAGAGCTGGTATCACTTCGCCAATAAACGTTGATTAATATTGTTGTTTAATTTAATCTGCGTAGTGTTCGATTTATATAAATACATGTTCTCTTTGTTTTTATTTTATGGTGCAAGAACAAGCCAGATCATGTTATGCCTGAATCCACTATTTCCCGAGGAATCCAAATCTCTGTTGTCTCGGAAACCAAACCCAGAAATACAGATTGGCAGGAAATCCAGCACATGCTTTGAAAAAGGATAAGTAAACACAAGTGTTTTGCACAATAGATAAATGTATTATCTGATCTCCAAATTAAGAAATCCATGCTACTGTACAGCTTTTAGAAAATAAACAATTATGCTATCATTAACCCATAATATGAAGTCTGCACAGCCTTTATAATAATCAAAAAAGTTTCCGAATTTAGAATGACCCAACAGTCTTAGCAGTTAGGCCAACAGCCTTGGAATTCGCTAAGCTTAATCTCATCCTAAGTGCACTTGGTTGCATAAACACCCTGTGCGTGTGTTTAAGAAGTTGCATTACGTCACTGGTTCCACCCCGTATCACTCATAGTACAGTGTTGGAGAGTAAAGCAGATTATACTAAACCAGTGGTTGTCCAATTTTTATCCTTTTTTTTTTCTTTTTTAAACCATGTCTAGCCACAAAACCCTCCTTTAAATATTCTTTAAGGTTAGTCAATAGTTACATTTTACTACGGCTTGAACATAAACATAAAAATAAGCAATAAATATTTATAATAAATAAACATTTTTCCATTGTTGCTGGCTATATGGTCAGTTAACTTTCAGGGGCTGTCATGGAGGAAAATTACAGGACTTAGGATTTTCTTGGAATTTTCAGAGATGCTTCACAAATTGCTTGGGGAACCCCTTGTTCCATGGAACCCCAAGGTTCCATGGAACACACTTTAAGAAACACTGTAGTAAACTAAACATGAGAGAATTTTAATTATCTGGACTAACTTGGACACAGTCAGTCCACAGTTATAATGGGCCAAATTGATGAAAACTTTGACTTTTTTGAGATATTTACAAAGTTAAAAATAATGATAAAGCATTCTCCGCACCTCTAATGTTCATTGGAAACGCTGGATTATGGTGGAACAAAAGGGGGCACACAACCCACGGAAGCATTGAGATCAAACCTGGGTTAATGACACAATAGAAGAATTCGTTACCGCCATGCGACAGCGAGGCACCATAATTCCCCAATCGGAAATGATTATAAAACGCATGAAGCAATTGCAAATAGTGCCATTAAAATTTACACAATTTTATCATCACCATGGTCCGTCTACTTTAGCATTTAATTAAAATTTCGTACAACACGATTTCCCCATCTTTCTTTAATTTAGCCTTCAAGGTATACCTTGTGTAGCGGTAACTTCATCATCGTTATCCAAATGCAGTTTCTTTTTTCCTTTCCTTAATGCTTCATCGTCGTTGTGAGCCGCTACCCATACCTCAGTTGTCTGAAAATAAGAAAACACGCATCTGATACAACACATTCAGAGGAAGAAAAAAACAGCTATTCCAAAAATAGAATTTAAATTAAAAAAGAAATTACACTGGGTAAGAGTGGGTGATTTATTCTGTACACAGGAATACGGTGACCCCACCATAATTGCCTGGAAATACACCAGTCCCTACATAAAAATAAGAAACGTTTAATGCAAAGCCAAAAACTAAATTGAAATGTCCATTTCACATGACTGTAAGACAAAAGATTTTCATTACATAATGTAACTTGGATAATTTGAAGGTGTTTAATTTGAATTCATGGATAATTAAAACTTTCCCCTATGATCTAGTAACCGTAAAAATACCCATATTAAAGCTTTTCAATAATTCGAATTAAATTTACGGTCTCTTCATCAATTTAACCAGGTTTGACTGTGTAATACAGGGGTTCTTAAACTTTCCTAAATCGCGGACCCCCTTCAGAGTTCACTCACCCTCGCAGACCCCCAAGAATTAACTCAAAGTTTAAAGCCCAGAATTTGCATCATACATATTTATTTCTAGTGTTTCATCACTAATTTTCACCATTTAAGGAAGGAATTTTTCGTTCCCTAATAATTTATTCTTAGCATTAAAATGTAAATACTCTTGTCTTGGTATTTTTTCGAATCTTTGTGGAACACTGGGAGGGTCTCGCGGACCCCCTAGGGGTCTGCGGACCACAGTTGAAAAACAGCTGGTGCAATACATTCATCGTCCTCAATAATTTTCTAAATATGGGGAAAATTATTCCATCTGGTGAATTTATCATTTTCTATTCCTTCAAAAGAATGAAGTTTTTGGACTCATTCTTTTGCGTCCTTCATTCATTCATCAAATGATCATTCTTTAAAATTAGTGAGATATCATTTGTCACAAACGATTCATTCTAAACTGAACTGGCAAAGAAAAGGTTTGTTTAAATCCAATCTAGCAAATGATCGCTTCCCACGCCTATCAACCCCAATTTTGTAAGTTAAATAAAAGTACTGAGTTACAAATTACAGAGTAACTAAAATTAATGAGTAACTAAATTACAAATGGTACAATTCAGGATTTGTTTGTTTGTTTTGTGGTTTTACGGCTCAAAGACTACAATGGTCATGCTGCGCCGGGACCTACTGTTTTCCGAGGAATCCGAACCTCTTCCTTTTCCGAGGAATCCGAACCTCTTAAGGCCTAGGGAACCAAACCCCGGACTACAGTGAGCAGTGCGATCTTTATGAGATCTCTGAGTAAGCGTTCTTTGCACTGCTGGGAGTCGAACATGGGTTAACGGCGCACTAGGTGAACGCGTTACCACACTGCGCCATCGCAGGGATACACTTCAGGAAGAAATTATCCTAATTTCCTATTATAACATATATATATATATATTAATAGCAGACACTCTCACGAGCATTGGTGGTCAAGACATGGCATGTGTGCCATTAAGTGTCAACAAAAGATATTTTTGTATGACATGCAGAAATCTAATAATTGTTTGTGATGAAACATTTATTACGCAGTTGGGCAAAAGGACAGTGCGAGTGGCATGCATATGGTACAAATCCTAAAAATAGTAAATGCCAAAAAAAATTGGCCAACACTGTTCTAAAGCCACAAAAAATTACTATCCGTTATTCTATTAATGTTCATTAGCCCAAAAACTCATCTTGTTTCTTTGTAATATTCTCCTGTCACATGCTTACTGAGCCTGAAATCATAAATTTTGTCATATTTTCCACCGGAATGTTTTTCCATTATGTAATAAATAAAGTACTTTATATAACTAAAAAATGTCAAACATGTTTTCAATATTAATTTAATTTATTTTTAATTTAACCACTTTTACATAACTGCGGGCTTCTCTTCAAAACAACAATTAGCACAATCATACTACATGTGTATAAATAACAACAATGCAAATAGTATATAATAAATAAGTCCATATACAAATAGTAATAAATAAGTCCATATACAAATAGTATATAATAAATAAGTCCATATACAAATAGTATATAATAAATAAGTTGATATACAAATAGTAGTGGTAACAGTGTTTTTCAATGTTACTGCATTCATATGGGGAAGGGGTGAAAAAAAACAACAACCAATAATTAAATAGAAAGTTAAAATTGCACAAACTATCTTGAACGTCCAAACCCCGCTCACTTCAAGATAGTTATGATAATCGAATTGTTTAAAACTCACCTTAAATGTTTAAACCACTCATTCCAATGTTTTTTGTGGTAGTCGGGAACAAATTTCAGTCTTCCTTCTTCCACAGCCTAAAACAATTACAAATGCTGAAACAATACCACTAACGAGCATATATTTTTAGACACTACAAACTCCCTTTGTCTTAACCTTCATAGCTTCTTCTGCCATTGGCGTGCAATTTAAATACCACTGCGACTTGAGTCTTGGCTCGACGATGTCACCAGTCCTACTACAAACTGGAATATTCATTGCATGATTCTTTCGCTCTAGGTAAAGGCCAAGTTCTGAAAGTCGTTCTCGCAGTAATTTTCTGGCTTCAAAGCGGTGCTTGCCCTTGAAAGAAAGAAAAATCATCGTAACATTAATTCTTTTTACAGATTTGTGCTCTCTCTCTCTCTCTCACACACACACACAAAATTATCTGAACTAGCTATAGGTTATCCGAACTAGCTGTACGTTATCCGAACTGGCGAAGATTAATGGATTGTCATAACTCCGCAACAAAGATATACTCATGAACAAACATTTATATTCTGATTTTGCATATCACAGATTAATTATGTGATTTGTGAAATAAGTGACATTATTTAAAAAAAAATAAAACCACATTCTAAATAATTCCTAAAATTTTTCTAAAGAGTGATCGTCATTATAGTAAACAACAAATCAGATAACAAAAATGCTATATATATACTCCGTCAATGATACAAGTCACTTGAAACCCTTTTTCTGGGATTGTAATGCCACCTGCCATGACCATCCCCTATCCTAATTAACATCATGCACTATACATCATCAACAATCATAAAGTCGCACATTCAGAGGTGAACTGGGTCCCCTCAAAGGGTACACACCGTGGACTTCTAGAGGGGGCAAGTCCTTGTCCATTCGAAGGCACGTCTTACTGCCATGAGGGCATACCGCCCCGGGTGCCAGTGGCCCAGCCCCTACCCTGCATACCTTGCACTCTATTTTTGAAAAGTGCATCCGCATCAATAACTAATCACGGTCTAAGTATACTGTAGAATCAAATTGTACACTCCATAACCAAACTGTATACAGGGTGTCTACCCAAATTCTATTTCAAACTTCCCTGACTTTTCCAGAATCTTAATTGATTTCCAGTCGCTAATTACAGTAAACAACACACAATGCGCCCGCGAAAATTTGCCCAATCAAAGCAAGTTTCAAGGCCATGAAATCGATTAATGCAAAGCCCAAAGCCATTTATAACTCAATTATAGTGAATTTACAAATTCAAAAGCTGTATTAAAAAGTGTATTTCTTTACACTAAAAACTTGCACTAATTAAATATTTACAGCAACATTTCCATTTGGCCCTTTTTGAGTTCATTATAAAAGAGTTTAACTATATAATCGCAAAGCTGATGTTTTATCTTCTATTTCATTTAAAAGGTGTATGACTATATATAAGGCAAAGGAGATTGGTATGATCAAAACCCCTTACAGATTAAATAGTTTGGCTAAAAAACACTTCTCTTTTCAAGTTTTAGTTATATATTTGGTAAACATTTTCTTTTAAAAGATACACAAGCTTAATAATTTTATATAAATTATATTGACTTTGGTGCAAAATGGCAACTTTTAGAAGTTTAGTCAAAAGTACAAGTTTTTCAAATTTTTCAGTAGGTAATGTGGTATGAAAAGCACAGTTCAGGAAAATTATTTTAATAAGTTATTTATTATAACAATGAATTTCAAATTTCCCTGACTTTGGCCTTTGTATTTCAAATTTCCCTGACTTTTCCAGGTATTCCAGATGAGTAGACACCCTGTGTATATTATACAATCAAATAACTGTATATACTTTATAATTAAACATAGTTCAGTAAGTTTGATGACTGTGGTTACAGCCACTGAACTGTTGAAATGCTTGTTACATTAGAAGCAAAAAAAAAAAAAAAATTCCGAGTACAAAGTTTATTTTCAATGAATATTGAGACTGTTCTCAACAAATGCACACACACACCCCAAAATTCTTTATTTTGTTCACAATTGTTCCATCATCTGATAAGATGTTGATAATGGGCAGGTTATGCTTTTCACCAAGTTCAAAGTCCTTGAAATCATGACCAGGTGTCACTTTCATCACACCTGTAATTAAAACAAGTCTTGAGTGGAATGACAACGTTATAGAGAAAGTCATACAGCCAATTCTCAGTTTTATAAACTCGCATGAATCCTTAAAAAAAGGTTCATAAAACCAGAAGTCTGAAAACAGGAATTAAAGTTCTTTCTAAGGGATACTTTTCAGAAGCAACACAACAGTTTATAATTGGAAGTTCATAAAAACACAAATCACGCGAAAAATACAAAGTGAGGAAAACTTGAGCTGAAGGCTTTCTTTTATCACATTTTTACACACAAGCCATGATGGGAGGGGGAGGAGGGATTTAAGGATTAAATTCCCCACTTAAACAATATTATCATGAATTCCTTATGATAAAACAAAAAAATTATTAAAACCCTCCACCTTTTTGAAATACTGTGCACAGGCCTGAATAACACTGTTATGAAAGCCATAAAAGTTACAATGTGATATACTTTGGTTAGGTACGGCTGTTGTTGTCGCTCAATGACTTGAAGTGTAATAGTGATATAACTCATTAGAGAATTACTAAGGTTTGATTATTACAGTTTTAATTAACGTGTTTTGACTTTGGATATTTTAAAATTTATTAGTCTTCAATTAAAAAGATTGGTTGGTTGGTTGTTAATGAAATAGAACTGGTTAACTGAAAATTGGTTATTAAGCTTTGCAAAGTGGTTATTAAGCATGCAAAGTGGTTTTTTGCTGTGCAAAGTAGTTATTAAGCTGTACATTAATTTAAAATTGAAAAATTAGCATTTATTTAATTGAACTTTAGTTATAGATTAATTGGAAATTTAATGGTTTTTTTGGGGGGGGGGGGGGTGTTCAAGATTTGGAAATTTGTACTTAATTCCTTTGTAAAATTAGAAATCTGTTTTTAGTTTATTGGCAAAAGGAATTTTATTTTGTTTTCAGTTTATTGGAAATAGTCATTTTATATTGTTTTTAGTTTATTTGAAATACGAATTTTGCTTGTTTTTAGTTAACTGGAATTTGGTAATTAGTTAGGCTGATAATTTATTTTTGGTAATTATTTCATTACTTAGAAATTGGTTAATTTAAGTTAGGAATTTAGTCGATTTTAAATTTTATTAATTGGTCTTTGGAATTTTGTCCATTGGATTTTGGAATTTGCTTAATTATAAATTGTTGAATAAATAATTGAAAATTTGTAACTTATTATTTGGAAATAGTTTGTTGTTTGATTAATGTGTAATTAATATTTTATATTGTGTTTATAATATATATACATACATACATACATATATGGGCCGATTGGCTCACCCGCTCTCATGGGCAATAGTCAGGATTTTTTTAGTAGCCCATGGACCAATGGACTCGCGTTCTATGAGAAAACCCAATCCACTTCTGTATATATATATACAGTGGAACCTGGTAAAGTAACCACCTATCTATGGTGACTATTAAAGTTCAGTCCTAAGGGTGGTCACTTTCGGCAGGTTCTACTGTATGCATATATACAAGGTGTGACCAATAAGTATGGTGAATAATGAAATAAGTTTTACATTGAGTAGACCTGATATGGAATCTGTTTATAATCCTTCAAAATAGACCTTGTCATACACTATGCATCTTTGACGTGTGTACAAATCGTTAAAAGCTCTTGAAAACTCCTCCACTGGTACAGCTTTCAATTCCTGTGTCGCAGCAGCTTGAATGTGCATAATGTCTGTAAATCTTTGCCCTTTTAGAGCCACTTTAAGTTTATGGAAAAGGAAAAAGTCTGGTAGTGACAAGTCTGGGGGAATACAATGGGTGCCATAGTTTTGTAACCCGATGTTGAGCCAGACACCACTTTACAAGCGCAGTGGTATGCGGCCGTGCATTATCGTGCAAGAGAAACCAAGAGCCAGGTTGCTTCAGATGTGGCTGTACATGAAGAATACGAGCCCAGAGTTGCTTGAGCACCTCACAGTAAAACTCACCATTGACTGTTTGACCCGCAGGAAGAAATTCCTTGTGGATTATGCCTTGACATTCAAAAGAGGTTATCAACAGTGTCTTTACCCATGACTTTTTAAAATGAATTTTTTTTCTGTTTTAGGAAGTTGGGTCCGCACCACTCCATACTTTGGCGTTTTGTCTCCGGATCATACTGGAAACACCAGGTTTACTCGCCGGTTACGAAGGTTTTCACGAACTGGGCATTTTCGTCCTCCATGTCGATGAAGTCCCCACAACATTTCATTCGTTGCTGTTTTTGTTCCTCTGTTGAGTGATGAGGAACAAATTGCGAACAAACTTTGCATTTTCTCAAATCCTGTGTCACGATTTTCCGAACAGTTTCCTCGAGGGTTATCCAATTCGTTTGACAGCATCTTGATGGCTGATCTCGATGCAACAGTTCACGTGCTCGATGTTTGCCCTTGTTCTGCTGGTGGTAGGCCGCTTACTCCAATGCTCATCTTCGATGCTTTCATGCCCATCATTAAATTTTTTAAACCACGTGTACACAGTCTTCAAGGTAACAGTTTCATCTCCATATACCTGCTTCAGCATTGCATGACTTTCGCCTGCTGATTTACCCAATTTGTACAGGAATTCCAAATTGATTTTCTGCTCCATGATACACCACAAAACCACCGCACAGACAAAAGTCGATAATAAATTTATCAAGACTCACAGCCGCACAAAACAACACACTACTATTAACTGAATATTACGGAACACGACAAAAGTGCCACTGATAATCGGGTTGTTCTCATTTTCGATTTGAGGGGTGATTCATACTACTTACTGGTTACATCTTGTATATTATTTCATTATATTTAATTAGATCTAAGTTAATTTGTATTTAGTTTTTCACTATTTATAGTGGGGTGAAGAAGGTTATATTTGCTTTAAATATTTTAGTATTTTTTATAGCGATCTTGTATATAAATTATTCCTATTATACATTTCATTTTTGGGATCAAACTGCTTTGAAAATTAAAATTTAGTCAAATTTTTATCCTATGGTTTTACTTCAGTAAATTTCTTTTCTTCCTTTAGCAACATCATTATCAGTGCCAGATTTATGTATAGGCCTAGGGCCCCAGGATTTTGGGGTCATAGTAGGCCTAGTATTTAAATTTAAGCATTATTATAACTACTTATTTATATCTGTCCCATAAATTTTCATCACTAGTACACCAAATATCAAAATAATGAACTTCAAACACTCATAATTTATTGGCTGAATATTGCAAAGACTACATTTTTTAGGCACCCATTCTATCCTTCCGGTCTAAAACCCATAAAAAACCTTAACATGGCACTGATCGTTACATCTTTCTGCACACTGTTTTAGTAATATTTTTTACATGTGCTTATTTTGATCAAGGTGTCCACCTAAATTCTGTTTCAAACTTCCCTGACTTTTCCAGGTTACCAGACCAAGTCTTAATCGATTTCAAGTCGCTAATTACAGTAAACAACACACAACGCATTAAAATTTGCGTAATAAAAATAAGTTTCTAAGACCATAAAATCCACTAACACAAACTCCAAAGTCATTTATAACTCAATTACAGTGAATTTACAAATACAAAAACTGCATTAAAAAATGTATTTCTTTACACTAAAAACTTGCATTAATTAAATATTTACAACATTTTCCTTTGGTCCTTCTTCAGTTCTTTATAAAGGTATTTAACTGCATAATGACAAAGCTGATGCTTCATCTTTTATTCCATTTAAAGTGTGTATGACTATATATAAGGGAAAAGAGATTGGTATGATCAAAATCCCTTACAGATTACATAGTTTAGCTAAAAATACTTTCTTTTTTTCAAGTTGTAGTTATATATTTGGCAAACATTTTCTCCTGAGAAATATATGGGTTTAATAATTTTATTATAAAGTGTAATATTTTTGGTGCAAAAGGGTAATTTTTGGAAGAAGTTTAGTCAAAAGTATAAGTTTTCAAAATTTTCAGTATGCAATGTGGTACGAAAAGCACAGTTCAAGAAAATTATTTTAATATACTATTTATTATAACATTGAATTTCAAATTTCCCTGACTTAGGCCTTTGTATTTTAAATTTCCCTGTTTTCCAGATCCATAGACCCCATTTTATTTCAGGATGATTTCATTTCCAAATTTGTTCCTGTTTCAATATTACTTCAGGTAAAATAATCTAATTTTATTTTACCAATATTTTTTTTTTTCGCACTTTTGAGCATCGGGCGTCAAGTGGGATATATACTTTGCTTATTATAGATTGTATGCTTAACAACATGCTTCCAGAAAAAGCGCCAGGCATGTGGCTTTGGATGAAGGTTTTAAAACCACAGGCATATTTATTTATCTAAATTTGATTCAATTTTACTCTTGTCAAAAAAAAAAGAAGTTTTATACATCCTTTTTTATTATCTTGGTTGGGTGATTTTTTATGGTGCAAGGTTTTAATATTGTATTATTATTATGATTGTTCTATTAAATTACTTTTATATCATACTATAATATTTTACCTGTGTATTTTAATCATTTGCTATATATATCATCAAAAATCATTTTCAATCCACTGCAGGATGGAAATCTCTCTGTTATTACACATACGCGTAGTACGGCAAAAGAAATAGGGAAGTGGCCTTAAGTTCACCATGGCAACCAGACAGACTGGCAAGCTGATTCTATAGCTTAACGAAGATTCTGAACTTCGCTAACCACAGCCTAAGTCCTATGTTAAGCCGGACTTGCCGTGTTCACCCTGTGGAATGACTGCTACTGGAGCCACATCAAAGTTGCACTATGTTGAGAGCTGGTATTCTTGGTGGAGTATGGCTGTGGGGCACATATATATATGTCCTGAATATTCAATTTAAATGTGCTTAATAAATGTGAAATTCCATGAAATTTCCACTCAACAAGCAATTTTATATGGTTAGGTAATTTTACTTAAAATTGCATTTCATCACATATTGACATAGAGATAATACTAAGGTCAGTATAGATCAGTGGTTCCCAACTGGTGGTCCGTGAGACAGGTCATTATTTAAAAAAAAATTTGAAAAAAAAAATACTTATAAAAATTATTATTATTAAATATTAAAATTGATAAAAATGAAAAATAATAAATATAAAATAATAAAAAAATCATAAAAATGAAGCTCATGGTATATTTTTAGTATTTTGTCCCCTCCCCCCCCACTCTTGAAGAAAAGCTGGTTACCCTCTTGTACTTAGGGACTTTCTGGTGAAATGTAGGGACTTACCATTGCTGCCACTAGGGATTTCACCTTGACAGCACTGTTTTGTTTGGCTTTACTGTTGGCAACACTGCTTTGTTTACTTCTATACATTTACATCTCCCCTGCCATACCTGCAAAAAAGACCCAGCACCCTTTATTAAGGAATTGCCGTCAACACATGCAGGGACTGATTTAGAGGTCATTCAAGGGGAAGGGGGGGATTAATGACTTGATTTTTGAAAATGATACCTCATTGGACCTTTACCTTGTATCTTTTCAATGTTAAATTTTCATTCAAGGGGGCCATAGCTCCCGCCCCACAAATCTGCCCCTGCTCTCGTGAGAATTTTTTGAAGCAATTTGCACGTAAAATTGAAGTAGAAAAGCGGTCCGTGGCTTAAACTGAGTTGGGAACCATTGGTATGGATGATACCAAGGTAAGTATAAATAGTACCAATATAACATGGAACAGAGCTTACCTGTACCAAAATCCTTCTGAATACTGTCATCTCCTATGATAGGTATCCTGGTGTTAGTAAAAGGATGCCTGGCGAAACGACCAATAAATTTAGAATATTGCTCATCGTTGGGATGAACAGCCAATGCTGTATCACCAAGCATAGTTTCCAATCTCGTCGTTGCAACAAGTAATCTCTCGTCTACCAGTTAGAAAAGATTACAAAAAAAAACTTACTTGACAGTAACAGCCAAAATTATTATAATGTTATTGAGATATTATTAAAATCATACTAATATTAGTGAAAAAATAGTTACGGATTATTAAATAGAATTTGACAAACTATGACATACTGATGTCCCGTCTCCAACCCACAACTAATTCTTATAAGGTTTTATGAATTTACGTATATTGTTTTTTTTCTCGTTTCTTATGCTGTTTTAAATTTTTTTAATCAGATTAATAAAGCTTTCTAGATTCTTGAAAAAAATTATATATAATGGAACTTCGGTAAGTCAAACTTAATGAGCAGAGCCATCTTAATGAATTTAAGGGTTCGATGGTTATTTGGGACTCTTTTCGCATTGACTTTTAAATTTCCAAATTTTTGCAATATATATATATAATAAAAAACCTTTGACAATTTGAGGCCCCAATTTAGGTCAAGCTCTGTTGGCCCACTCGTTAAGCTGACACTGTCAATGAGTTTAAATTTTATGTCAAAGTAAAAAATAAATCTAATAAAATCTACAGTGCATTATGTGCACATCAATGATTGAAGATTCTTTTTACTTCCTACCATTTTAGTTTATCGAAGTTCCACTGCACATGTGTATATATATATGGTTCTTCCGTATTATCGCAACGTCCGAAATATATCGACGATAGTGAGTAATTTTGGTGAAAATGTCGCCAAAATTTTGCCAAGTATTCTTATATTAGCATGGTGTTGCATTTTTGCTGAGGCTATTTAAAGCTTTTCGTTTTATTTAAATATACTGTGCATGAAGATACCAATTCAACAGATACCGATACAGGCAGCGCACAATGAATGTGATCGAAATGGCATGAGTCACGAAGTGGCAAGCGGGGCAGTATCCCCACAATTCGGTCTTTGTGATTCAGGTAAGTACTGATTTATTTACAAAAATACTAGTTCATAATCAAAATATTATATTAACGGAGATACAAATACGGAGGTGTGCTATTGCCTGATATATAAAAGCTGCGATCTTGGCGAAATTTAGAAGTCGCCAAATAAAGTCAGACGTCGCTATAGTACGGAAGTACCACATACATATGTTTTAATACATATAAATGCAAAAGAAAAGATCAACGTTCTTTAGCAAATGCAAGTACAAATAGAACTGCCACAAATTTTTAAACTTTCACTAGACGACACATACTTGAACAGAAAAATGAGCATGGATATCTGAATTAAATGATACGTTTATTTATGATACAAAGTACGGTAAAAGTCATGTTGGATAAGTGACAAAGTTTACTAGTTCTGTACACCTTGTTTGGCATGGCATTACCATGCTTGCACCACAAAATGTACACTAGCTAAATTGAAATACTTTACACTCATCTTGTGATGATGCGTTTTATATTTCTTAAAGAATAAACCAACACAATTTTTCAATTGATCATTTCTTCACTCCAGCTTCAATTTTAATTTTAAAAATACTGACCAAGAATACAAAATGTCACGAAAAATCCTAGCAGTCCATTATTTTTTGCTTTTATTGTACATTGAAGTCATATAGTCAAAAGGTATGTTTATGTATGTGCAGGGTTCGACAAATCATGGCGAACTGTATCCACTAGACAAAAACGGTACTCGCCCACCTCAATAACAAAACCTAGGGACTTTGCAGGAAAAGAATTCTTACTTACCAACTGCAAAAATCTAGTTGCTGATGATAAACAACAGATTTGCCAAGCTTTGTATATGTGTATGCATCTTTCCAATCAGACGACTGTTGTTATGTAAGATATTATTACCCTTCGCAGGGATAACACAATTGCCAAATAATGGTCAACACACAAAGCCACCGGGGTGAGATTTTTGTGATTTTTATTATACTTAATAATTTTCAATGCCCACACATAAGCAGCTCAAACTGGCACTTTTCAGGAATAGGAGAAAAAGAGATGTCGTCCCCGCCTTAGAGTTGAACTAGGGTTCCTCTGTTGAGACTGGAGTGCCTTGACCGCTAGACCAACGAGGAGAGGAACAATGCACTCTTTCTCCGTCTATAAGGATGTAAGATATTATTACCTTATTATTATTATATTATTACCTTACTATTATTATATTATTACAGAGAAAGGGAAGTCCTCGTTGGTCTAGCAGTCAAGGCCCTCCGGACTCAACAGAGGGACCTTAGTTTGACTCTAGGGTGGAGACTGCTTCTTTTTTTTCTCCTATTCCCAAACAGCTCTAGTTTAAGCTGCTTATATGTGGGTGTCGAAAATTATTAAGTATAATACATTTCCCTACGAAAAATCCCCAAAACTTGCCTAAGTGGTTTTGTGTGTTGACTATTATTTGGTAATTGTGTTATCCCTGTGAAGGGTAATAATATCTTACATGACTGTTCATATAACACAATATTTCGCAAAGATGTACTTTTGGCTTACTTACAACCAAATAGCAATTAGAGAGACAAACAAATTCGTGCAATGTTTTGAAACCTTGTTCATGTCTTATGATGCAAGGACAACTAAAAACCTACAATTTTCTGAAGTGTATGAACCTATGTTAATTAGAAAACCAAATTCTGCGCTATATGGTGAGCAAAAAAAACGGCATGTGTTATTCGGTACCAATACGGTTAAGTGTGAGTTAACAGCCTGATAGTCAAATACGCCACTTTTATGCCAATGTAGTGTAATACTATAAAAAGCTTTTAAGAATATGCCATTTACATTTTGGCACACATACTCAATTGAATGTGTTAGCTGAAGTTCTATGTTCGAACATCGCATGCTGAGTTTTCTGAGACAGAACTTAACAGACCTGATAAGCGATGCCATATCAATGAAGTTCAGTGAACTCAAAGGCAAATTCATAAAACTATTACATTATCGAGTCACTTTTTGATTTGAAATCTGTTGAAACTATTATATTAATGCTTGAGTTTTCTAGTGCGAGAAGAGCCAATGTGATCTGATGCCACACATGAACCTACAGTTTTTCAAATACAGAAATCCAAATCTTTGCGGTATTGGAAACCCAACTCTGGCAGTATGAAAAAAAGGCAGGCATTCAATGTCATCACTGGAATTGAAATGATTCATCATCACTGGAATTGAAATGATTCATCATCACTGTGATATCATCATTGGAACTGAAGTGATTCATCATCACTGTGATATGATTGGAAATGTATGAGAGATGAACATGTTACTACTAGATCATTATAGAGCCAAACATAATTATTAACAGGACTTGTCAAATCCGGTCACCACTAACAACTAGATTTTCATAGATGGCCAGTATGGTCCCCATTCTTTTGTCCTGTTGAAATTTAAGGACTTTTCAAGGACCAAATAATGACTTTCAAGGACCTTACATTGGCAATCGCAATATACATAAAAATTAAAAATGCAAGACATTATAAGCATAACACTGAAATTAGAGTGTTTAATTATGCTCCTTTCCAATTTACCACACTGCCAGTGAAGCTACACTTTTTGCACCACTTGTATTGCTCAGTGTATCACTTGCCATGCTCAGTGGGTGGAGGAGGAGGAGGAGGAAAGGGGCGTGTCTGAAGCATTGCTGGCTTTGTTCGGAAAATAAAGAGAAATACCCCCCCTTTTTTTTTCTTTTGCCAAAATTTGAAAAAAATGTTTTTGATAAATTCAAGGACCAACCACATTTTTGGCAGTTTTCAAGTACTTTTCAAGGACCCCAATTTGGCAAAAGAAATTCAAGGACCCTGGAAATCACAGCCAGTAGGAAATCATCTTTTCTTACTAGACTCCTATGTTTCGTTATTGAGGTGGGTATGTACTGTCTGGGGTGATGTGTTGTCTGGCGGGTAAGGTTCGACATGATCTGTCGAGACCTAGTTATTAGTTTAATCATAAATTTTAATGGATCAAGAATGGATTTACCAGAATCGTATAATGGATAGTAAAAATAATCCATCAATCCGACATGGATGGGATCCGCTAGACCTGGAATCCGTAGTTTACTATTGGCAGGCACATCCAAGTTGTCAACCTGAAATGATTAGTTCACATATTATTAAGTTCGATATTATCTTTTAGAGTTAAACAATCAAACTTATGTTTTGTAGCTCACAACAGCCAGAGTCAGGGTATTTACCCAAATTTTATTTCAAATTTCCCTGTGTTTTCCAGGTTTCCAGACCAAATCTTAATCGATTTCCAGTCACTAATTACAGTAAACAACACACAATGCACTAATATTTACAGCAACATTTTCATTCGGCCCTTTTTGAGTTCATTACAAAAGAGTTTAACTATATAATCGCAAAGCTGATGCTTCATTTAAACCCTCATTTATTCACCTTCTACTTCATTTTAAATGTGTATAACTATACAGCATATAAGGCAAAGGAGATTAGTATAATAAAAATTCCTTACAAATTAAATAATTTAGCTAAAAACACTTTTTGTTTTTCAAGTTTTAGTTACATATTTGGCAAACATTTTCTTCTGAAAAATATATAGGCTTAATAATTTTATATAAATTATATTAGTTTTGGTGCAAAATGGTAACTTTTGGAAGAAGTTTAGTCAAAAGTACAAGTTTTTCAAAATTTTCAGTATGCAATGTGGTATGAAAAGCACAGTTCAGGAAAATTATTTTAATAAGTTATTTATTATAACAATGAATTTCAAATTTCCCTGACTTTTACAGTCAGAAAAAACTTCCCCGATTTTTCCAGATGAGTAGACACCCTGCAGAATAAAGTAAATTGGCAACACTTCACCCAGCAACAATCGAATTACTGCTCCATGTTCAGTGATTAGTTTTCAAAGCACTGGTAAGGCAACACAATGATCACCAGTTTGATTCTAAATCGAGTACATGTCTAATTTGCTTTCTTTGGTTTTTATGTAGTGCTGTCTTAATGAATGAGTCAACTGGTCAGGATGATCGAATTGGTAAAATCGGTCTATATTATTTTTTGTGTTATTCTAGGCTTGCGTTTTGTAAAAATATTATTATTTGTTAAAGCAACATAGTTTTTTTTCTTTTGCAAAAACTTTGAAATTTAAAAGTCAGTGAAAAAAAAAGATTCCCAAAAATTGATTGGAGCCAGGGTTTGCACATGCATTAGGATGGCTGTGCTTTCATGAGCCAGAAAAATAAATTCTAGTCTATCTCAAAACATGGAGCGCTAACTGCAGTTCTACTTATTATTTTCTCCATAATGTCTTTTCTTACTTAAGGAGACCCCTTTGACATATCGGAAAAAAGGGCTATGCATGACTGCAATCGGCGGCCTAACTCCAATGATCACTGGTCTGAGCCCAGCCTGAGTGTGTGTGTGTGTGGCTACTTTTCTTTGGTAGTTATGGAAGAAAAAAGAAGTTCCAGTTTGAAATGAACGGTGCTAAACTGAACCTTAGTAATTGATTTCTCTATAGCTTCCTTACTTGTTGGTTTACTGTCATTCTCAGTGTAAGGTCCTACAACTTTACGAAGAGTTGAAACCTCTTTCGACTAGGGAATAAAAACCAGGATTAGGCGCATGTCAGTCAAATGCATCACCGCTCTGTCACTGCAGGGACACCTCCTTATTTATGTAAGGGGACGTCCTTTTCATAGTTCGCATAAAGCTGAACTTGTCTACAGCTGGATTTCCTGAGATTACTATCATACAAATTTCCACTTTACACTGAATCCAAAATAAATACAATACCTCTCAATAGAGGATACCCATGGGATCGGATATTTTGTTCCTGAAACAGAGGTGTCCCTTCTTCAAAGGTACGTGTGTTAATACACACAGTCAAAGGGACTGGGGACCAAAGGAATCATCCCTTAAATAGAGGTGTCCCTTATGGGAGCTAACACTGTATGTTCAAACATCCTTGCATTCATGTTTTGGATCAGTAGTAGATCTATACCATTCATTTCATACCCTCTCTTCCCTACTTTATTTTGGCTTGTTTTTTTAACACATTGACTGCCAATCTTGTAGAAGCACGTGATCAGGGCACTAACTATCAATACCACCTCACATAACCGGCAGTTAATGTGTTAAAGTGCACAAAGACAGAAAAGCTCATACGTTGCATTGGAAACTACACTTTTGAAGAATCCGAATCTATCTCTGCTGCACAGGGAACCACATTTTGGGCCGAGGGGAGGACAGGGAACCGGCAAACATATTACAATACCATTGGAAACTGAATCTGGGTTAATGGCATGACAAATGCTTACCATTATGCCATTGTAGGATAATGGACCTTCATGTTTCCAAGAAATTCAAACTCTCTGAGGTTTAGAGAACCAACTCCCAGACTGCACTTAAGAGTTAAGTCTGTTTGCATTTTTATTTTCCACTGTTGGGAGTTAAATCCAGATTAACGCCATACTATGTAAATGTACTGACACTGTACCACCACACAGCCCATCCTTCAATATGGTAATGTCATGGACGTAAAAAAAAAAAATCAGTTGCCACTAGTATGTAATTGTGTAATGTTATTTTTTCACTATGTGGCATGTGTGCATTATCATGGAATTGTCTATCGTGATATTCTAAGACAGTAGAGATTCTGGAATAGCTTTCACCAAAAAATTACTAAGTATCTTATAACAATATTGCTAAACGTTTTACTATGCCCTTTATATATCTAATCATCTTCACCAGCAGTTGCCAACCGGTGGTCCACGAAAAAATCTGGACATTATTTGCATTTTTAATGTTTTATTAATAATAAAACAAAAATAATATTCTAAGAAATTCTCATATTCTGAATGACAATTTTCACCTTTATATTGCACTAAATTCACAAAATGTGGTCCTGGGGGATTTAAAATTATGAATTTAGTGGTCTGTGAGGTCCGAAAGGTTGGCGACCACTGTTCTTGACCATCCACTCTAACTACCTGCCTATACACGCCAGATCTGACATTTACAAATTCAGTTTTTTTCCCAAAACCATTCAAGGTAGGAACTCTCTCAATTCTGAAATAGTTTGTTCCTCTTCATTACTTCTTTTCACCAAGAGATTGTCACATGTTTAATTTATATTGTTCTAAGTATGTTCTCAATTATTATTAATTATTTATTTATTTTTGTTGTTGTCTGATCAAACTAATTGTTCATGTCTATCGATAGCTTAGGCTGAACAGACCAATGCTGTATTTGAAATAAATAAACGTTAAGATTGCCAAAAGCTATTCCACGAAAGGTCCATACGATAAAGGTTCTACCATATTAATGTATTAAAATTACACTTCATGGTATTTAAATTACTTGACGTTGAGGTTACATATTGTTTTAAATACATTATTTACACCAGCAGTAACCAACCAGTGGCTTGCGAGAGAATTTTGGTGGTCCGCAGAAAAAGCTGGACATTATTTGCATTTTTAATGTTTGATTAATAATAAAACAAAAACAATATTTTAAGAAATTCTAATATTCTGAATGACAATTGTCGCGATTATATTGCACTAGATTCATGAAATGTACTTGATAGGTTCCTAAATTTTTAAGTACTAATTTCTAACTTTCTATTAAAATAATTAATTGTAAATTTTTATATCTAGAATGTACTTGAGATAATTATCGGCAATTAGTGAAAAAACCCTCATTTGCCTCAATGCGGTTACAAGGAGAAGTCTTATATTTATCTTTTAAAAAAAAATCATATTTATGGTCCGCAGGATTTAAAATTATGAATTTAGTGGTCCGTGAAATCTGAAAGGTTAGCGAATGCTGATTTACACTGCAGTCATTAAATCAAACAAAACAGATTAAGTTAGTAATAAATAACTTATTTGGTTAACTTAAACTATTAAAGAAAAAGCCACTTACTTCTATATCGGAAATCACAGATCGAATAGCACAAGACCAATTTACCATTTTTTCTTTTCGATAAATAAGATTGCTTTCAAACAATTGAATGAAGGCTTCAATGACTGCATCAGATGTGGCCTGCAAGAGAAAAATTGAAATCTTAGATAAAGGAAGAAAAGACAACTTTGCATTTTGACTAAAATATCCCATTTGGAACTTACTGAATCCATTGTAAAAGTGCATCGATCGAAGTCCAAAGAGGAGCCAATTTTTTTCAACTGTTCTTCAATCACCTTCTGAGTTCTGTGTGGTAGAAATAATACAAAAAGAGAAAAATAACAATATATATATATATCATCATCATCATATTCAACCATTATCTATCCACTGCTGGATGAAGGTCTCTCCAAATGCTTTCCACACAAGTCTATCCTGAGCAATTCGCTTCCACGTCACCCCAACCTGTTTTCTTATTTCATCCACCCATCTAGTTTGAGGACGTTTTCTAGGTCTTCGGTGGTCTCTTGGAATCCAGTTCAGAATTTCTGTTGTCCATCGTTGATCAGTTCTTCTTGCAATATGCCCAGCCCATCGCCATTTCAGCCCTTTTACTTTAACAATGATGTCCTCTACTCTAGTTTGCTCTCTCACCCAAGTGTTTCTTTTTCGATCTCTCCTAGTTATTCCAAGCATGCACCTCTCCATGCTCCTTTGCGTTGTCTGTAACTTTCGTATTGCTCCAACTGTTAGACTCCATGTCTCTGATCCATAAGAGAGGACTGGCAATACACACTGGTTGAAGACCTTTCTTTTTAGACACAAAGGCAATTTCCCCTTCAGGATAAAACTGTTTCTTCCAAATGCACTCCAGCCAAGTTTAATACGTCTGTTGAGTTCTTTCATAATGTTGCCATCCATTGAAATCAGCTGGCCAAGGTAAATATATGAATCAGCAATTTCTAGCTCAATGTTGTCAACTTGTATTTTTGTTTCCTCTACGAAATTATTGAACATGATCTTAGTTTTTTGTAGGTTCATCTTGAGTCCAACTTCTTTACTTCTAGTTGAGAGCTCCTGTACCATGTCTTGGAGTTCTAATGGGTTCGTTGAAAAAATAACAATGTCATCAGCAAACCGCAAATGATTTAAATATTCACCATTTATTTTTATTCCCTTGTTATTCCAATTTATCTGCTGAAAAATCATCTGTAAAGCTGAAGTAAAAAGTTTTGGAGAAATGGTATCTCCCTGCCTCACCCCTTTGCCAAGTTTGATAGTTTTGGTATCTTTATGTAACCGAAATTTTGCACTTGCATTTTTATACACACGTTTCACCATGTCAATGTACACATCCTCAATGTCTGTTGATCTTAAAGAGTTGATGACTGCTGATGTTTTAATAGAGTCAAAGGCCTTCTCATAGTCAATAAATGCCACACACAATGGAAGTTCATATTCATGTGTTCTTTCAATTAATTCTCTTAATACTTGAATATGGTCCACTGTACTGAATCCACTTCGAAATCCAGCTTGTTCTCTTGGTTGAGCTGCATCTAATTTTTTCTGCAGGCGATGTGTTAGCACTTTTGTGAAGATTTTATAAATAGCAGGTAACAAGCTAATTGGTCGGTAATTTTTCAAATCCTCTTTATCACCTTTTTTATGCAAAAGAATTACTGTTGCAGAATCCCATTGGTTTGGTATGTTACCGCTGTTAAGACATTTGGTAAAGAATTTTGCAAGTATGTCTTCTACATATTCTCCAGCTTCTTTTAGGATATCTAATGTAATACCATCATCACCAGGGGCTCTTCCTTTCTTCATACTTTTTATTGCAAATGAAACTTCTTCTTTTAAGATTTTAGGAGCTGTTCCTTCGACTATTTCAATGTCTTCGTTTAATCCACTGTTACTTTCGTATAGATTTTTGTAGAATTCTTCAACTCTTCTAAGTATTTCTTCCCTATTTCTTGTTACGGTGCCATCCTCTCCTTTTAATGCAATGATGTGTTTCTTCCCAACAGATAAACTTCCTTTAACAACCCTAAGGCTCTTGTTATTTTCAATGGCTTTCCTTACTAGCTCACAGTTGAATTTTCTTATGTCTTCTTTCATGCTTTTGCGCAGAGTTTTACAAAGTTCTATGTACTCAATCCTGGAACTGGTATTTTGATTGTCCACCTTCATATCTCTTCGCCTTTTCATGAGCTGTTTCGTCTTCTCAGATAATTTGCTATTGTGCTTTTTACAGGTTACACCACCAATTTCCCCAGCAGTTTCAACTATTGTCTTAACAATGTTTTCATTTGCTTCTGAGATATCACTTTCATCAATAAGTCCTTCCAGTGCAGAAAAGCGATTTTTTAATTCCAACTTGAATGCCTCGGTATTTTCTTTTAATTTCTTTAAATCCACCCTCTTACTTACTTGTTTCCTAATGAGCTTCTGTCGTTCTAATTTAGTATTTAAGTGCACTTTACATCTCACCATTCGATGATCACTTCCAGTATTAAATCTGTTCAGTACACTGCAATCTTCAATAATTGATTTCTTGTTTGCCAGGATATAGTCAATTTCACTAGTTCCCCCATTTGGGTGTTTCCATGTCCATTTTCTTTGCGGTTTCTTCTTAAAAAATGAATTCATGATGCTAAGATTTTCAGCTTCTGCAAATTCGATGAGTTGATCGCCACGTTCATTCCTTTCCCCATATCCGTATTTACCAACCGATGTCTCTCCTTGTTCCTGTTGTCCAATTCTTGCATTGAAATCCCCCATGATGAGCTTGATATGTTGTTTCCCTTTGGTGTGTAACTCTTTGATTTCTTCATAAAATTCTTCAACCTCTTCGTCGGTATGGCTTGATGTTGGTGCATATACCTGTACTATTTGAAGTTGGTATCGCTGGGTTAGTTGAACAACGAGCCTCGCTGCTCGATCTGACGTGCTTTCGACTTCAAGAAGGTAGTCTTTAATTCTTTTGTTGATTAAGAAGCCAACACCACTTGTTCTTCCAGTTTCCGTTCCTCTATAATAAAACAAATGTCCACTTTTAAGTTCCACCAACTCTTCACCTTTTCTTCTAACTTCACTGAGTCCTACAATGTCCCATTTGATCTTGTCAAGTTCTTCTTCCAATTCCTGAAGTTTTGCTTCAGAAGCAAGGGATCGTCCATTAAACGTAGCCAAGGTCAATAACAAACGGCAGCCTGGGCCATTCCAGTGATTCTTAGCACCCCCTGCTTTCATGCCACACTGACCGCTGCCTTGATCAGGAGCACTCCAGCACCTGGAGACTAGGGGCCATGGTTTCTGGTGTGTCAACATAATGGAGGAATTAGCCATAATTTCACCACGCTGGCTAGACGGGTTGGTGAATTAGCCCTCCCCTTCCGCCTTTCTATCCGTGTAGCAAATATTAATTTGCCACATAAATAGAAAGCTCAGCCTGCACCACTTGAAGGCGGGGTAGGACACTAGGTTACTGGCCTGGCCGGTTCCACACATCGTCACATACGTTCAGCGTGTGGGTCTCCTTCCAGTTAGATACCAGCAACCCTTTGCAAAAAAGCATATATATCCATAAGATGATCTTTGTCCTGATGACATTCAAGGACTTTTATGACCTCTCAAGACCATGAGAACCATGTATATATAATGAGTCTGTCTGTTAGAGATTGGGAAAAGATACAATGTTAAAAAGCAAGGTTGAGTAAATTACATTCTATATCCAGTCAGGGCTGGAAAATATCATTATAGACATATTTATCGCTATAAGTCGTAAGTAGTTCCCCAACCTTTCTAGACTTTCAGTGCCTTACTGCACCGGGTTTTCCCAAAAGTACCCTAATGGCCAAATTTTAAAAATCCAATTAAAGTAAAAAATAAATATCTGGAAGTCTATATCCGTCTGGGATTACAATGCTGGATTTAGGCAGCCACCCTTTCCATTAATCTAATACCCAATCATCATCACATAGATCAAACTATTTTCTGATTGATTGGATTGATTGTTTGGCTTTTTTATGGCGCAAGAGCATCTGGGCTATACTGCGCCAAACATGGTAAAATCAAAGACTGTAGTAAAAGCCAGTACTTTTTAAAAATTTAAAAACGTGCGTATGGTCAGCATGGTCATTTAAAATGTCAGACAGTGATGAAGAGTTAAAAGTAAGAGTGCGGGCAAGTCTATAATAGGGGCATTGAGTTAAAATGTGTAAAACACTCATGGGTTCATTGCACACTTGGCAAATTGGTGCTGGTTTTCCTTCCAACAGATGTCTATGGGTGAGATGGGAATGCCCAATGCGAAGTCTAGCAAGGAGAACCTCCTCTTTCCGATTTTTACGGTATGAGGAGGGCCAGTTACCAATTGTATGTTTAATATTATTCAATTTGTTATTGGTTTGATGATCCCATTCTTCTTGCCACCTTTGATTCACACAGGTCTTGATAATTGGTTTCAGGTCAGAGAAAGGAAGAAGCTGGCTAGAAGCAAGTGGTGAGTTCGTTGCCCTTGCAGCTGCATCAGCAGCCTCATTCCCTTTGATACCAATGTGAGCAGGGATCCAGCAGAATTTAATATTGGAATGATTGTGCAGGTGCTGCAGTTGTGAATGGATTTTGGATAAAATAGGATGAGGTGCATATTTAAAAGATTCCAGGGCTCTTAAAGAGCTCTGAGAATCGGTACAGATGATACAATGAGTTAAGCTATGAGTTGAAATATACGCAAGTGCCATGGAAATGGCATAAAGTTCTGCTGTGAAAATGGAGTATGATGGGGGGATTTTTTCTGCAATGGCACTGTTGTTAATGACAAATGCAGAACCTACATTTGTTTCAGTTTTGGACCCATCTGTAAAAATGAAATTGGAGTCTTGAAAATGATCCCGAAATTCAGAAAATAACTGCTGGTAATAAGCATTAGGTGTAGTGCTTTTGCTGTGGTTAACCAGATCGCAATGGATGCCCACGGCCGATATGACCCATGGCGGTGATAAATGAGTATGTGTAGGAGCAATGCTCCGACAATCTATACCTAATTCTCTGGTTAGTTTAACCATCCGAATACCAAATGAAGGGATGCATGAAGGGCGAGCATTAAAAAGTAAGGTGGAACGAGGTTCGAAAATGACATCCCTAAGAGGGTGAGTGGGCAGTGATTTAAGTTTCGTATAATAGTTGAGAGAGAGCTGCATACGCCTTAAAGCTGGTGAGGTACGGAATGCACCTGTACACAGTCTGAGACCCTGATGGTGAATAGGGCCAAGAGCTTTCAAGATGGATTGTCGAGCGGAGGCGTCAATGACAGAGCCATAATCCAGTTTGGAGCGGATGAGAGCACGATACAGACGAAGCATTGAATAACGGTCTGCTCCCCAGGATGTATGGGAGAGTACTCTGAAGATATTAAGGGCTTTATGGATTTGTTTTTAAGAGACTGAATGTGTGGCTTGAAGGTAAGTTTATGGTCAAATAACACACCAAGAAATTTTGCCTTTTGAACAACTGGAATACGATGATTTCCCAAATAGAGTTCTGGTTCTGGATGTAAGCCTCTTCTTGAACAAAAATGGACACAAACCGTCTTCTCTATTGAGAAAGTAAAGCCATTTTCATTTGTCCAGTTAGTGATGTTATTGAGGGCAATTTGCAACTGCCTTTCTAGCCTGCTCATGTCACGGGATTGACAAGAGATTTGGAGATCGTCAACGTATAGTGATGTTTGTACAGTGTGTGGGACCTTTTTGATGATGTTATTGAGCCTTAGAATGAAGAGTGTAGCACTCAGGACACTGCCCTGAGGAACACCCTGTTCTTGGTTGTAAAGATCAGAAAGAACCGATCCAAGACGAACTTGGAAAGTACGATCAGTGAGAAAATTTTGAATAAAAAATGCCATGTTTCCTTTGAGGCCACATTCCTGAAGGTCACAAAGTATTCCATGACGCCAAGTTCTATCATAGGCTTTCTCTATGTCAAAGAAAATAGAGACTAGATGTTCTCATTTGACAAATGCTTCTCGGACTCTTGTTTCAAGCAGAAGAAGGTTATCTGTAGTAGAGCGTATGCGGCGGAAGCCATTTTGAGAAGTCATTATGCAGTTATTGGATTCCAAGGAATATGAAAGACGCTGATTTACCATCCTCTCCATTAATTTGCATAGACATCTTGTTAATGCTATTGGCCGATGGTTAGTTGGATTTTTTGGGTCTTTACCTGGCTTTGGGAAAGGGATAATAATTGCTTTTCGCCAAGAATCTGGAAATCAATGTTCTATCCAGATTCTATTGTACAAGCAAAGTAGATTTTCCTTTGAGCTTTGGGACAAGTGTCTATACTATCTAAACTATTTTCTGAACTAAGTGATATCGAACATGATGACCAAAACACATGGTTTACAATACACCTTAAATCACAAAAAGGTCACACCTTGAATCACAAAACCCTTCACCTTGTAATTCAAAATAGATTTCTCCCCTTCAATGGTGATTTGGGGGGGAGGGGGGAATAATGTAAAACACAGACTTTTAGAATTTGCGATTTCAAGAAAAAAAAAAACCTATAGGAAACGAAACTTTTTTTAAAAATTTTTTAGAAAGAAATCTTGAAGAGCCAGGTTTAAATTCCCGGAGTTTACAGAAATCCTGAAACACAATCACCCCTGCAATTATAATTAGTAGGGCGAATGAGACTGTTGATAACTGCACATTTTCTTAAATTGTGGAATTAAACTGGACATAGTCATTCTTATTTCCATCGCCACTTTGATTCTTGCATGATACATAGTTTTTATCACAGCAACTGCTTAAAAACCAGCTGCGTACAAAAAAGTTGCAAGTGGAATGAAAATGTTCCGAGATTTATCACTCAGAAAGGAATACAGTCGAATCTCGTTAAGACGAATTACTTTTAATACGAACCGTTTTCTGAAGTTCCATCAGATTGTATAGCATACTATTCTTTCCGGATAAGACAAATTACTGTTAATATGAACAGATTTTCCATTCACCTTGGTGTTCATCTTAAAGAGGTTTGCCTGTATTTCTCTTTTAGTGCTAACTAAAATTCTAACACACTTCTGCAAACATTTATTATTGAGTTACTGGTTTGCGCCAGGTCCGCTAGATGTCGCGTCCTATTACATTGAATTGAAAATAGAAATAAAATTATGAATAATTTTTAATATCATTTCGCAGTGCCCATGTGAGGAAGTCATGGCTCTCTAGGGCACCGTGTCACAAACTGCAAAAACCACTGCTATAGACATAATTATTATAGACAAATTTCACTGTATATCTCATCTTGCCATGATAAATGAAATGAATGATGTGTAAACGAAAAGAAGAGACAACCATGAATACCTTTCTTTCCAATTTAAAACCTCCTTTAAGAACTGATCTTTGCCGAGTTGGTGTTTGCTGATTTTCTTCTCCTTTAAGAGCTTCTTCTCAACAACTGCTTGAGTAGCTATGCCTCCATGATCATAACCCGGACACCACACAACAGTTTTACCTTTCATGCGATTCCTAAAAGCAAAAGTAAATTCTACACACACAGAAGAATTTATATAATAATTTATGGCACCCATGTATAAGTAGCTAAAGCTTTTTTGTTTTAGGAGAAGAAAAAGTGCGGTCCCCATCCTGGATTCGAACCAGGGTCCCTCCGTTTAGCCCGGAGTGTCTTGGACCGCTAGACGAATGAGGACAGGAAACAACGCTCTCTTTCTCCATATATAAGGATGTAAGATATTATTACCCTTCTCAGGGAAGAATTTGATTTCAGAATAATCAAGGAAGAGTAGAATTTGATGAAAAAAAAACACAACCACTGGAAAAATATATTTAAGTCGCATCTTAAAAATCCCACAAATTATTTAGCACTTAAGGAGAAATTATAATATAAACAAAACATTAAATTAGATAATAAGTTACTTGCAAAGAAAATAATGAATTCTTGGCACTTAGTGGGAACCAAACACACAACCTTTTGATCATCAGTCAAGTGCTCTTCCCATTAAGCTAAGTCAAACTCCACTCTGCGAACGAATATAAAGCTTTACTATGGACAAGTTTGCAATTAACGGAACAGTCCTTGGACAGCTTTTTAAACCAAAGTGACAAGTCAAAGAAGCCGAACATCCGAAAGGCGAAACTAGCATTGATATTTATTACAGTTCTAATCATAACTGATGATATGGTAATATTAGATAATAAATTACTTGCAAAGAAAAAAATGATTTCTTGGTGCATAGTAAGAACCGTGCTCACAACCTGTTGATACCCGGTCAAGTGCTCTTCTCATTGAGCTACAGTTGACGATCAAGTTTGGTGGTCAACTGTCAATGGCAGATCCAAAAATCTTTCGGGGATGGGAGTGATCGTTTCCGATTCCTATTTTTAGCCAAGTGTTCAGTGCTTTGTATTTCATTTTCCATGATATGATCCCAGCTCAAGGGGGATCGTTAGATCTGCCAATGTCAACTGCAGCCCTCATCATGGGGGAGTGGGGGGAAAGAGGGTCATATTTCAGAAAAATTTCATATTTTTATCACTGAACAACCCTTATATGTACACTTCAGAAATGCATTTATTTGTTCTTCATAGGCTGCCACATTGAAGAAAAACAAAAATGGCTGCCTACGACAAGCAAAAGTGGGTCCCATAGGCATGTTTGCTTTTTATAATATCTTCCAAATGGTTAAAAATACTAGTTACAAATAAAAACAATTAACTTTAGCATAGTCCGGGCTATAAAATGAAATATCAATATTGCGTTTGTTTTTCTATTTAGTACAGGAAAATTTGACATAAGTTTTCAGCATAAAACCGAATATTTCACCATCTTTAAGATTTTTTAACTAATAAAGTCATCACATGTACAAAATAAAATTTTGCAAGGGAAGGGAGGAAGAAGAGGAAAGGATAAAGAGGTACGGGGCGAGGAGGCGGAGTCTTGTAACATGACGTAAACAACATGGTGGCAAGTCAGTGTCACTGTTGCCATGCATGTTGGAAACACTTCCCACTGAAAAGCACTGCGGGACGAATTGTGCACTAGCGCTTCCTTTTTTATTGAATTTTAGGCATTTTCACGTGAAATAATATAATTCATAGGTGTATAGAAACTAGCAATATCAGACACTGGGAAAAATTTTTCAAAAGAATTTTTTTTCATTAAAATCGGCAAGTAATCTATAAAATTATTTTATTTTATTTTAAATGACTTCCATACAAATTAAAAATGTGTAAACTATATTAGAATATACTACATAACCAAAACCAAACAGGGGTACAATAAAATATTAACACCTGCTTTTATAATAAAGATATTGTTTAAAAACTACATTTTACGAATTTGTCATATTTGACATACATATAAAAAAAAGGAGTAGGGGGAAAAGACTTGAAAATTTAACTTTCACGATTAATATCTTTAACCATTTGGAAGATACTATAAAAAGCAAACATGCACGGGGGACTCACTTTCGCTTGTTATAGGTGGTTACTTTGATTTTTCTCTTCCAATATGGCAGCCAATGAAGATTAAATAAATGCGCTTCTGAAGTCTACATATAAGGGTTATTCAGTGGTAAAAATATTATTTTTTTCTAAAATATGACCGCAACCACTTTGGGTAACAATTTATGGAATAGCCCCCCCATGTCCATCCCATTAAGGCCCCCGAGGAGGGCCTCCAAAATTGTAGAACCCCCCTATGTGTGAGCTTTTACATAAATGTGGCACTGCATCCAGAATGTGATTCTAATAGTCTGAAGTAAGGTCCGAACCACGATACATATACAGACAGTCAAGTGGAGTTGAACTCAGCAGGCAAAGAAAGCAGTGGCCATGATCATTCAGACAAATAACCAATAGAATACTTATTAAATACCATTGATAGATCTTTTAATGTCAATATTTCATTGCTTTAGAATCAAAATAAAACAGAATAATTGAAAAACCACTTGAAAATATTTTAAAGATGATATACCATCTGCACAAAGCATCTTGAATGGATACAGTCAACGTATGTCCAAGATGAAGATTTCCAGTAACGTTCGGTGGAGGAAGAACCATCGTAAAGTATTGTTGATCACCATCCTAGTAAATAATGCAAATATACTTAAACATGAAATTTATGCTGACATAGCAATAACGAATAAAAGAGTGGAATGTTCACTTTTTTTCTGTTCTTCAAATAATATTCGGGTTTAAAGAGTCCACAGCGTTCCCAATATTCATACCATCTTCTTTCTACATCCTTGGGATGGTAGGCAGATGGGTAAGGACCAGAGACATCTGCAAAATACATTCGATATCCTGATAATCCAACTTCGATAAAAGATACCATTCTTTTCACAAGGTAACATTGCGATTAGATAATATTCAAAGTTTAAATGTGTGTATTAAGCTCATAAATTGTTACGAAAGATTATAAACAACCTAGTTACCTTTAATCTTTTCATTTCTGGAAGATGAGTCCTGCATGAAACAAAAAATAAATTGATATTTTAATCATACTCAAATGTTTAGTCTGTGCTTTTATTCGTGAAAATAGGCCACTCAAAATACAATAAAAGGTTCAGTTCAATCCCCAAAGCAGAATGTTTTGAAATATTCTGGAGAAGCATGTGTGTGTGTGTGTATATATATAATTTTTTAATTCTATAAAATGAAAAAATTTTTTTAATAAAAATGCAGAAAACATTTGTCCGACTGATTTTTTCTATTCTTTATTTTAAGACAAAAAAATTTCATTCACCCTGCGATTGTTATGCAGTGAAGCTGTTTGTTCTGTGACGTGCATCACACTTTTTAGCACATTCTGTGTTACGGAGTCCAACCTTTGAAATTATCTTTATATTCAATAAATAATAGTTACTGAATAAAAAGATAATTTCGAAGGTTGGACTTCATAACACAGAATGTGCTAAAAAAAAAAAAGTGTGATGCACATAACAGAACAAACAGCTTCACTGCATAACAACCGCAGGGTGAATGATTTTTTTTTTTTTGTCTTAAAATAAATAAAGAAAAAAAAATCAGTCTCACAAATGTTTTCTACATCGTTTAATTACATCATGAATTGAATGCAATGAAATTAATGAGTTGTGATAATGTACACGAAAGTGTTGAACTTGGATTAAAAGTGGTTCAAAATGTAGTTACAGGTCCTCCGGTGCTTTTGTGAAATTGGACGATTAATGCCCAATTCTGGCGCTTTCACTGAGGTCAAAGTGTGCCTTCTGCCTTTATGATGCATTTTCAAGATTATTAGTTTATTCAAGTTGTTAGTGGTTTATTCGAGTTGTTAGTGGTGATTGCTCAAATCTGGCCACAGGGGACAAGTTGCTACATTTTGACCACTACATATTAGTTTTTAAAGGCGACAAATATAATAAAACCTCTAAATAGCGGACACCTCGAGATTTGACAATTTGTCCACTATTCAGGGGAATTGGGGTATAGCATACATAGAGACCGGGAACTGGAAAAGTGCCCGCTAAATGAAAATGTCCGTTATTTGGGAGTGTCCATTAAAGTTTTACTTTACAATAAAACTTTAGAATAGCGGACACTTCGGGACTTGAAAACCTGTCCGCTGTTCAAAGATCTCCGTCACGTAGATTTTACTATATTTGTTTTAATACTCACTCTTACATTTTCAGTCTCAACGTATGAACTGCTTGCACGTCTTGATGATCTTTTGTCATAAGACCTTAAATTTGAGTTTAAAAGAAATTTGGCTAATGATTTTGGATAACTTTTTGAATACTTGCTTGAAATGGTCAATAATAAAAAGTACATTCCGTAAACAAAAATTATAAACTATTTGACATTTTATATGTATAAAATAATCATATTTTCGTAACAACTATATTGATATAATGATTAAACTGTACAACAGTTATATTTATATAACAAATATTTGACGTTTCATAGATTAAACAGAAAGTGATTAGCTATATAAACCGAATGTTGTTTTCATATGTTCGGTTACTTTGATCCCTTTTGCCGGTCATCAAAAGGTCTATGTTATCGAGGACTATATAAAGCGATAAGTACAGATTAAGCTACGGATTTTTTTCCAGTAGAGTTTTATATCTGACATTAATATATTGTATTGAAAATTTATGGTATAAGAGAAGGGTAAATATTACTTTAGAATTTTATAAATAAGTAAACATTTTCGAAACGTTTACGAAAAACGTGATGTTTTTTTGAAGCGGTGGCGCCCTCTTCATATTTTCATAACTCCATGCAAAGAGTATAAATACAACTCCTCTAGATTACCCTTTGCCTCATGTCTGAACGATTGAAACTTGAAGTCCTGATTGATTTAAATACCCATTTTCGTCTTTTGGACATTAAATTTTGAACGCTGTCGTTTATTTTCATTTCTTGGTTTCTATATTTCAGTTAATACCATGTTCATTTGAGTTCGTACTAGATCCTGATCGTGACTTCGGTATCCATCCTAGAATGCTTCTGTCGTCTTGCCCGTCACTGGCTTTGGATTTTTTCTCTAAATTCGTAAGTTTTTAAGTATTTGAAGTAAAAAAGTTAACTGCTCAATATTTAAGTGAGATATTAAAGTGTTTTCTATCGGGCAAGGAAATTTGAAGTCAGTGACTCAATACTTATCAATTTCGTGGAACACTTGACTTTTAAATCGAAATTAGCGAAGATTATTATATTAAATCAGTACTTAATCGTTGCGAGTTGCATTTGTACTTTTAAAATGAGGAGGCGAGTTGGCGGTGTTGGCGCTATCCAAAAGCAACAGTTGGCACAAGCGAGATTCAAAGATAAAGGAAGTGAGCTCGCTGATGATCAGTTACAACATATGACGAAGCAAATGGAAATGTTCCGCGATAATTTGCAAGAATTTGCCAAGAAATACAAAAAGGACATTCGTAGAAATCCCCAGTTTCGTCAGCAGTTTCAGGAAATGTGCGCAGCCGTTGGAGTAGACCCTTTGGCTTCAAGTAAAGGTTTCTGGGCAGATATGTTGGGCGTTGGTGACTTTTACTATGAACTTGGCGTTCAAATCGTGGAAGTTTGCTTAGCAACGAGGCACAGAAATGGTGGTATTATGAGCATGGATGATTTGCGAAACGCTGTTATCAAATCAAGAAGTGGCTCTCACAAACAAGAAGATATAAGTTTTGATGATGTGTTGAGGGCTGTCGACAAATTAAAAATTCTCGGGGAGGGTTTCCGCATCATATCAAGTGGAAAACAATACATTGTTCAGTCAGTCCCTGCCGAATTGAATGTGGATCACACCAAAGTTATACAGAAGGCTGGTGAGATGGGATTTGTGACAAGAGCAAACCTAATGGAGAGCTTTGATTGGACCGAAGAAAGATCGGAAAAGGCTATTCAAGATCTAATTCGTGAGGGTTTAGTTTGGGTCGACGACCAGTCACCCCATACTATGTATTGGTTTCCAGGCTTGCAGAGAAGAATTTAAAGATTTTCTTAACACATGAAATAAGTCTTATACTGCAAACTTTACTGTGAAACAGTAATGTGTTAAAATCTTCAATATAATACATCCTATATATATGATTTGTATCATGGTTGATAGTATAAAATTCTGTTGTAATTCATGAACTTTATGTAAATTATATAAAACGTTTGATTTGGTATACAATGTTGGTGTAAGTTTAATTTCAAAAGCATCTTTGTAAAAATGCGTCAGATCCACTAATGCTGAACATGGATATATTGAAGTTTTGGAGAAACTGTATATTACGTCTTTTTTTCGCCAAAACTGACACTGTACTCTAAAAACAAAGAGAAGGATTTTTTTTGTGACATAGCTCCGCTCCTATCATGTGCACAGAGTATGTGCACTTTCACTAAGAATCATCTAGACTTAACGTCCCCATAGCCATTTTGTCATGGAGCAGTATAGATTTTGGGCATCTGTCGTGTGCTGCAGCGAAAGGAAATGTCCGTAAAACTATTTTCCCTCCACATACCCCAATGACAGTACATAGGTAAATACCTTAAAAAAGTGTTTTTGAGTTTTATTCAGAGCAAAGTATGTTTGGTAAAAGGAAGTACAAAGACGGTAGACGGTTCAATGAGTGATAGGTTTTGTGAGGAGTTAGAGAGGGAGATAGATACAGAAGATATTTTATATATGTAAGTAAGTTTTTTAAAAAAAAAATATATATAGAAGTCCGTTTGCAAACGGTATTCCATCATAGCAACTGGAAATACATGCAAAACGGCAAGTCATGATATAATCCAAGAAGGAAGTGGTTGGCACGATTGGTGACAAAACCAAGGACGTAATATGCAGTGTGGCTGAAGTTTTTCAGTGTTCTTTAAACCTCACGATATTTATTAGATAGTATCAGTGCAGGTCAATCCCATCCTGTTGTCGCCAAGAGCATCAACTTTCTTTTCAAATGCTGCAGCTTCCTTGTCATCATGATGGATTCATACTTTACAAGCCTAAAATTTTTATAACTATATTGGGAAGAACTCTGTTTTTTGAAGTTTCCATAATAAACGTTTTTGGAAGCTGTTAAAACATTCTTCCTTTCCCAAATACCCTTTCTGGATGCTATCATAATGGAGTTACATTTTGCAAGCTTAGAATTGTTATAAATGTATTAAAAAGCATTTACCTATGTTTTTGGAAGTTCCATGATAAACGTTTTTGAACTTGCTGATTCAGGAAAATTCCTGTCACAAAAAATGTCTTCAAAATGATATTTCCGCATTGCGGGTGTTCATTTTGCCAGTGTTCCAAGGGACAAGTCATGATAGTGATATACAGATGTAGTGTGCAAATGGATGCAGAAATTTCTTGGACCAATTTTAAGAGTATAATTTGAGTTTTGGCGATGTTGTCAGGAGCTTCATGGGATGGGATTGTTCTGCACTTTTCCCCTTATTAGCTAGCATGGATGCAGAATGTGCCGTATTCTAGCATCTAACTGATTACAAGACAAAATTGGCCACCAGCAGATAATTTCCCAGGCTGGGGGAAAAGAAGAAAAGAAAAAAAAAATTTCAGATTGAACGCAAAAGTTTAAGGGGGGGATATCCGAATCTTAGGGGGAGCCAGAATTAAAAAAAGTTGCCATTTTATTAACATTTTTTGGGGCCACAAAATATTTAGGGGGAGGCCAGGCCTGTCCTATCTCTTCTCTGGATAAAAGAGCCCCTAAAAGTGATTAGGTCCAAGGACTACAAACACGTTAGGACATCGCTGCCTATTATTGTGACATAAAACTCACCAGACAAATTTTGGTACCACTGCCAGACAGTTTGGAACTTTATGCATGTATGTTAGCTAGTATGGATATATGAAAGCACACATATATTAAATATTTTTGTGACTCTCTTCAGCTTCGTTATAAGTAGGTTTGACTGTATTAGATATTACTAAGCTCATATGTTAGTACAGTATAGTCTCATTTTTATCTGAATATGTACTTTGATGCAGTATAATCATGATTATCTAGGAGTACATGTTCATTGCCACATGCAGACAGTTATAAGTAGGGGGGAGTATGTGCTACAGAGTTCTTAGAGGGATTACAAAGTTACAACTCTACGTATCCTTATGTATATAAAAGGAAAGGATAGGTCAAAGAGGTTATGACCCTGCGAACCTCCTCTGCATGCGCCAATGTAGCCTACATGTTGGTGATGGTGGTGGTATCCTAATTGTCCAAACGTATATATTGGTTCAGTACAGTAGTGCAGGAAAGGGGTGGACTCGAGCTTTCCCATTGGATATCAAAGCACATTTTCTCCAAGGCTACATCACATAATCTTCTTTAAAGCCACTTTTGGGTACCTCCTTTACATGCGTTTTTTATTTCTACGTTACTGGTTCAATAGAGTTACAAGGTAAAATATTAGAACACTGTAGCACCATCAATAAAGGGATTTGGCGAGCTTTTGTTGTTTTTGGTAACTCTCGTTAATGTTACTATTATTTTAATTATCTTATTTATTCATAAAATACAATAAAAAATTCATGAAAGCCCTGGTATTTCAGTATCATGTGTAATTAAGTAACCGAAAGGCTACAAGACACCATTACGCACACGGTCCATCAACGTGGGGGGTAGGGGCCTTGCCAGCGCTCGGTAGTTCTGTGATTATTGCTTTTAATCAAAAACAATAAAAAAACTCGTGTCTTGGTATTGGCATTATGTCTAAGTAACTGTAAGGTATAATATAAATAAATAGTCATCAGTATAATACAAATAGGAAGTTCATTTGTAAATGATCATAGCAGCCGGAAATAAAGCAAAAGTGCAAAACAACTCTGGGCTAATCCATCGTGACGTCACAGGACGGAAGTTATTGGCGAGAAACGTCTACTATGTTATAAAATTTAACAATTCCAATTATCCAGAGATATATACATTGACACAGTAGTCTCAATTATTCAGACTAACTTGGGTCAACAGAAATCTTGATGATTGGATAAAAAAACATCTAATTATTGAAATTACGACTGTTTAAGGCAAAAATGCATCATACAGTGACATACAAGGTAACAAGATTTTCTACCTTGCGGAAAATCTAAGTTGAATTTCACTGGTATCAAGTGCCTGTTTTGTCTACTAGCCTAACCTAGACTACCATGATAAATAGGGTTCCTATGAAAAGATTCGTTTATCCCCAAATGAGGGTGTTTAAATGTTGGATAATGTGTGATTAAATTTGTATGAAATGAGAGAAGTAATGAATGGATTTATAGGAAGTGTTTTAATTTTGTCTAGGCAGGCCATATTTAAAATTTAGAAAGACGGAAAAAGGCACTGGATTTTCCAGTAAACGGCTAGGAATTCCGAAAAGAGATTAAAATTTAGAAGAATTTTGAAGTCTGGACGAGACAAGGGAGAAAATTGATGTTGAACTGTCCAATAGGAAAATTTGGTTGGGACAGCCAATCACTGAAGAGTACAGGTGACGCCATGGAAAAACGTGAGGGAGGAGTCCATCAGGCGAGTGGGCGGAGTATAGGTGATCCATGCTGGTTGGCTGAAGTTAGCAGTGACGAGACCAGCATTTTCGTGGTCCCAATACAGCAAGGGGAGACACTCTATGGCTCAGGATCTGATTTTTCTATGGATGAGTTTCCACCGTTCTTTGCATGCCTCTACATCATCCCAATATTTCTCTAAACTGCGACTAGAGATTTCGAAAAGCCAGGGCCTGTGGGTCTTGTAGAGATTCAGGATTTCGGCTTCCCGATCAGTCCATCTGTTGTTCCATGAGTGGATGGTGTGGATGTATTTAACTTTGTTTTGAAGTTCTTCGGCATCATCATAGGTCTTCTCGTAGGAGAATTTGCCCAGGGGGAGTTTTTTGGTTAAAGCCCAAAATTCAGCAAATCGATGTGCCATAGTGATCATTTGCAGGGAGACAGGCGGAGTGTCCTCCGGTAGGCTGTAAATGGAGGGGGTCTTTTTTTTTTGGCTGATGAACCCCTTCAGTTTTCCTTTTTCTTCTTGGGTGAGGATTATAGTGAAGAGGTGACGTCGGGTAGAAGGTAGTCAGCTAGTGGGACCGGTGCGCTAGCCCACATCGGCAGGGGTGGCGGGAGATGAAGCTTCACCATCAGATTGAGGAGCGGCAATTCGCTTTAAGATGACTGGCATCATTGCAAAGAAAGCATTTGTGGGTGATCCCTGGGTAGTGGATATTGGCTTTAAATTTCTCAATGAAGAGGACATCAGGAATGAGCTTCGACAACTTCATTTTGACCTTACGGGTCCCATTGCAGAAATCATAGCTTCCGTGCCATTTTTCCAAGTTGATATCGAATTTGAGTTGGTTGTACTGGCAGAGGTGGTCCAGTAGTACGGAATCGGGGAAACTGAATTGGCAGATTACGAATCCGGACCCAGCAACCAGAATTGGCTGCCGGGAAGACACAGTAGACAACATCATCAATGGAGAGGCCGGAAGCAATCAGTAGGTCAATGAACGGAAGGGAGGCCAGCATGAGTTCAAATCTGGAATCACTCCATAGCTGAAGACAAGGAAGTCTTGCAGGATCGCCGATGACACGAAAAATGGCATCGAAGATATTAGAAGGGTCAGGCTTGAAGGATCTAAAGTTTACCCGAGCTGAAAGCTTGCGGTCCAGATGAAAAGGCATAATGAGGACATACAGAAGACATCTTACCTCACCAAGATCAGAACTCAGAATCCATTTTGTGTACTAATCTGTATTTCATTTTACAAGAATTTTCAACACTTACATATAAATAAGCTCAGATTATAGCTTTTTTGTTTAATAGAAGAAAAGCTGTCTCCATCCTGGATTCAAACCAGAGTGTCTTGACCACTAGGCAAACGAGGACAGGAACAATGCTCTCTTTCTCTGTATATAAGTATGCGAAATATTACCCTTCTCAGGGATAACACAATTGCCAAATAATGGTCAACACACAAAGCCACCGGGGCACTTTTTTTTTGATTTTTTCGCGGGTATTATACAACAATTTTCAACACCCACATATAAACTCAAACTAGAGCCTTTCTTTTTTAATGTTGGATTGAATGTTTGTCATTCGTAGCTCAGTTGATTTAACTCCTGCCCGGCAAGTTGGAGATTGTGGGATTGTGTCCCACCGAACGTAAAAAATATTTCTTTTCTTTACGAACGTTTCACCATCTAACTATGCCATAACATCGGAGTTAATATTACTACGCCTAAAACGCATTGATAAAAATTGTTGCTTAAATAAAGCTTTTTCATTTAAGAGAAAAAAGACGCCGTCCCCATTCTGGATTCGAACCAGGGTCCCTCCAAGGAAAACTATATAGTTTTCCTTGGAAGAACCACATTGCTTCTCTGGAAACTAGTGCAAAACAATAACCGAATATGTTATAATGCTTTGCTAAGAAACCTTGGGGTGCCTTTACCGGTCATCTACTGTTCTTTTATAGAGCATTTGTCCTGTCCAAGTAAGGTATGGTAGTACTTCTTTCTGCTTTTTCAACAAGACATTAGATGCAAAACTGTAGAGCCCAAACCCTTCATCTGTTTTGGCATGTCCAAATATGCTTGTACATTTCACCTTCGAGCTGAAGCATCCATGTCTTTAATCATCTCGCATAGGGTAAAACCGCTTCAGCCTTCTTACTTGCCAAATAAAGTTTCCTGCTCCATTATACAGCATCCACATGAGACTCCGCAACAACTCAATCAACACTACCTATGTAAAATTACATTTGAATTCAATTACGTCCTTCACCTTTCCAATCTTCCCTTCTCTATGACATGACACCTTTTTGTATTTACTGCTCTCTAACTATCCACATAGCCTTGCTGGGAATTCCAAAGAAAATGCTGGTCAGTGCAAAAGCTGTAAATTTTGTTTTCTCTGTGATAGTCTTTCTTCAATTCCTGAATCTAAAAATCTATATAGATGGTTCTTGCGATGACATCATAGATCTGGGACATCCGCCTATGCTATCTCCTCCATAAGTCTACTTGCCAGTTTCAAGTTACACTCTTGTTATTCATCACCAAACATGTAGCTCATCGCAGTCTGTTTGGCAGTCAACCGGACATTCGGCTTCTCAGAATTACTGACAATTTTCTGCAATTTACAAGCTGTCTTCCATTGTATTACAGTCTGTTCATCAGTCAACTTGACGCTTAGCTTCTCCTCGGAACGACTAACAATACTCTGCAACTCACAAGCTGCCCTCCATTGTATTACTGTCTACACTACATCTTGGGACGTCAACTCAATTACTCAAGACATCAACATTCTGGCTTTCCATTGTGTCTCGGTAAACAAAAACATTGCCCTTTGTTGGATACCTAGTTATGATGGCATTGCTGACCATTGAACTAACAAATGTTGCAACATACCTTTCAATATATCCAACAATTCAATTTGAAGAAAGTCTTTGAAGGTGGTATGTTCAAATCATAGCCGGGTCACCATTTTCAATGGTTCGGGTAACTTTAGTTAGATTAGCATCCAGATTATAGCAAAGTTATTCACAACTTTTGTTTTTAGAGTTACTGATCAATACTGTTCTCTACTATTGTTGTATGTATAATAAAATCACTGCATGGAAGCATTCATTGTAACAAACTAAGTTTATTTGCAAAAAAAAAGAGGTATATTTCATATAAACAACAAGGATAATTATCAAACGTTCTACTGAAGGAATAAAAGAAAATTGAAAGAGCATAAACTTTTTCTTATGTGATATCATTTCACATAATTTGCTGTTTGACAACGATAAGTTCATTTCATTAAGTCATGATGTCACTACTGTTGTAGCTATATGAAATGCTACAGCACATATGGCCCTTCATTATCTATGTAGAAGATTCTGCAACGTACCTTCTCCCAATAGGCCAGATCTCTCAAAAGTTCCTCAACCAGTTCCAGCCACCTTCTCCAAAGGAAAGGTGAACCTTCTAAGTCAAGAAACCATGGGTTGCAGTAGAGCTGCCTATGGGATCTCGAACTCTCCGGAGTTGTTGCATAGCTGCATTCCCAAATAATTCAACCTTGTTTCCACCGCCTTGCCTTCACAAAAGCTCACCCACACAAAATAAAGAAAATCCCCTTCTCCTTTTTGTGTGCAATGCACTGGAAGCAAAGACAAAACTTCTGTAACAACTTCTGAGCTATCTAGGATGTGTTCATTTTCACGACAACCTAACCTTGTGAAGACCTGTTCTGGGGCTTGCTTCTCTTCACCTCAAGGTTCTCTTGCTTCTTTGTATAGACCACCACCTGTCTGCTTTGATGCAGTCTTTGTGGGCACTGGAAGTTTACTCTTTCTTTCAGGTGTCCCACTTCTCAACATCTTACTGAACTCATCCCCTCCCCCCACTCCAAATCTTAGAATATTAAGCCACTCCCTTGTGGCCAATATTCCCATAACCTTACAAGTAAAGTCTACATTTATCTAGTATTTGAGACTACAAGTGAAAATGGAAGAGCTGTTGTATGTTTGTGGTGTAAAGGGTATCCATACATTCATTAATGAAGACATTTTAGTTTTCCATATCTCTTATTAAAGTTTTTGCAAAGGATTTAGAATGTCTGGATGCCAACGAAAAGAGTACCTAAAAAAGACAATATGTAACTAAGCAATATTGAGAGGTTGAGGAGGTTCTTCAGCCTTGATGAGCTTACTGACACTTAAACGGCTATGGATGACAAGGAGTTTGCTACTCAATGAGGCCATACGTTAGACATGTAGATATATCCTCATATAGATCTTTCTACGAGGATATATCAATAGAATATATAGATATATCCCCATATAGATCTTGATTTCATGTTCAACACATACAGCTGGACAGGACCAGTGAGCACTGAAAAATAATAGAGGGAAAATAAGATATTCCCAATACACGAAGGTTGTGTCGCAAGTTGCCGCCATGTTGTCAGTCTGCTGAATATCATTACATGGACTGAAGCAGTGATTTTCTTTTGGATTTTTTGATGGAATAGTTATTTTATCTTAGCATTTATTTCTTGTCTATCAATAAAAATAAAATATTTGTATTTTTAACGAACAAGAGAGAAATACAGTCAAACTCACAAATATTTCATACATACATAAAATATCAAGCCTAAAATTTTTTACTGTCTTTTTAATATTATTTGAACTAGCTTAATTGCGATTTTATACATGACAAATCATACATGCAGGTGTTTTTTGAAACCATACGAATGTTTTATTAAAAAATTTAAACCGGTTATATATGAACAAGTTTTCATCCACAGTAATGGCCTTATTTTTAAGAAGTGGCTTTCCCCTCCAAAAATGGTTGTCAACCCAGGGGCGGATACAGACTTTCATTTTGAGGGGTTCAAGGGCAGAATTTGCCATGGTCTTGGAATAACACCCTTCATTTTTCATAAAAGTTGGAATTTTTTACAGTAAAACAATATATTTTGGGGGTCATGACCCTGTCTCCATCCTTGTGTCAACCCTTGTCGAAGTGTCACGTACCAGCTTATTTATGGCTTTGTTTGCACCTTCCTCTTCTTTCTGTGTTCAGAATCACTGTCAAAATTTGTTTTTCTGCATATTGCTATTGGTCAAAAGTAACAATTTTTTCTGATTTGTTCAAAAATATCTCTCTTTCAAAACTTCTCTGCAGACAAAATTTTAATTATATCGTTTAACTCAATATGAAAATAGTTGAGATAGCTGTCTGACATTCACATACATACCCAGTAATGCCATCAGAATTTATCCATAAATAAACACAATACTTAATAGTTATAACAAGAACATAAAATGTTTTGCACATAAATCCTTTTCCTATAAAAAAATATCTCTTGCTTTCTTACAAATGTTCCCCCAACTTCTGTTGCATTAACGTTTATTCAAAATTAATTTTTTTAAATATAAATAAATCACATTATCAATAATATACCCAGCAAAAACATAGGAAACGGCTCATGAGCTCATTGTCATTAGCGGTGCACTGGTGGCATCTGGTGCTGGGAATCCTAAGTAAATTCAATGGCGGCCCTCAGTGTAGGAGACCAAATGCAAGCAGTCAGCACTTGCTAGTTGCCAGTTATCTGGCATTAAGCACTGCCACCTTGATGCATGAACCTGCTGCAGTTGACCCCTAATTTATCCTACATCAGTTTGTCTGAAACAGTTTGTTATCCTAACCTACATTAAGTGACCCAGAGTTTGTCCTACACCTTAACTGCCACGTACTATAGTAATCTGGCATATATTTGTCAGAATTAGATACTGTATACTGACTATACTACACATGCTATAGTGTGTGTAGTATAGACATATAAATTATATTTATAATATGTGGTATATATTATGCACTA
>QLNU02015270.1:114180485-114195978 GCA_006491805.2 Dysdera silvatica | reverse complement strand
GGGGGGGAACCGCGTGCTCGTGTTCAGTAGCGTACCTAGATATTTTTCTGCTCGGGGCGAGTGACTATCATTGCCGCCCCCTTCCAATGGGATAACACAACATAACAAATAATTTTTGATCAAACAACAATATATAAATAATTTTTGTGTTTTAAAGGATAATTGGCGCCCCTCTCCCGAATCGTGGCGACCGCCCCCTTTCCCCCCTAGTTATGCTACTGCTCGTGTTACTTTATAGTGTTTTAAGATATTTTTTACGAAATGTGAAAATGACAACAGAATAAAATATATAGATTTCAGACTTAGAGGGAGGAGGGACGTTATTTTTGTGTGAAGCAATTTGTATTCTTTCGTGAGTCAGCGGGACACATAAAACATGTCGGAGGGCCGCGGGTTGAAGACCCCTGACTTATAGCGACATGCCGCTTATAGATACAGAATTTATTTCTTTTGTACAAATGACCCAGGCAGCGCCCATGCATTTCGCATTGATATTCATTTTTAATTTAATGATAAAGTTGAGCGCCACTACAATACTAGCACAAATAAAACGGTCCAAAAACAAGTTGAAGCATGCTGGTTCATTGTCCGGTTTTCTGTGATAAGAAACCACTATCTGTAAGTGGGAGCAGTCAAGTGCTCTCACCACGAGCGACGATAGCACGAGGTGAGTTAATTATTAAAAATCCGCAAAGCACAATGTTCACCTTGCTGCAGGTGTTCCATGAGCCCACTTAGACGCAAAACCGAACGTGGCCTGTCCCTTTTGGAGTAGATTAGGCATTGAAGGCAGTACCTTGAGGGTTCGATGAGTGATGCTATTGGATTGTCCTCCAGCTCTCCAAAGAAGGTGAAACATTGGTCGAGTGCTGCTGTGTGAAGAAGTTCGACTTTTAAATCTTTGTGTATGTTTGAGTTTCAAACGAAACAAGGAGCTCCACACATTGTTCGTAAACATTTATTTTGAATTATTTGTAGTGTTCTCATTTTATCTGGACCGAGAAAGGTGAATACAGCACAGCAGTAAAGAAGAATTGACCTAATTGAAGATTTATATACCAGAATTTTTGTTGGAAGGCTCATTTTGGATTTAGGTCCTAAAACTGGTAACAGTGTGGAGAAGGCAGCACGAGCTTTGTTTTTAGTGGCTTCAAAATGCCTTTTGAAACTAAGCCTTTCGTCTAGCATCATCCCCAAATACTTTGCTGCGTTTTTGTTAGTGATTTTTTTATCTTTTACTGTGACTGAGTAAGAGCCAATTTTCCCACCGTTTCTGAAAATAACTAATTGACTTTTCGCTGGATTCACGGTAAGACCCCAAGCCATAAGCCATCTTTCTATAGTCGTTAAGTTGTCTTGAAGGTTATTTACAGCTTATTACTTCGGTGTTGACATGTATTCTCTTGGCGACTTATCGTGTCTTTGGCGCTGTTTGCTGTCATTTGTTTGGGATACTGCCAGATTTTACATTGGATAAGGAGGGATTGTGTATGCAAATGATGTTATCTCAAATAACTCGCTTTGATGTAAAACATGGGAAATGTTTTAGTCTTTAAACATGGAAAAATTTTTAGTCAGAATGTCATGTGTTCATCGTTGGTTTCTGAAACAGTCTTCGTCTACGCCCACTCCACCACATTTGCATTGTCGCGTGAAAGCAAATTATTCGTAAATAATAATAATTCGTATGATCGTGGAAACTTAATTAATATTATAATTAATTAAATTAGTAATTCATATTAGTAGCGACACGTTTCATATCAATAGCTAACGTTTTCACAGCCGGCCTTCTCTCCTTTGAATCATATAATATATATAATCATATAATATAATATAATTATACAATATAATATAATCATATAATATATAAAATACTCCTTTGAATCAACAGGAAAACTACCCTTAAGAACATCGTCTTGAAGTTTTCAAAATTAAGAGGTGAGATGGGGTGGGGGGCTCAGGACCCCATAACTCTCTATGCATAAGGAAGAGTTAGGGAGGAGATTATTTCTTCAATACAGTAAAACCTCCCATTAACGGGCACTCTCCAGACAGAAAAATTTGTCCTTAAAAGAAGGGTATTGTTAAGATGGTTCTTTCCATGGAATTTTTATCTAGTCGTAAAAACGGGGTGTCCGTGAAGAGGGGTTTTACTATATGACAAACAAACAAACAAAGAAAAACACCTTTATACAGTAGGGTCTCGTTAATACGAAAATCCGGTTAATCCGAACTTTTTTTTTCAGTCTGTGCTGGATGTTTTCTTCAATGGCAACCGACGTAAACAACCAGCGCAGTGTGTGTTGCCCATTCATTGAAGTGAACATAGGGGACATTTTCTATCGTCTGTTACGTCTGCACACCAAAACACACACGCATCAATTATAATCCGAACAGGTCTCTGTGCTAATTAGTTCGGATTAACGAGGCCTTGCTGTATATGTAAAAATATTTTGTCTTGACATGCGGGGAAACCTGTCTACAACGATACTCTCGGAACCGGGAAAATATAACGGTATAGACAGTTTATCGTTATACAGGGTGTCTGTCTACCAGGTCATGGAAGTCCAGGAAGGATCGAGAAATAAGAGAAAGGTCATAGATGTCAAGAAAAGGTCATTGAATCGATTCTGTATATCACTGTTACGCCCGTTTTTTCAATTTATATTTGCGTTGAATTGTAATTTTCGTACGGTATTTTAGCGGTTTTTTACTGATTTAGCTATTTTCACCATAACTAGGCAATTTTTAGTAATTCTCAGCTATTTTTTATATAGCTGTTTTATCAATCGTAAATATAAAAAGTTGAGAAGTTTTTGTAAGGTCAAGAAATGTATAAAAATAGTCAAGAAAAGGTCAAGGAACTGGGTTTCTTATTTTTAGTAGACACCCTGTTATAGAAAAGGTTGAATTTGGTGCATAGTCTATATGCTGGGATCGCACAAAGTATCATTATTAACATATAAATATTTGTTACCTCCCATGAGGGGCATTACCGAATAAACGACACCCCCTGTTTAAGGGACAGTTTCTCTTGTCCTTAGAATGTATCAGCACATGTACTTCCAATGAAACGGCCCCCTCTATTTAAGGGACAAAGTGTCCGGATCCATTGGTGTCCCTTACTGGCAGGTAACAGTGCATGTGTACTTATAATATCTACGCATTTTAAGGGGCTTTGACTCGTAACGAGGTTAGCGACCGTCTCCGATTATAGCGATGCGGAATTGGACTAAAAAATTGTAAAATGTCCGCTTTTAAGTTCCACCAACTCTTCACCTTTTCTTCTAACTTCACTGAGTCCTACAATGTCCCATTTGATCTTGTCAAGTTCTTCTTCCAATTCCTGAAGTTTTGCTTCAGAAGCAAGGGATCGTCCATTAAACGTAGCCAAGGTCAATAACAAACGGCAGCCTGGGCCATTCCAGTGATTCTTAGCACCCCCTGCTTTCATGCCACACTGACCGCTGCCTTGATCAGGAGCACTCCAGCACCTGGAGACTAGGGGCCATGGTTTCTGGTGTGTCAACATAATGGAGGAATTAGCCATAATTTCACCACGCTGGCTAGACGGGTTGGTGAATTAGCCCTCCCCTTCCGCCTTTCTATCCGTGTAGCAAATATTAATTTGCCACATAAATAGAAAGCTCAGCCTGCACCACTTGAAGGCGGGGTAGGACACTAGGTTACTGGCCTGGCCGGTTCCACACATCGTCACATACGTTCAGCGTGTGGGTCTCCTTCCAGTTAGATACCAGCAACCCTTTTGCAGGCCACTTATTATATAACATAGCGTATATCTCATTATACAGTCAAACCTTAAGACGAATACTTTTATTATACAATAATTTTTGCCACCCACGTATTAATTAGCTCAAACTAGAGCTTGTGTAATTTTGGAGAAAAAGAGACGCTTTCCCCATCCTGGATTCGAACCAGGGTCCCTCCGTTTAGCCCGGAGTGTCTTGGACCGCTAGACGAATGAGGACAGGAAACAACGCTCTCTTTCTCCGTATGTAAAGATGTTAAGGTATTATTACCCTCCGCAGGGATAACACAATTGCCAAATATGGTCAACACAAGAAAGCCTCCGGGGCGAGATTTTTGTGAGTTTTCGTGGGGAGAACACTTTTAAAACGAAACACTTTTAATACGAACAGTTTTCGGACGTTCCGTCAGAGTGTATAACATACTACCCTTTCCGGATAAGACGAATTGCTGTTAATACGAACAGATTTTTTGTTCCCTTTGGTGTTCGTCTTAACGAGGTTCGACTGTATTGTAAATCATTATGTTCAAAAATCCTACTGATTATTAATAGTTTTTGCTCCATTTTTATTATATATGCATCAGTGCCATATACAACACACGCACCATTAAGCGAAGGTACACAGCTTAAAATATTTATTAATTTTTCCGTAATTTTAGGGGATTATTCTAATCCAAATATTGAATTTCGAACTTCACTGCCCAAAATTTATTTTCTCTTGTTTCAAGTAATGCGCACGCGATTCCCACGCAAATGGAAACATTCCCACGTTATTTCTAGTGTTATTATTCAAGATTGGGGAAAATACTTTGTAGTATTTTTTTCCTGTCGACTGGAACATGAGGATTCCGGGAGGAGATGGGGGACCTTGAGAAATCCGATTAAAATCTCCGATATGGGTGAATGAAGGAAAAATCGATAAATTTCTGAATTGGAAATGGAGAAGGGGGGGCTTCCTCCTAATATATTTGTTTTACATGGGACAATATTTCCCAATTTTCAATCAATCGTCTTTTGTGCGTCCTTTTAAAGATTTTTTTACGGGTCTAATATACTGGTTGTCTTAACCTGTGACAATGGCGGACATAGATTTTCATTGGGGGGAGGGGGGGGTGGCGGTCAAGGACAGAATTTGCCATGGTCTTGGAATAACACCCTTCATTTATCATGCAAGTGGAAATTTTTTACGGTGAAAAACGTTTTTTTTGGGGGAGGGTCATGACCCCTGTGATCACCCCTCTGTGTCCGCCCTTGAAGCCCATCATTATCTAAAGCAGCGGCGTGGGAAAGGGAGGGACTCGGGGGCGGGGGCTCAAACCCTTGTCCTTGGATAACAAAGTATTTTTTTTAAAAAAAAAGCCGAATCACTTTGATCTTTTTTTTTGAATTTTTTTTTGAAAAATTGCTTGGGTTCCCTCCCCAATAAATTTTCAATTGCTACGCCTCTGTTCTGGAGTGTTTTTTTCCCTATGCAATGATATTTCGTATTCTTCGGAAAACTGTAGGCACAGTCAGTGGCGTAGGCAGAAAGTTCATAAGGGGGTTATAGGCTTAATGGGAGGGGTTACAGAGCTACAACTCATATATTCCTATGTTAAATATACAAAATTTCATTGCGATGAGGAGTTACATTACAACTCCAACCCCACCTGGCTATACCTCTGGTTACAGTATGGTCTGTTATTATTCTGTTAAGTATAAACAAATCTTGGGTTCTAATGCTTAAAATTTTAGCACCCACTACAAAAAAATAGTTAACGCTGGGAATCATGGTCACCCGTTGAGTTACTTGAACTGTTATGGCGCAAGGACATTTTGCGCTATTGAGCACCATGAAAAGAACCTTATGTCACGTGGTTTCGTGGAGTCTGTGAAAGAGTTTAAGTCTTTGAAAAAGAAATTTTGATTTCTGTGTGCAATTGACAAAATTGGTAAATTCATGATTTAAAAATTTTTTTTTTTTAAAATATATGTTTTATTTTAAATGTTTTGTCTTTATTCCTGATGTCAGTTTGTTTTTTTTTAAACGGAACGTTTTGTTTTCAGATCATCAAGCGTTTGGGAGCTTATTCGCTCATTTTATAATTTTTTGAAAAACATTACAGACTCACAAAAAGGGGATAACATGGGATTTTTTTCGTAAAGCTCCAAAGAAAATTATTATCCTTCCCGCAATCCCAACCTCTATAATGATTTAATAATTTTTTCCTAAGATCTTGCCTCCACTCAAGTACAATGATTCCAAGCGGCGCCCCAGGGCAAACCTTAATTCGGGCGTGAGTAAAGTAGACAATTCTTCGCTTTGCATAAGTAATGATTTCATTGTAGTGTCATTTAAAAGCTTTCCGTGGACGGTGGGATTTTTCGGTGACGTTTCGGCGCTCATTCTGGAAAGTTCTGTAGTTTCGGGAAGCTCTCATGTTCTGAGCTGAAGTTCTATGGTTCTGGCAAGTTGAGTTACAAGGGATTGTCTTAAACAATATTCGATCAAATATGTAAAAATTTCCACTCTTAAAATAATATGCAATTATACTTCGTATAATGCCAATAGTTAGTTCGGTGTTGGATGGCTGTCGTCGTGTCATAAAACAAATAGACAATGATTTGAAAATTCCGATTTATAATTCCGTCTTTTTCCTGTATATAAAACAACCATCTGACATCGGTCGTGAGTGTGAAAAAAGAAACTGACAAAGATCCTATATACAGAAAAGAACCTGACAAAGATCCTATATACAGAAAAGAACCTGACAAAGATCTTGTATATAGAAAAGAAACTGACAAAGATCCTGTATATAGAAAAGAAACGTACAAAGACCCTGTATACAGAAAAGAAACTAACAAAGATTCTCTATATGGAAAAGAAACTTATAATGATCTTGTATATGGAAAAGAAACTGATAAAGATCCTGTATATAGAAAAGAAACTTACAAAGATCCTGTATATAGAAAAGAAACTGTGTATAAGAAAATGATATCGATCCTGCATAGGTCTGTAATAAAACAATCTCACTGACATCAGCTCCGTACGTAAGAACTAAGCTGACAACGGTCCTGTATATAAGAAAGAAACAACGGTTCTGTATATAAGGAAGAAATAGATTTGCGCATACACAAATAGAACATGACCTATATATATTTACCTGTCTGTAGGAAAGAGCCCGACGACAATGAATGTATCAACAACTCACGAAAATCAGTTGTTGACACTCTTCCACTTAATATTTTTATACCCCCCCTTTTTTTTTAACATGTATCTGGAAGTGGCCAACTTAAACTAGTTAACCGTGACCTGACCATTCTGAGAGGTCAAGAGGCCGAAAATTAGGTGAATTGTTTAAAAGAATATAAAAGCATGGCGACCATCGGCGCATATCAAACGCATGAATCGTGTAGGTTTTTTTTTTTAAACCATTGAATGGTAAATAGTAATTAGTAAATTAATTAATTAATTTATTGGCTCTGCAGTGGCAACGTGTTCTCCCAGCATGCTGTTAAACCGAGTTTGACCCCCCAGCTGTGCCAAAAATTCTTACGGCCAACTGTTCGCTGTAGTGTGAGGGTTAGTTTCCCGGGCGAGCGAGGTCGATTACCTTAAGAGGTTCAGATTCGTCGGAAAATTGTAGGTCCTGGCAGAGCCGTAGCCAAGCTGAGGGGTTGAGCCCCTCTGGAAACTAATTTTTTTTTCAAAATAAATTATTTTAGAATATTATTTAAAATCTGTTGTTTTGTATAACATTGTACAGGGTGACTATAAAATAATTTGCCCTGCTCTAGAGCGATGATGAAAATAGATACCGATAAGGGATTTGGAGGTTAGCTTAATTAGACCATTAGGAAGCGATTTTAATTTAGTTCCAAATTCCGCCACCAGGGCCAAAAATGGTGCTTTATGTGTGTAAATCTCGTTCCTTTGCATAAAACCACGTCCCTTATGCAAAATGAAACCTTTCTGTAAAATTTAGAATGTTTACACTGGCTGAAAACAGCAGTTATGGCTTCAGAAGCTCCACTTTTCCCCCTGGTGGTGAAATTTGGAACTAAACTAAAATCGCTTCTCCTATGGTCTAATTAAGCTACCTTCCAAATCCCTTGGTGATATCTTTTTTTTCCCTCGTCGCTCTAGAGCAGTGGTTCCCAACCATTTTAAAGCCGCGACCCACTTTTATAGTAGCCAAGTAATCCGCGGCGGCCCCCTTCTTTTATAGTAATCCAAAGGTCTGCGACCCCCCTTATGTCCGCCGCCATCACATTTGCTTAGTGAAGGCATTTTTAACAGAGTAAAGAAAACACATTAAATACAAAATTATCTTGCATTATAAAATTTACATTAATTATGTATATAAAGTTACCAACCATTAGCAGAATATTGCAATGTGAGTAGTTAATGTTGAAATATAAAAGCGTTGAAAACATTTATGAAATACCTTATAAAAATAATTGCAACTAAAAATAAGTACAACAAATTACATAATTACAACAAAATAGTAAACATAATTACAACAAAATAGTAAACATAATTACAACAAAATAGTAAACATAATTACAACAAAATAGTAAACATAATTACAACAAAATAGTAAACATAATTACAACAAAATAGTAAGCATAATTACAACAAAATAGTAAGCATAATTACAACAAAATAGTAAGCATAATTACAACATAAATACAACAACATAATAAATATAATTACAAAACAGTAAACATAATTACAACCAAATAGTAAGCATAATTACAAGAAATAGTAGGCATAATTACAACAAAATAGTAAGCATAATTACAACAAAATAGTAAGCATAATCACAACAAAATAGTAAACATAATCACAACAAAATAGTAAACATAATTACAACAAAATAGTAAACATAATTACAACAAAATAATAAATATAATTACAAAACAGTAAACATAATCACAACAAAATAGTAAACATAATTACGACAAAATAGTAAAAAAAGACACCAGGTTGGGAACTACTGCTCTAGAGCGTCTAGAATAGGCAAATTACTTTATGGCCATCCTGTAAACGAAATTGTTTTGATTAAAAATACGTTCAACATAGATTTCTATGTTAGATCTTGTGCACATCGTGTTTTTTTTTCACAAAAATTTGAATCTTCATCCACTCTATAGTAAGTATAATGGAAATTATAAATTTTAGTATACCTCAAAGTTTTCGACGTAACATTTTGTGTTAAGAAATTTATTTAGTAATATTAAACTTTGTAAGTAACGTTAATTTTTAGTTTTATATTTGCTCCTTTCGTGTCACGTGGTAAAATATAAATATTCTATATAATACTGTATATATTTGGATAATATGCGAACGTATAGAATAAAGGTATATTTGCATAAATATATTAGTTTACTTAGAGATTCAGTATTAGTAAAATACATCAAAACATTAGCGAATTTTTACCTTAATGTAGCTTTCTGAGTTCCCCCTGTTCTCACCCCCCCCCCGTAACAAGTTTCTACCTACGGGCCTGGGTTTCAGCACAATCATGACTTTTGTTGTTCTTGAGTCGCAGAAACCAGGGACGGACTGTGCCGCTGGCTCATCGGTCCTCGGGGCGGTGCGCTCTCATGGGAGATAGGACTAGTGCCTCCGAATGGGCAAGCACTCCCGCTCTCTGAAAGTCCAAGGTATGCGCGCTTTGAGAGGACTCAGTCCGCCCCTGGCAGAAACACAAACATAATTTATTATCCATGGGTGTAGAGCTTGGAGACATACGGTCTATTTTCGAAAAGCAAAATCACTAAAAAAAAATTTTTTTTCTTTTCCTTGGTTGTTCGACGTGACGTCAGGAATGATTCGCACCCCTGGCCTAAGTCTAGGCAGTTTGTATTAATTGCCTGAAGCGATTGACAAAGTAAGCACTAATTCCCGTGCAGATTATCGAATTATTGACATTTATTGATGTTATACTGATCGATAGCCGAGAGGTAGTTCCCATATGTAAATTATCAACCATTCATCCATTCAGATCAAGAATTTCAAAGTGGCAACGTCTGTGCTACGCACCATCCCTTGAAACGCGATAATTTACTAATTGCGCTCTGAATTTACTATATATGACCAATTTATTAATTGTACTCGATAAATTTATTAATTGTACTTGATTTATTGTAATTTATTGTGTTTCTGATATACTCTGTACTGTAATTTACTAACTATGGTCCGGATTTACTCATAATATTAATTTGCTCTGCAGCTTTAATTTATTAACTGTGCGTTAATTTACTAATTGAATTTCTATTTTGCTCCTATCTTCGAAGAATTTTTATGGACCATTTTTCGTCTACAAATAATTTAAACCGCTTTGAATTTTCGATTTGGTTATAATAAACAGAAAAAAAACAGTTTATATTGTAGCTAAATAATAGTAATAATCTTATAAGGATAACATTAGTTAAGTTTTGATAAGTTATCCTTGTAAGTTTTAATGTTATCCTTATAAGTTTTAATAAGTTATCCATATAAGATTAAGGGTAACTTATTTTGAATCACTCTTATAATATTATAAAGATAATTTAATAGCTTAGTTATTAATTGATAATTAGAGGTTATTATAAAGGTATTATTATTATTATTATGATTTTTTTTGCCATTATGTTCATAATTTGGTCAAAATTAATCCGAATTTTGTTTGGTAAATGGATTTATGAACCGATGATTATGCATTTGGGAAGACGAATTCTGATAGATTGACTACTGAGAAACGACGAACTGCACTACCTTACAGTGACGTAGAAAAGGGGGTCTCAGGGCGCTCAAGCCCCCCATTGGACAGCAAGAAACATTGTCCTGTTCAAGACCATATCGCACTATTTGTCATAAAGCCGCTTAACCCCCATTATTTTTGAATCGGCACGCGCCTGCTGCACTAGTGCTGAGGATTAGAGAATAAACAAAACGTTCATCCCGTATTCTTATAATTTCTTTTATATGCTCATTAATTAAACAACGTCAATTGTCCACTTACTGACTTATGGTTGCGTAGTGATAATGTGTTCATTTTTCGCACCATTGCACTGTGGACTAGAAAGCCAATTTAGCGGGACATAATGAAGAAAATCAACTTTCTTGGATTGTCTTAATTTTCAGGTAAACATTAACCAAATACCTATTAATGAAACAACGAATGTCAGCTACCTTTAACTGTAACCATAGAATGTGTTTTAATGGCTGGAAGTTGAATAAATGAATTTTCACGAATTTATGGCTTTCAGGTGGTCCTATTTATTTGCGAAATACGTAAGAACTTTATTTGTTTAACGTTTTATATTCATCATAGCTGATTCTGAAAAAGGCAAGATTACTGTTTTTCCTATGTTTAATTATTCATAATTAGAGAAATGGTCTAGTGATAAATCCACTCCTTCACTTAAAATTTTTTTGTTATTCAGAGCTCGCAAAATTTTTTCTGGTATTTGTAGGTTTTAAATTTTTTTTTAGCATATAGCTTAAGATATATGCTTTCATATAAAAGTGTGGAAAACTGCGTTTAGCTGCTATTTTAAATAGTATTATTTTTTACAAGTCGCACCTACTGTGTTACAAGAATGGACCTTTTCAGTGAGTGGCTGAAATTTAAAAATCTGACAAGGTCTGAATGTTGTGATGAATTAAAAAAGTTCATAATATAAACAGTAAATTTCGATCAACCAAAATTAGACAAAGGAATAGTTACTTTCGTCAAAAACGTCGAATTACGTTGGAAGACTTGTTATAAAAATAAGGACAGCTTTAAATCCAAGAACATGCATTAGTTGCAGTATACAACTATTATTTACATTCGTATCCTAACAGATACGAGATCAACTCTTCATCGTTACATATGTGGAACTAAACCTAATGATATGAACGAGTTGATCAATTTAGAAGAAAAAAAAAATTCCAACAAAACTGTAAACCTCATTTTTTGGATTATCAACTTTACATGCATAGATTAGGTTCTTCGAATGTTGTCTTCAGATTGTATATAGACTGAAAATCAAGTGGTGGCAAGCGAGAGGAGAAAATAAGACTAAAATGAAAGCTAGAAAGAATAGAATCATCGATGACCAAAAAAAAAGGACCTTACATATTGGTCGATCAACCAAAGCCTGGTGATGGATTCACTAACACAGGCAACACAGCCAGTATTTTTTATATAAATGGGAAGAAGTCGGTAGAGTTTACAGGAGTTGAAGAAGAAATTATTACGAGAGTTCATGTGATATTACAAACAATTTCTTGTGGCTATGATGTAGACACCGAAAATTTTAGGGATTATATTTTAGACATAACGAAAATGTTTATTGAAAAATAGTCATGGTTTCATATTCCTTCATCTGTTCAAAAAGTCTTGGTTCGTAGATATGAAATCATAAAAAGCGCAATTTTGCCAATAGGACAACGTGGCGAGGAAGCGCAAAAAGCCAAAAATAAGGACTAAGGTTATTAGAGAGCAAAGGACAAGAAAAGATGCACCGCAATATACTCCTGAAGATCTATTCAACTACTTCATGCTCTCTTCAGATCCATGTATATCGTCATTGTCTTTAAGGGATAGGTATCACAAACGTAAGTTCCAACTCTCCTCAGAAGTTGCAAACGTTCTGATGAAATCTGAAGTATTTGTACATATTGAATCCGATGACAAATAAATGACGTCACTTCATGCATTTCGCTTTCCTTGCAAAAATTTAAAAAACTCATATGTTACGTCAGCAACACGTAATGACAATTAATTTGTCGTAAAATCATTTTAAGCTACATGCTATGTCCCCTGCGTACAGCTATGTATACAGGAAAAACCATATTTTTTGACCCTAAACGATACTTCTTCTTCTTCTATATACACAGCCGTACCAAGGGAAGTCACACGTAGGGGCTATACAAAATGACCGTCTTCAAGATGTCGCAACAACTGTGTCTTACAAATTATATGTGGTGCATTAAAAAATTTGCGTTTTAATGTGATACTTCTTAAGTCTGAAAATAATTCATAGTCAAAAACGCAATATTTAGGGAATAATTAATTTTGTCGTGCTAAATTGGCTACCTCGCCCATGGTGCATTGGTTGGACTCTTAACCGCGTCGTAGAATGCACGTCCCACCGTAGCCGGGTTCACTTGGCAGCTGGCGTTCCGGCACAGGCCCTTGCTGTCCTTGCGCCGTAAAAATACAGTGTTGGTTAACATTTATCAATGAATTTAACACCGTATTTTATTAACGTTTGCTAGTTAATGTAACAACCATGACACAATACGATTTTGTGGTCACACGAGTGCGTTGCGGTGTTCCGCATGGCATGTAGATTGTGCGGGTCACACAATTGCCTCCTCTGCATGTCATGTAGATTATGCGAGACACACAATTGCGTCCTCCGCATGTCATATATGTTTATGCATTCCAAGGAAAGAAATTTGTGAACAAAATTTATCGCGAGTCCATTTCATTAGCTTCAAAATGGCGGCATGTCCACTCGTTCAATAATCACCAAACCAATTCAATAATCACCGAACCACTGAATCAATCTGTTCGTTTATGAGAGATGGACAAAGTCGTTCGTTGATTTTTGGCACATTTGTAGTGAGGGGCGGATCCACAGGGGGAAATGCGGGGAAATCGCCCCCCAAATCCATAAAAATGTGTTGGGGATCGGTTATAACGCCGATTATAACGATTAACCGCATATAACGCCGGAATTTTTACCAAAAGTTTGACCCCCGCGGATTCCTCTCTGGATCCAGACGCTGCGATACGCTGCGTATGTGTAGTTTAGAGGTGAGCTTTAGTATGGAGCACCAGTGTAGATTAGAATAATTCGAAATTTGTAAACTGGTCGTATCTTCATTCCGTAGTCTGTTCGGCCGCCGTTTCATGGGAATTCGGAACTGTGTTAACAGTTGCGGATATTTAAATGGTCTTCGTTTTATTTTTAAATCCTTTTTGTTCTCACGGACGATACATAATTCAGCTTAAATTTATCTTTTAAACTGGTGTGACCGCTGCTGCGAATGGTGTCAAGTCTTTTAGTAATGTAATAGTAGATCGACTCACTGTGCTAAACACTCGATGGATAATATATTACACAATAGGCACAGTTTTTGGAACGAAAATTTATTCGGCTTTAAACGTTTTTCGAAAGCCCTTCAGTTGATGAAGGAGGTTGTAACCCCCATTGCCATGGACTTCCTTATATTTAACACAGGAATATATGAGTAGTAGCTCTGTAACCCCCCCCAATTGAGCATATAACTCCCCTTATGAACTTTATGCATACAACACCATTGCTTACGTCATAAGTGTACCCAGAAATATCTCTGCTCTTCTGTATACTTTTAATTTATAATACTTTTTTTTTTCTCTGGTAACCTTTCTGTAGCACTGCGGTGTTATTGTGGTAACGCGCCTGTGATTTGAATAATTGGATTTCAGCAGGTACTCGGAGCTTGCCGGTTTGACTCTGCAGATTCGTAGTCTGGAGTTTGATTACCCAGATGAAACAGGGTCGGATTCCTCAGAAAACTGTAGGTCCCTGAGCCAATATGATCATAGCCCTGTAAAACACAAACTAGCAGTTTTTTTCTGCAGTTAATGTTCTTTTCGTGATTTTTTAAACTTTCAGCTTCATCACAGGCGTATGCAGGGGTGGGGGGGTTGATGGGGTCATCACCCTCCATTGCAATACAATTTTGTGTGCATGTATATATATAATTATAATATTATTAATAATAAACAAATTTATTTAGGCGAAATCGTGTTACATTACGGTATTTTTACACATAGTTTATAACATAAATATATACATTTTGCAAATTGCGGAATGCTATCCGCATGGACAGCATTGGATAAGGACTATCGAGTCTAACGGAGCTCATGCTGCCTGAGGAAAGAAAGATTGTTGCAATAATTATATGGGACAATGGAACAGCACGAGTAGAATAACATCTTAATATTAACGCAATAAAAATACAATGTATGCAAAAAGGCCGTTACAATTCCAATAGTGTTTGCGGACATGTTTTTTTTTGTTTTTTTTTTAAAGAGAAATGGAAGTAAGTGCATGTAATCTGTTAGGGAGGAAATTCCAAATTCTAGGACCCATTGAAGCAATACGTGTCGTTCTGAGGTTTGTTTTCGAAAATCCGGTATTAACTGGTTTACATTTCTGGTTAGATAATCATTATTAGGCAACTGCCCTCATATGAGATCAGTATGTAAGTATATTATCCCTCCTGAATCCATAACAGTGCGATGGGAAATCGGTTATAACGAGCGCCGATTATAACGACCAACCGCATATAACGACAGAATTTTTACAAAAAGTTTGATTTCCTATCGTTAAATCCGCGGTTCAAAAAAGACTTCTTCGCTAAAAGGGGTTAAATTGTATTATACTTAATTATTATACCAAACAAAATCCATATTTTCCTCGCTATCTGGAAACTCGTTAAATGCGGGCTGTGGTTATAAGTGGTTGCTGTTGTATTTTACATCCCTACCCCTCCCCAAAATCCCTCTCTGGCTCCGCCTCTGCATATATATACAGTAAAGTAAAACCTCCGAATGGCGAACACCTCGGGACTTGAGCACATCTATTCGCGAGAGTTGGAGGCACTGGCGTACGCAGCGGGTGTTGATGAAATATTATAATGAAATTTTGCATATTTAACATAGGAATATATGAGTTATAGCTCTGTAACCCCCCCATTGAGCCCATAACCCC
>QLNU02015270.1:114099464-114180385 GCA_006491805.2 Dysdera silvatica | reverse complement strand
TTTAATAAAAAAAAATGAAAACTCTTTTAAAAAAAAAAAAAAAAAAAGATTCAACAGTAGTCATTTTCATTTTTCAGGCCAAGGTAAAAAATTCTCCCTATTAACGATGCTCCCCCTCGTATATTTAAAAAATACTTAACTGCTTTAAAAACTGATGAAAGTTCTATTCATCTATTTTAGTTTTTATTTAATTAGCATTAAATTATATTGGCACTGTATTTTACTGCAATTTGGGATTTGACTTGGTCAACAGAGATTCATATTCCCCTGAAAACTGTAGGTTTTGACGTGTATTTTGCGGTCCTTCCATTATAAAATCAACTAACCAGAACCGTGCTTAGTGGGTGTGAACTAGACAGTCTCACACAGGCTGCCAAAAAAGTGTAGTGCAAATACCAAGAAATCAGTTTTTAGCGGCCCCATATACTTTCAACAGAGTATTTGGTCAATTGACCTTTTACGTGTTACGTCATACTTCCCATAATGAAGTTTCTAAATGGTGGTCAAAGTAAATACGTGAGTTGTTAGTCAAATGCGTTAGCATCTGTAGCCTATGCAGGTTATTATGTTTATTGTGGTGGTCTATCACCACTGCAGAGATCCCTGGTTTCTCACACTTGTAGCACACTGTAACACATGACTGCACACAATTCTAGAAACAGTATTTTGTTAGTTATGATGCAGGGTGATCGAAAACTCATGAATATAAAATTTTAAAAATATATAAATTAAAGAGAAAGTAGAATACTTATATTTTTTATGTTTGGATGGCACCACTATACCATTAGAAGGATGACAAGAGCTTCTCGTAATGTATTGAACGTGTACGTTAGCTTGGAGCTCTCTTTTCATTGAGCGATGGACATGGCATTTTCCCAAAAAGATAGAATTTTTATTTTAGAGCAATATTTTTTTCCACAAAATCTTATGAATACGTAAGCCAGGAATTTAAGAAGAATTACTCATCCTCAAAAGTGTCTGACTAATCAACAATTACGAAGTTAGTACAGTGTTTTCGAGAAACTGGTTCTGTTGCAGACGTAGGACAGGAAGGCCTTCCATTTTGAGCTGCGATAAACTGACTGACGTACAGGCTATGTTGCAACGTTCGCCTGAAAAAAAGCCTTATTAAATTAGCAATTCAAGAAGGACTGTTATACAGAACTGCAAAGAAAGCTGTAAAATTGTTACAATTTTATCCGTGCCGTGTGTATTCTGTCCACGAACTGAAAAGTCCTGGTAAGATCGGTGACAGATTCATTTCTAAAGGTTTCTGACCCCCAAGTCACTTGATTTATCACTTCCGGACTATTTCCCCTGGGGTTATCTTAAAAGTACTCTTTATAAAAGTAACCCAAAGACACTCAAAGGACTTAAAATTAACATTACATCAGCAGCTGTTAAAATTTCCATTTTGGTTCTACGGAGGGTGGCATCAAATCTGATAAAAAGAGCATGTGTTTGTATTCGTGGAAAAGGTAGCCACTCTGAACATATGTTATAATTAGGTAAATCGAATGTTATAATCTTAAAGGCCATATTCCATACTTCATTTTCAATATCGATTATATTATATTTTATATATAGCATTCATTAAAGTATTCTAAAAAATTTATTTCAATGTGCGTGAGTTTTCGCTCACACTGTAGTATAATAAAAGCGGCTTTGTTCATTGAATTAGCTTTTCATTAATTCGTTATAATTTAATAATTATAGTAATAATAAATTACAATGATTCGTATTTTATTTAATTAATTTTTATCCCCTATTTTCAATTTAACTTCATTGTCTTCTCTTTATCTTTACCCACAGCTTTTAGACCAGATGGAAGAACTTCATTTTGTAATGTTAAACTCTGTTCAATCGTTTTTCGTTGTGTTATGTCAAAACGTTTTTAAGGGCCGCTAAACTCTGCTTTGCCCAGGGCCGCTAACACCGTAAGCACGGCCCTGTAACTAACAAACCACTCTTAACAACTTGTACCCATCGCAGTCCAGGATTTGGTTCCCTTTGCAATTGAGGGTTAGATTCCTGAAAAAATTGCAGACTTGAAAGACTGTAAACCTAGAGGAATTGAATTTTGATACCCATATTTTGTATCTGAGACCAGGGCCCTTTGTAGAGTATGAGCTAAAGTTCTTCCTAAGATAAGCGCAATTACAAAAAAAGTGGTTCGCAATTGACTATGAATAGTACAATACATTAATGCTCAAAGGGAAGCACAGGTCAGAAATAAGAAAAAAATAATAATAATTTCATTCTGGGCTCTCTCCAGGGACTTCTTGGTTGGTATTCAATCCTTTTGACCACTGCAGCACAGCTGACGAGACTTAATTCTGTATGCATATTTGTTAATTTTAAACTTGCATTTTTTTTGGGTGTAGGTTCACAGGAGAATTATTTAAAGAAATTAAATTTCAATACTCGGAGTCAATTGACAACCACTTCCATGGTAATTGCACTGACCCTGGGAAAGGCAAAAATACCTAAACTTGTAATATTTGTATTAAAGGGTTCTAGTTGGAGCCGTAAAATGTACGAATGCTAAAATTTCATTTCCGGAAAGAAATTCTCCATAATTGATTGGTGCAGAATGACCCTTGCTGTCCTTGCACCATAAAAACAACCAACCACCCAATTAATTAATTAATTAATTCTCCACAAGCTTTTACTTTAAAACATGTAAATTTAAAATTAATAATATAAACTTGGATAAAACGTTTGAATCACTATACGAAATATACAGTGTAACTTGGATAAGTCGAAACTGAAGGGTGTAAAAGGAATTTTAAGTTATCAAGAATTCAAGGCATTAAGACATGTGTACGTAGTACACTTTTTCATTATTTTTGTTACTTTAACATATGAAATTTTAGTCCATCGAAGTTCTATTCTATATTTGATTGCTCTGGAAGAAGTGTAAGGTAGTATTGCTAATGCATTGAGTCATTAAAACTGATGAGTAGTGGTTTTTTTTTATTAGAATTGCTATATTAGGTCATGTTTGTGCAATTTTTGTTTCATTTTTTTAGGTAATTGCCCTGGTGGCAGACCATGCCTTCAGCACATCTATCTCTTAAAGAGGAGGAGGCTATACGACTCATTTTAGAATTTCTATCGAATCGAGATTTGAGTATCTCACAACTTGCTGTCGAACGTGAGACTGGAGTCATCAATGGTCATTATTCCGATGACATCTTGTACCTACGCCAGTTGATTCTCGACGGCCAGTGGGATGATGTCTTGCGGTTTATACAGCCCCTAGAAGGATTCGACACTTTTGACTCCAAACAGTTCCGGTACATTGTCATTAAACATAAGTACATCGAGCTGCTTTGTATTCGTTCAGAGTCTGGCCCCTACCAAAATGTCGATGTTGCTGTTGATGAAGTTGTCAAAAGTTTAAATGAGTTGGAGAAATTTTGCCCTTCGAAAGAAGACTACAATAGTCTCTGTCTGCTAGTGACACTACCTCGTCTTTCCGATCATTTTGACTACAAAAACTGGAACCCCAGCAATGCACGAGTCAATTGCTTTAGAGCGGTTTTGCCCTTGGTGGAGAAATTTCTCCCTGTCGATAAGAAAACTGTCGATTTACAGAAGACAGCGAAAGGCGACAGACTCATACAACTCATCATCAAGGGGATACTGTATGAATCCTGTGTCGAGTACTGTCAACAGCGTGCAACATCTGCTTCCACAGAGCCTCAGGAAATGGGCTTTGCCCATATACTGAATGGTACAGGATTTTCCGATTCTGACTTGAGTTTACTCTCCTGGTTACAATGCATTCCACCTGAGACATTCTCTTACCCCTTTGAACAAAAGACATTGAGCGTTGACGTAGAACAGTTGAACAAGCCTTCGCTCGAGGCATCATGGACAGAGCAAATTCTAGTCACGCCAATCAAGCCAAAAATTTTCCCGTATTCTGTCATGCCGACACGTCCTAGGACGTCAGATTTCATGTCAAAGTCTCTTACCCCGAATCTCGATGCTCTTGGGCATAATCGGAATTTGATGGCATACTCAATGGTGGACTTATCCAACATGTCGAGGTCATTTGCAGGCTTCCATTTGACAGGCAAGAAGGCAATGAATACCTCGGTGGATCGTCTGTTTGAAGGCGGAGATGTTTTTAGCACAAGCTGCGCTGAACTGCAAACTGTGTTAGAATCACCTTTGGCTCCTGTGAAAGGAAAGATTCCGCCAAAGATCATGGAGCAGACGGGGAGTGAAGATAGTTCCTCTGGTTCAAAAAGGCCTTCTATTGAATTGGAGGCTGCTAGTGTAAAAGAAAGGATAAACTTTGATTCTTTGCAGCCCACTTCAATTCACGACAGGGGAGAGGTGTTGCCAGAACCTGCAGATAACGATCCTTCATTGAGCATGACTGACGGAAAAAGCATGTCAGATCTTTGGCGAGAATTCCAAAGACATAAAGAGCAAATTTTAAAGGAATTAAGTATGGCAGAAAAGAGAGAAGGTATTATTCGGACTGCGTTAACTTCCGATGACACTTTGGAAGTCAGTGAACTGAATTCAACAGGTGTGAATCCCATTTCATTGCCTGTGATTGGTCAAACCAGAGTTCAACATATAACTTCAACAAGTACGCCTAAACCAGCGGGGAGTCGGGAGGTAACACCCGTTCCCCAGTCTTCACCTGTGCTTCCTCGAAATGGTACAAGTTCTTTAGATAGCCCATATTCACGGCCAAGTTCATGTGCTAAAATTACTGGCTTGCCACAAAATGATGCAAATCCTCAGCAATTTTCTAGTGGACAGCCTGTTCGGTAACTATCCTTTCGATGTTTAAACATTTTAACATTTTCAACAATTTATTTATTTTTTAATCGTGTTTCCGGATAAACGTTTTCTAAAGATGGCAACCAGGCAAACTTATTTTATCTTTCTAATTTATTACTTTATTTATAATAGAAGCACATAATGCATTTTAGACATTTTTTTGCTTAATTTCCTAAAAGGAAAGGATGGCTCTCAGAGGTTGCAATGAGCTGTTTGTTCTTAGATAACCTAAGCATCGGAGCTACATAAAACTTTGAGCTACATAGTCTAATGAATACATCATTCTTAATAGCTGTGGGCCCTGTGGTAATATAGTGGTAAATCATTTGCCTAACATACCATTGACTTGAGTTTAGCTCCCAATGGTACCAAATTGAAGAATGCTAACTAACTGGACTGAGGTTGGTTCCTTAGGCCTTAAGAGGTTGGGATTACTCAGAAAACTGTAGGCCATGACCCAGCATAACCTTTGCTGCTCTTGTTGCCGTAAAACACGAGCAATTTGAAGTTGTGTGGGTATTTTTCATATTAGCATTGAGGTACTTTAGAACTACAGATTTTTTTTTTTTTATAAATTTTGTGAAACATGTTAAGGAATTTCTATTAGTTTTGTGATTAATTTGGCTTTAAAATTATGATGTCATTTCACTTTCCAAATAGGACCTCCCCAGTTGGGTCTCACAAAAGTTTGCCTCAGAGTCCCCCAGCGTCGTCGCTGAGTCCTGCTAGTGGAACTATGGTTACGTCACCACAAGGTTCTGACAGCCCACAGCACAGGAGTTCTCCAGTTCATGGGTCAAGAATATCTGAAGGAATGAAGGTTTGTTGTTGAGGATGGATAAATATTAATATGAAATTGTTATTGCTATAGTTATTATTGTTTTTATTAATGGGAGGAGTTGGATTTTTAAAAAACCTTCACTGGCTCCTTTCCCTTAAGACCTAGATACACTTTGTTTATATCTGATGATTCTTATTTCTTAAAATATATTATTTGTATTTTGTTTTGATCTGATCGATAAATTTCATTCATTCATTCATTCAATATTGTGTAAATGTTATTACTGGAACAACAAGTTTGAAAACTTTTTCCAATGATAAAAATACTATAAAATTTTTACTTATAAATAAATACTGTGAGAAATACATTGATAAATACCATGAGATGATTTATAAAGTTGTATTACACAATTGCATTACTAGGATGTGGAATGTTACAAAAATTTTACCACTTTGATAAATATTATTAACATTTTATTATACTGCTAAAAATTTCCCAGTTGTGCTGAATACCTTTAAAAAATTTATTACTATGATAGACTACTATGCAAATAGCGTTATTATGAAAACATAATTACCACAATGAAAATGTTCTCATGGAAGAATCTGTAAAAGTTTTATCACAGTGGGATAAATATCATTAAAACTTTTACCACTGTTTTAAATGCTGTGGAAACTGTATTATTGTGACATATACTGTATAAATTTTAGTATCGGTCTGAATGCTGTTAACATTCCATTACATATGTGGAAATAGTATGGAGATCTTATTACCTTGATTAAAAATACTGCAGTAAGTTTTATGCAAATTTTGTTACTGTGCTGGAGTAACAAACCTGTATTTCCCCCCCCTTTTTTTATAGCATGGCGGAACTTTACATAAAGGCCTGTATGATTCCTATGACAATAAAAAGCCACGTTTTATCACCATTACTCGGCTGGAGGACGCACAAGCTATCAGAGCCGCCGAGTTTCATCCCAGCGGGCAACTCTATGCCATTGGCTCCAACTCAAAAACTTTACGAGTTTGTGCCTATCCAAAAATCAATGACCTAAGGTTAGTTAAAAATACACTTAGTAGTGTACTTCTTTTTTGGACAGCACAATTATCATAGTTAGCACAGAAAAGCCTCCAGGGCAGTGTTTTTAATTTGTGGCAGAATTATATGTTTGGAAAGGTGTTTAGATACCCTTATATACATGCATGTGTGTGCCCGAACATCTTTTCAGATGTACTTGTTTTTATATAAAGTTTTAACTGACTTTCTTAACTGACCATGATGGGTAATGACACTTTTTTGATGGTGGGTTATTATTTTGGTTTTAGACCATTTTTTTATTAATCGAGTTATACACAGATATAGAGTTATATAGGCCTGTGAAGCACAAGCATGCCCTTCCTTCCTTCCTTCCAGCATGTCCTTCCCAGTAATATTCAGTCATTATAATGCAATATTTCTAAATGGTATTATTTAAACAAAAAAGGGCATGCAGCAGCAAAATATTGTAGCGTTGTTTTAAAAACTATAATGAAAATTGAGACAAGGAAACATTATACACAGATTAAATTTTGATCATAAATACGCCACTAGATATTAGTTGAATACATAATAGAAGGCTCATGATTTTAAAAAAAAAAAAAGATTTTCTTTTGTTTCTTAACAACTTTTGGTTTTTAATGTTTCAACTGAGGGGCTGGTTGAAGCAAGGCCTGTTAAGAGGGTAACTGTGTATATAGAATATTGTGTATATATGTACTGTTACAGGGTTTTTATTCACCTGGAATTAAACAACAATTTTTATCAACGTTTATTGGCGTAGTGATACCAGCGCCGATGTTATGGCGTGATTAGATGGTGAAACGTTCGAAAGAAAAGATTTTTTTTTTGCTTTCAGTGAGGCCGGAACCCACGACCTTCCACTTGCCGGGCGGAGACTGTACCAACTGAGCTATGAATGACAACATTTAATCCCTTACGAACATATTTAAAGGTTATTTACTGAAGCTGGTTATTTTGCAGAATGGGGCAGTATGTGGATTACTTCTTAAACCAAATTGTGAAGAGACCGGTATTAAATAGATGGAAAAGCCCATTGCAGCAGATGTATTTATGTAAGTCAAACACTACACAGATTAAACAACAATTTTAATCAATGTTTTTTGGCATAGTGATTCCAACGCCGATGTTATGGCATGGTTAGTTGGTGAAACGTTCGAAGGAAAACAAATTTGCTTGCGTTTAGTAGGGCCTGAATGCATGACTTTCCACTTGCACCAATTGTTCAGGCCCCACCGAAGGCAGAAAACATTTCTTTTCTTTCGAACGTTTCACCATCTAACCATATCATAACATCGGTGCTGCTATTACTACGCCTAAAGAACGTTGATAAAAATTGTTTCTTAATTTAATCTGCGTAGTGTTCGACTTTATACATACATCTGCTGCAACAGACTTTTCAGCAAATTTAATATCAGTCTCTTCGCAGTTTGGTTTAAAAAGTAGTCAATGTACTGCCCCATTCTGCGAAATAACCAGCTTTAGTAAATAGTCTTTAAATACGTTCGTAAGGGATTAAATGTTGTCGTTCATAGCTCAGTTAGGTAGAGCCTCCGCCCGGCAAGTGGAAGATCGTGGGTTCAGGCCCCACTAAACGAAAAAAACATTTCTTTTCTTTACGAACGTTTCACCATCTAACCATGCCATAACATTGGTGCTGGAATCACTACACCAAAAAAAGTTGGTAAAAACTGTTGTTTAATTTAATCTGCGTTGTGTTCGACTTGTATAAATGCACCTGGAATTGTTAGGGAAAAATGAGATTTTTTAGTCAAGGTTGGAGAAGTCAGGGAAAATCTTCCTAACTTTTGTTCTGAACTGAATGATACGTTAACCTGAAACTATTTTCTCTGAAATTGAAGTTCAATTTAAAGTTTAGTTTTCGAATATTCCGGGAATTTTTCTCTCTAAGGTGAATGGGGGGCCCTTACGTTATGACAGTAAGTGATTGGTTTATTTATGTTTTTAAATTTAACCGCCATTTTATGGAACAATCAGCATCAAATGCTTTGTCCCCCCCCCTTTTTTTTTGACAATGACGTTTCTGTTTTCTTTTATTTTAATTATTGATTTTGTTTTGTTAATTGATTTTTCAAATTAGGGAAGACCATGTTACACACCAACCCACAGTATTGTACAAAAAAGTAAAGCATCATAAAGGTTCTATATACTGCTTGTCGTGGAACCCGTCAGGAGATCTGTTGGCTACTGGATCCAATGACAAAACAGTAAAATTAATGAAGTTCAACATGGATACCTGTAATGTCGATTGTAAGTAATTTTATATCTGACTTTATGTATTTTTCTTGAGTAGGCCTTTTACTGAGTTTTCAATTATGCTTTCGTATGCTATGTGCAGTACTCTACAACTCGCTGTGAATTGTACTCGCCAGGCCTAAACAGTACTCTCCCACCTTAATAAGGAAACCTATGAGCCTAGTAGGAAAAGAAAATTTCCTTTACTAAACCCATCTTCAAAAATCTAGTTCTTAATGATGACTGAAATCGTTGGGTCCTTGTTATATGTAATGTTTTTGAAAACAATAGTTATTAAATATTATTTAAAAAATACTTTCTTATAAATAATTAAATAATATAATTAATTAACTAATTGTAATGGGAGCTAAATGTATGGTTATACATATCATGATGTTATGTATCAAGACATAATATTCTACATATATAAATACATAATATTCTACATGTATAAATACATAATATTCTACATGTATAAATACATAATATTCTACATATTATTCTACATAATATTCTACATATTATTCTACATAATATTCTACATATACATAATATTCTACATATACATAATATTCTACATATACATAATATTCTACATATACATAATATTCTACATATACATAATATTCTACATATATAAATACATAATATTCTACATATATGAAGACATATAATGTTCTGCACACATATAGAAATACATAATATTGTAATCTTAATAAAAATGAATTCAATTCGGTGGGACTCATAATTGAAATATTTCAACTGCATTTTCAGGTAACGAGGCAGAATTAACGATGCATGATGGAACCGTTCGTGATATGTGTTTTATCGAAGACACTACCAACAAATCTAGCTTACTCATCAGCGGTGGTGCTGGGGATTGTAAAATATATGTCACCGACTGTGAAACTGCGACTCCTTTTCAAGCACTTTCTGGTCACTCAGGTAAAATGGAAATTAACATAATACAAGGTTGGGACACAAAGTAAGCAGAAACTCATGTATGCCCCATAGAAATGTAGAAACAATCCATTTAGTGTACTTGTGCATGTAAAATAATGGTGTCAAGGCTCGAAGTGGAATGAACCATGACCCTGCGGTAGGTAGTGATATCATGTTCACTTAGAATACTGTTAATCCCCGTTTAACTCCCAATGGTCAGGAAAAAAACGGCGAATATGACAGAATGCAAAGTCAAGAGATTGATGTGAATGCATTCCCCATTCAGTATCGTTTGTAGCAGCAGGGTTCAATGGAACTCAGAAATGAATTGATACATTCATTGTTACACAGAAGCCAGGGTTGACCTTTCTGCTGACATTCTCATTTTTGCTTGCCCTGTGCTTCCGGACCTTCTCGGCCACTGACAATGATATATTCCTGGATAGCTGCTAAGATGTTCTTTCTGACGCTATGCATCTTCTATATTTCATGTTGGCATTCATGGAAATTTTGGCCGACATTGTGAAAATTTTGCGATTTTAGGTTTACCGTTTTTCATTCATTAAAACTGGTTCTATATTTTGGAATGCTTGTGGAACTCGTAGACCTAATCGAGATATATAGTTTGAGACTAAAATCTGCACCATAGCTGCTTAGAGTCATGAGCTGTACTGATTGGAAATTTCCATGAAAGCCTGAAATGTATTTTTTATGTCGAGCCCTTCCCCTTACATAATGTGCATGCGCAGCAGTGACTTCATATTGTGACTTAAACGGAACTACGTACCGGTTAGAATGGTAACATAGTCATTCTAGTCGGACTTGTAGTATTAGAGTTAATCAATGGTTTTGTATATGCATGCAAACGTTACATCAAAATTTCTGATTTTACAGACATATTCACGTAAAAAAAAAGTGCTTACTAATTGCTCATTGTAGTTCACGGATAGGTTCCCGAAGCAGGTTCTCCACGCACCTTGAATTGTTAGGAAAATCAATATTTTTTGGTCAAATCTGAAAAAGTCAGGGAAAATCGCCTTCTGTTTTGAATAGCTAAATCTTTAACCAATGTGAAGCCATTTTCCCCTATAACTGAAGTTCATCTGAAAGATGCTTGGGATTATTTGGGACATTCTGTCGAAAAAGTCAGGGAAAAACCAGGAAAAATCAGAGAATTTTTTTCACCAATGTTAAAGGGAACCCTGCCTTAGCCATAAGAGGTTTGTATTCTTTGGGAAATGTATGACCACTGTATCTTATTATTGCATAGTGGAAATGCACTTGTCTATCGTACTATTAACTTAGGTTCATCTTTTAATGATATCGTATAATGTGTACTGCCATACTATAATCGAAGATTTGGTTAGCGAAGGCTCAGAAGGCCTTGGTTGTGGAGGTTCAAATCCCTTGGAAAACTGCTTGTCTCTGCTCAACATGACATTTGTTGTTCTTGTATCATAAAATCATAAACAAATTTAAATAAATTGTCGGCTTGAATACAAAATGCGCATTTATTGATTCTTGATGAAAAGTAAATATTGTAGATTAAATTTTTGCTCATTTTAATTTTTGTAAATTATAGTGATATGCCGACTTCACATTTGAGATCTCGGATATATTCTATGAAATGTCATTGACCACTGTCTTAATGAGTAACTACTTCTACATGATAATACTCAGCCTCATAGGGCCACGATAATGCAAGAGACTTCCAAAAAAAAATTGAAGTATTATCCTATTCCTTTCCCTATAATGTAGGCTTGGTAGACTACGATGATTATATAGTTTGTCCATTGAATGATGATTTCAGAGAGCATTACTTTCGAAATGATGATAAGTGTACGTAGGTAGTTTCTCGACTGAGATGCTTTCTTTCTGCAGTTATCAAGAAGTTACTGAAACATTGAGAGAAGCGCATAGAAAGCGTGAAGATTATACAGTAAAAAATATGATGCTAATTTGTGTACCTTAAATGTCAAACTTTTCATAAATAGTTCCGGTGCTTACTTTTTGACTCGCCCTAGTGCACAGTCATTATTTGTGATATGTTTACAATTAATCGATTAACGTTTTGTAACATTGTTTAGGTCATATCCTTTCTCTCTATACTTGGGGTGGTGCAATGTTTGTTAGTGGGTCCCAAGATCGCACAATTAGATTTTGGGATTTACGTACAAAGGGCTGTGTTCATCTGATTACGCCCCCTGGATCTGGAGGAAAAGGTAGGAATATGCTTTAAGTATATGGTGTATTATGAATATATATAATAAATATGCATATTTATGCCAGTGGTGGTCCCAAAATATAGGTCATATAGAAGTTTTTGAAAACGGGAAATTTTGTAATTATTTGACATTCTGTATATACACAGGGTGTTTACGGATCTGGAAAAGTCAGGGAAATTTGAAATACAAAGGCGTAAGTTAGGGAAATTTGAAATTCATTGTTATAATAAATAACTTATTAAAATAATTTTCCTGAACTGGACCACATTGCCTACTGAAAATTTTGAAAAACTTGTACTTTTGACTAAACTTCTTTCAAAAGTTAACATTTTGCACCAAAACTAATATAATTTATATGGGTTTAATAATTTTATATAAATCTCAGGAGAGATTGGTTGCCAAATATATAACCAAAACTTGCGGGAAAAAAGTGTTTTTATCTGAATTATCTAATCCGTGAGAGATTTGTATCAAAACACTCTCCTTTCTCTTATATATAGTCATATACGCTTTTTAAATGGAATAAAAGATGAAGCATCAGCTTTGCAATGATGCAGTTAAACTTTTATAATGGACTCAAAAAAGGGCCGGATGAAAATGTTGTAAATATTTTAATTAATGCACATATTTGAAGTAAAGAAATACAGTGTTTATATTTGTAAATTCACTATAATTGAGTTATAAATGTTTTTGGGGTTTATGTTAGTGGATTTTGTAGTCTTGAAATTTGGTTTTTGTTATGCAAGTTTTAATGCGTTGTGTGTTATTTACTGTAATTAGTGACTGGAAATCGATTAAGATTTGGTGTAGAAAAGTCAGGGAAGTTTGACACAGAATTTGGGTAGATACGCTGTATATAGTGTATATATATATAATATTTTTCTATATGTTTCAGTATTTTTATTTGTAAAACAAATGTGCTTTTAGGTAGCCCTGTGTCAGCGATTAGCGTGGACCCTTCAGGAAGATTACTTGTTTCGGGACAGGAAGATGCCACTTGCATGTTGTACGATATCAGAGGTAGCCGTATGCTGCAGTGTTTTAGGCCGCATACAGCCGATGTCCGAACGATAAGGTTTTCCTCGAGGGCTTATTATCTGCTAACTGGTTCTTATGATCATAAAGTGGTTCTTACCGACTTACAAGGTTGGTGATTTTATCCAGAATTATAATTTAACTGAACTTTTTACTATTATTATAATTAATAGTTGGTAATTAACTAATAGTAATATTAAATCGTGAAGCATGTTTTCAACCTGGCAAAATGTTTTGAAACTGTATGGAATGTACAGTTGGGTCTCTTTTTATGAAGTTGTGTGGTTTATATTTTTATATTTCATAAATTTTTCGAATATACATATGTAGATTAAAACTTAGACTACTGTGCATGGTTCAATACATTATTATGTGCAATATTCGCTATCTAAAGAAGATTTACATGTGTGTGTGTCGCATTTTACTCCCTTTTCTGAAGCGAAGTCATGTAGATCTGTGTGTCTGAATATTGTGGGCTATATAAAAAATTAATAAATCATCATTGCAAAGCTTAATTACTGATTACATTGTTCGAAAAGAAAGAGCTATGTAGAACAAGAACGTGAAAATCCATTGCCTTTACGATGCAGATCTGATGCGGAGGCTGTCTCTTCTAGTGATAAAAGTGATCTGGCACCAGTTTGCAAACGGTGCAGACAATTACCAGATAGCAAAAATTATTCTGATGATCAAAAGTAAATAAAAATATTTGTTACTTTTTAAGAAAAGCAAATGAAAAAAAAATTGTAAACAAATTTATTTTAGTTTCATATAAATTTTTTTTAGATTTTCAAAGGAGTTTATTAAGTATTTCTATTTTCTTAAATTTCTATAAACTTTCTTGTTAGGTTTTAGGCTAATTTTAACTCATTGCCTTGGTTTTACGTGATTTTAGAAAATTATAGAATGTATGTCTAATTTTTCAATGTAAGTTAAAAAAATTTTAATAACGGTTATTTAGACACTGGCGTAAGGTTCAAAAACACGACGTTTCGGGAGCCAACTGCTCCCTTTGTCAAGTGAAGGCAGAATGAAGAGTTCGTGAAAGTCCTAAGCTTATATACCCGCATGTTTGGAATCCCCATCTGACGTCATGTGATGCGGGATTGTTCCGGTTGGGGAAACCCCCACAACCGATGGCATCAGATGAACACCCCCAACTCGAGGTTTTGCAAAAATCCTGTAAGGTTCTGGTAGAGGTTTTGCGATGTTTATTGCACGACTCCTCAAACCGTAGGTTTCCCATGATTCCAGAAAAAGTCTACTCCCCAGATTCGTCACATTCTGATGTAATATTTTCATCGAATGCCAATCTGGTTCGTGACCCTCCCTGAAGACATGTTCAGCCAACTGGCTTGAATCGTCTCCCCTAGCTACCGCACGCATATGCTCCTTCCCTCGTAGACGTATCGATCTTCCCGTCTGTACACGGATGGGAAGATCGAAAGTATATATATGTATATACCTTTGACTCTTGCTGGTGTTAAGCACTTGCTATTTTTCTACTTACCCTGATTCAGGGCTTGGTTTCCTAGGCAATGACGATTCAGACCCTTCAGAGGAAACTATGTTGTAGTCAATGTCACTGAAAGAGAGTAGAGGGTGCCTAACGTATTCCCAACACACGAAGGTTGTGTCACCAGTTTTCCACCATGTTGTCTGCCTCGAGTCCATGTAAACGAATGCTAATGAGTGCGTAAAACAGAAACACCTTTCTGTTTTGCATCTGTTGTACATGGACCTGAGACCAACAACATGGCAGAAAATTGACTACACTTTTTGAGGCCTGCACTATTCATTTTCAGTGCTCACTGGTTCTGGTGCAGCATTATCTTGTCTGTCTTTGCGTCATAAAATATAAGAAATTGCAAAGATATGCTATTTTGAATGTTTCCCTAATACCTCTTATTCTCAACAGGTGATTTGACACAACCGTTACCGATGATTGTGGTGGCTGAGCATGCTGATAAGGTCATCCAAGGCCGATGGCATCCCACAGAGTTTTCGTTCTTGACAACAAGCGCCGACAAGACAGCTACACTATGGGGTCTTCCGATGTATTAGACTGCCTCTGTATTTGATGTGTCGTTATCACCGCTTCTGTGACCTTAATACAGTGGATTGTTACATTTAGGAGAACTCTTGGATAGAAACTAAAAAGTGTTACCACAGTTTTGGATGTTACTAATGGCAGTTATCTTGCTGCTTTTGTATAGTTTATATTATTGTATATGGTGTTCAAAAATATATTATTATGCTTTTGTGCTTTTTACGTGATATACAAACGACGTTTTACCAATTTGGCATCCATCGGTGAATCTCAGTTTTTTACAAAAGATATGTGTCATAAAATTGTATTAATCAAAAAATAATAATAATATTAATGTATTTTGAAAACGCCATTCATGGAAACTTTTTTTGGAGACAGTGATTAAAACGCTATTTTATGTGATGTTTAAACCTATGTATATTAAAAAAAGACTTACATTTTCAGGATTTTGTTTGCTTTAAATGCAGTGTCTGGTATGGTTTAGCCCCGAAACAAAAATCATGAAGGGATAAGATCAGAGAGGCTAGTTTAAAATGCAGGGGGTTACAGGAAATTAAGATGGGTGTGAGAGAATAGAGAGAGGCTAAGGAAGAAAACATACAGACATTTGGTGGTGATGTTGGTGAAATTTTGCTGAATGTAACGGACACTGCATTTTAACCATTTATTTTCATCATATGCATGATATCGTAAACAGTCGGATTAATGCTTTAGGAGATTAGTTAGATCTGAAAAATTATGCATAGTGCTTCACTTTGTTTGACACATGACCTTCATTATCATCGCATCATTAAAATCCCATCAACTAACTAACATTACATATGGTTATATTCTCTTTCATGAATAAACAGTTTCACGAGACATCACATATATGTTTAAAACTTTTAAACCATACCTACTTGAATGAATGGAGACGAGTAGTAAATAACAGGCCTGTTTTTTGGACTGATCCATGACAATGCTTTATAGTTTTCTGGATAACGTTCGCAATAATAGCTGTTACTGTAAATTTAAATTGGACCCCACTTCTGCCTCTTTTTTAAGTGATATCTCTTCATATACAGTTAATGTAATATAATTTCTTTTTATTTAAAACTGCTTCCTAGTAGTTATTGCCACTATCTACGAGCTCACAGTATATTCAATTCCCACCAAGCTTGGTTGTACAAATGCATTTCGAGGCTTGAATTTCACAGCATGTGTCTGTTCCATTCCACATTATCTATTGCACAGTCTAGAGGTGTACAAGTACTGACAGTTTTTTCTTAAAGTTCTGTGTCTCTGGACATATAATTTTAGAGGTCAGATAGACGAATACTTTGATCATTCCAGGATGAATTATTAATTTTTTTTTTTTGGTGGTAAAGCCATTTTTACATGTTTGTTGCACATACACTGCTGAATCATGGTTGTGATGTAACAGAGAACGCATGGCTTACAAATTTGTGTCCCTTGAACATTTGCTGTGCCTTCTACAAAACATCTGAAACCGATGAACGCCTCTCTCTGTCTCACTTATGTTCGTATTTGCTCTCGGACACATGTATACATACAAAGTGTTCGCAAACAAGTAAATCAAAATTTGTTTCTTCATAAATTATTTACGGCGAAAAGAATGATTTCTTGTGTCTGGTGGAGTATGATTCCACAACCCTTCGATGGTTTGTTTGTTTGGCTGTTTTATGGCGCAAGAGCATCTGGGCTATACTGCGCCAAACATGGTAAAACCCTGTGATGGCTAGGGATCATTCTTTTCTCTGCGAGTGGTTTATCAAATAATGGCTATACCATCAACCTTACAGAAGAAATTATCTACATTCAAAAATTTATTTACTTAGGGCACCCGTCAAATACAGTCTCCCTGTCCTGATGGTTGGATAAAAATTTCCCCAGCGAAAAAAAAAAAAAAAAAGTTTCATAATGATAGCTGTCTCTTACAGACAAATTTTTCTGATGAGTCAGCAGTATTAGCAATTCACAGATTATGGAGAGGTTCAGGTAGCTTTATAATCATGTGATTCGGCGCTAAATAGAATAGTGTGTTTTGTATTCCAATGGGGAAGCTTGAAGCTCTCGCTGTTCTATGCCGCTCCAATTAATGTCCACTAATAAAGAGTTTTACTGTATGTACAATAGGGTGTAGCGAAAAAGGGTGAAATTTTAAAAAAGTTATATAATGAAATAGCAATAGATGTGAAAAGTTGTCTATTGACCAGTAAAATACTGGTGAATTGTTTTATAATTTTCATACTTTATCTTCATTCCCTGCAAGAGCCTTCAATTTTTGCAATTTTTACAGTAAATTTCAAAATCATGGTATATTAGTTTCCTGATTACATTAGGATTCCGTCGGTCCAGCTCCCTTATATGTAACGAGAAATGACGGAAAAGTTGAGGCGGGGGGTTATTGGGAATTTTATCATAAAAAAAAATAATAGAATTCTGTTAATTCTTCCCCTCAAATATGATGGAAAATCACGGAAAATGCTTCTGCTCATCGTTATGATATAAAATAACAATATTTTTTGTCAATGAATTTATTTTATTCAATAAAGAATAAAAGTTAAAATATTTTGGGGTCACGGAATTTTTCAGAATTTCAAATTGAGACAAAAGGAGGGGGGCGCTTTTCCGGGGAGGGCGGATCAACGGAACTTTACGGTAATAGTTTCGACGCTAAATTAGTTTTAATAACCGATATGACTGACATTCATTTACAAAGATGTTGAAAGATGGCGACAGTAGTTCCACGGAACAGGACCTTAGTCCACTATGACGTCAGGCCACATGTCATTTGTGATATTAGTTCACACTCGCTGCCACCCACTCATTTTCATTTATCGCCTTTGGAGTGTGTATCTTCGTTCTATCCAAATTAGAATGTCACATACGAGAAAGCAAGTTAACTGTTCTATTATTGGTAATCCAAGAGAACTCATTAGTATCGTTCTGCCGATGCGAGAAGACATATTGCGTCATTCAAATGGATTAGGCTACAAAAAGAAAATGCAGGACAATATAAACCGAAAGTCTGGAAAATTTATGAAGAGATTGCTGCTAAACTTGAAGAAATTTGGAATAAAGCTTCAATCCCAGTTCTTCATCGTGTCAAAATAATTTCCTTGATAAAGAGAGAGCATGAGAAACACCTGAATCTTCTGAAGTCTTACTACGGCCGAAAGGAAACTATCAACTTTCAATATAAAGTTCAAGCCTTCAAAAGCGAAGCAAAAGCACTTTTTGACATTGCTGCATGCAAGTGCAATGACTATAAACACTGGTTGTGTTTTTACCATTTTATGTAATCGGATAAATAATTTAATTTTTTGGTTACTGCCATTGTAAGAAATCATGGGAAGTTCCCATAAAAGAGAAGTCTTTCATAACTGACCAGAAATCTGCCAAAATAGTGGCTATTGGTTCCGTAGATCTTCGAACCACCAAGCAACTCAAGAAAAAAGCTTCAAGAAAGATTAGAGATCTAACTTTAGAAGAAGCACGAATTGGCAAATTACAAAAAAGCAAACCCGCAACCTACAGCGAATCATTAGACACTTCTGGCGCATACGTTTTAGTCGAGGAAAACACAGTCGTAGTAGACATTGATGAAGTTATTTCCCTAACAGAAGGATCTGATATGTCTGAACCATTGCCATCAATATCATCCATGCCCCAAAGAAGACTCAAGCTTGCAACATTTGCAAAATATCTGACAGATGTAGAGTTGCGGTCAGATTTGCTGCCTCTCTGGCGTCCACATTACTGCACGATTTAAGCAGCAGAAGCAAAGCTGAAGAAGATTTATCGATTATCGTAGACCGATGTAAAAAGTTCCAAGAGAACGAAGCAAATTGCGACGAAATCTTCAAAAACAAGTGCTCGGAGAAGAAATTACTCTTCAAGGTCCTTACTTCGATGGCCAAAAGGACAAAACTTTGGTCATGGAGAAGATTTAAGATGGCAGTTCCCATCGCAGGTGTGAAGTGGAAGAGCACATATCGATCATTCAAGAACCTTGTAATGTGTATCTTGGGCATGTTTCTCCGGCATCTGGCATAGCACAAAATATTAAGAAAGCTCTGTGGGATTTTCTGGCTAACAAAAACATCGACACATCAAAACTTCTAGGGGGGGGGGGACGTTACCGTTGTTAATATGGGAAGAGCTGAAGGTATTATTTGTCTCCTAGAGAAGGAGCTTAGAAGACCCCTACAGTGAGTAAATTGTCAACTACATTCTAACGAACTTCTGTAAAGGTATATGTTAGAGTGTCTGGATAGAACAAGAACGGGTCCTCAAGGATTCTCAGGACCTATTGGCAAAAGTTTAATCGGCTGTGAATATTTACCAGTTGTTGATTTTCAACCGATTGAAGGAAATTTTCCAGTCATCGAAAAAAAAGGTCATCGAAAGTTTTAGTGCAGACCAAAAATATCTCTGGGATGTATGCAAAGCTGTTTCATCGGGAGAAGCCTCGCCGAATCTGGAGTACAAAGTCCAAGAAAATTATCCTATGTAAGATGGCTTACTACCATTAACCAAGTTCTTCGATTTTACATCAGCACTACCGATCCATCTACAAATTTGAAGGATCTGACAACTTCTATCGTGAAAGTGTATGCTCTGATGTGGTTTTACATCAAATGCAATCCAACCGTCAAGGATGCTCCATTGAACCTATGTCGTACTTCAACCTCTTCACGGTACTTAAGTGATGAACTGAAGCTCATTGTAGATTTTACAATTCAGCGCAATGATTTTTTCGCACATTCAGATTATGTACTTCTAGCCATGCTCACCGATAAACAAAAACCGTGAGTTAGGTATGCGAGGTCAACAAAGTAAAAAAAAACCAATTGTATTCAAGTTTAAAATTCCAAAAAATAAATTTCGGTGCTCAAGACTATGTTGACCTTATCAACTGGAAAAAGTGTGAAGTTTTAGAGCCACCCCTGACACTTAATCTAGAGGAAGAAGATTTGCAGGAATGCATAAAGGAAAGTTCGCCTTTTCTTCCACTCATTTCTCACTTCCCATGTCCTACCCAAGCAGTGAAAAAGTGCATTAAAATAATCATTGTTCTTCGGAAGTATGTGGTATTTTAGCTCAAGATAGATTTATTAGAGCAAGGATTCTGGACAGATCAATCATGCCCACTTTCGAAATGAAATCACAGTACAAACCTACAATTTAAGAAGATAGTGACCAAAGGTAGGGTGGTTGCGACGGGCATGGGCGGAACTCGTTATGCAGCTGCCTCAGCAAAGAGCTGCATTTTAAAAATAATTTTATAAATGACAGAATTAATAATTTTGAAAAAGAAGTTTTAAAACTAAAATTTTTAGTTTTACTCTGAAATTTAACAATTTTGAAAACTCTTGCAGGGAATGAAGATGGGGTATGAAAATTGTTTTAAAAATCCCCAGTACTACACTAGTCAATAGACAACTTTTGACACCTAATGCTATTTAATAGGACAACTTTTATTCTCCACTCTAATATACAATATTGTAGTTTTCGACAATCAATACTGAATGGGGGAGTTATCAACCCCATCAACTCCCACTGCATACACCACTGTCCCTCGAATTCTCCCTCAAACATCAGACTGATTTTCTTTCCTTGAAGTGGCCTTCCATATTCCCTAAATTTGGGCTGCATTCTTTCATGGCTACATTTTTTTTTTTCAAATTCAACTGGAGAATTAGCATTTTCAATGTTATGGCAAGTAAAAAATTATTTACGGAATTCCGTAAGTCGGTAAAAATAAGTTTATCTGCATTGTATCTAGAGATAGTCACTCTAGATCAGTGTTTCTCAAAGGGTGGTCCACAGCGGCTTACCAAGTGGTTTGCAGGATCATCACCAAGTTTCAGAAAAAAAATTGAACTAGAAATTGCCAGTGTAGCTAGAATTTAGGTTCGGGTGAGATTTATGGAATTTCTCATAAATATTGCTTGTTATAAACCTTACCTTTCGGTGTTTCATGAATGGTTTGAACCTTCTGAATACACCCATGCTGTCTACATTGCTTATTATTATTTAATTAAATTAATGATGTCATTTTCATTGTAAATTTGACAAAATAAGATCGTAGCTGACACTCTTTTCATCAAATAGCATTACTCTAAAAATTATTTTGTTTCAGGTGGGTTTGACAACCAACCCATATTTTTTTAAGAACTTGATCGGAGATTTTCTGACAAAAGCCTGTGCTGTAAAAAAAAAAAAAGCTTAAAGTTTACCACAAAAGGAGTTAAAATTAACTGCAAATTATATTTCAATGAATGAATAAATCTCTCCTGCCGGAGTTTTTACATACGTATATAAGCCTGCCAATCAATAAATTACATAAATCGAGGGTTACTTTGGTTATGTCTTTTTTGGAAGAGGTGAGAGAGGGGGGGGTTAGTATGGCAGTGGCTAAGTAATGCTTAATATTATTAATCATAGTTGGCAACCTTAATTTTAGGCATATTTTTTTAATGGGGTGCCACTATAAATAAAGGAATGCTTAAGTGTCTGTGAGTGAGCAAAGTTTGAGATTCACCGCTCTGAGTAATATTAATTGTAAATAAATAATTATGAAAACATACTGACATAATTATGAATAAATAATTGATAATTTTGTTAAAAAATGGAACAAAGAAAAGTGATTTTAATAAAAATTTTATAAATTGTGTATTATAAACCAAAGTTTTATATCATTTATTTATTTAATCTTTAATGTTTGGAAGTGCACATGCATATTTTAAGTAAGTCTTAATTTAATAAAAGATTGAGATATAATAAAAGTTTCTCTCTTTTTAATTTCCTTGAAAGAAATAGTTGCACAGGCTTAATTTATTCCACAAGGGGTCCAGAAAATGAATTTGTCTAAGGTCCATGAAATCTGAATCGTGTCTCAAGATTCATCATGTTATCCTCCATCCACTTCATATTCGCCACTCACTTGCTGCAAATGTGTTCATATTGGCCCTACATACATTCTTTTGTGTTCGCTGAAAAAAAACAAGTGATAGTTTGTCGCGAACTGTTTTGGGTATGTGCATAATGGAAAGGCTGTATACACTTGCGAATATGTAACGAATTCTGTTGTTTACATGTTGCATTACAGCTGTGGCATGCACCAGTATATATATATATATATATATGTGTGTGTGTGTGTGTGTCTATGTTAATATAAACAGTTCTGACCTGTTGGCATATGTGGTTGTTATTAGCCACTTTTAAAGTCCAAACATTTGTGCTATTTGTGGACAAGGTTAATCTCTTGACAGCTTTTCAGATTTAAAATTATTTGGGGTGCTACATTTACAAGTTTCCACTTTTAAGCCCACGCCTTGGGGTCACCATCAAAGCAGTCATCTGTTCCAGCCCTTAAAGCAGGATCCTCCCGGTACGTTAGTTGTCTAATGGTGACAACCATTTTTTTTTTTTTTTGAGCATGTTGGACTGAGTTTAGTCACCAATACACTTGTCTCTATGTGATTGTATCATGGTTTGAAGAGCACTTCTAATCATTGGATCTCTCTTAGATAAACTATCACCGAGTCTTGAAATATGATGATGCAAATTAAAAAAAAAAGCTATTACCCATTTTCTATGGGCTCAGATTCAGTTTACAAATGCTGGTTGTTCTTTAGAAGTCACATTAATCTGTTGGTGTCAATTCTCGGTTAGATTAGGATTCCTTGGGACATAAAATCATGGCTAAACCTAACCAGGCGTAGCACAATTTTTATTCTCATTAAAGTCGGGAAATGTTTCTCATCGTAGCCGATGATATGGCAATATAAGATGATAAATTGCTCGTAAAGAAAAGAATGATTTCACGGTGCCTGCTGGGAACCGAACCCATGACCTCTTGGTATCGAGCCAAGTTCTCTTCCAACTGAGCTACAGACAACTGATCATCCTCCCCTCTGCGAGACTTGGCCAGAAGAAACTTGGAAAGATACCAAGAGGTTGTGGGTTCAGTTTCCACCAGGCACCATGAAATCATTCTTTTCTTTGCAAGCGATTTATCAACTAATATTACAACATCATCAGCTATGATGAAAAAAAATTCCCGACTGATGTCGCTTTTTGGACGTCTGCTTCTTTGACATCGATTTGGTTTGAAAAGCAGCCCAAGCACTGCCCCATTTCAAAACCTGTCTATAGTGAAACTTTATATGCGCTCGCAGAGGGGAGGATGATCGGTCGTCTGTAGCTCAGTTGGAAGAGCACTTGTCCGGATACCACGAGGTTGTGCGTTTGGTTCGCACCAAGTACTGTAAAGTCATTCTTTTCTTTGCAAGCAACTTATCAACTTCATTCTCATTCCAAAAATGCAAACAAGATCTAGTTACTTTCAAAACTTGATCCAAAACTAGATTCTGAATTTACTGGGTAGTGTTTGATTTCTAGCGAGTTTAGTCATATATGAAGGTATTTTGCTTTTAGAGGCTATGTTAACGACCATATCCCAGGTAAACTTCTGGGTAGTTTTGGGACTTAAAATATAAACTTTAACAATGTCTGTTAATTTTGTTATCATCGGTAGAACTTTATGTGTTGTATTATTCATTTGATTATCTTGAACATTTTGTTCTGAACTATGCAGGATATTTTTCCAAAACAAGGAAGGCTAACAGCTAACCAGTTTTCCTCTTGTTTCAAGGGTAAAACTTCCACCTAGTTACTTATGTATAGATTTTTTATTTGTATCCATTTTGCAAATGACAACTGAGGTGGAGATCTTGTTTTTAATGTTTGTCAAGAAGAAACACATCAGCTGTTCTCCTCGTCTAAGGAACAGCCTCTTCAGAGTTCGAAATAAAATGTTAAGCCTAACCATTTCTATCCTCTTCGCTCTTTTGCCTGAATGTCTGGTTTTGTGTCTCTCTCTCCCAATACACCAGGCATCCTGAATATGATGTCTGCGATGTGTTTAATCTCTTTGGGACTGACCTTGTTTAACACAGAATAACTTTTACTATCTTTGCGCCATAAAGAATCAGTCCATGTGACTAGCACAGCCAAGACTGTTACCAGGATTTAATTTCGGGGAGGGAGGATTCAAAATTTTTTACAGTATGTATAGATACAATTACAGCATTAAGGGCCGTAGCCAAGTGCCATTAAAAATGTAGTTTTCGGACAACCGATCCTGAGGATCCCCCCTCTAGGTACAGGCATGGGCACAGCCAGTATGAAGGACAAGTGCTAATATGAAATAGGCCCTGCGGTGGTGCAATAGTAATGCATATGCCTATCGTGCGGTTATCCTAGGTTTGACTCACAACTGTGCTAAAATAAAAAAAATGCTTACTAACTACTCACCGTAGTCCGTAGGCTGGTTCCCTAGGATACTCTTTGTAGATTGCTTTAAGAAGTTCAGTTTCCTTGGAAAACTAGATCCTGGTGCAGTGTAACTTCTGCTGTCCTTGATGCAGGATTGATGATGCAGTGAGAACTAGGTGTGAAGGCCTTTTTTCCCCTCTCCACGTTTGCTGTGTTTTGTTTATTGCAATGAAAATGTCCGAGCGTCTGACTCTTTTCTTTTTTATGGATTACGTATGCAACTAAGACTATTTTCCCATCGCAGACATCTGCCTCACAAACTAGGTGAGTACTCGCTTTTTACTTTCCCAACTTTGCAGGATTTCTGCGATTCAAATTATACTGATTCATGAGTACTCGAAGACTATCTGAATGGGTAGCAAGGGCACAGACCGAAGCCAGGGGAATGGAGTGTCTCCCTCCACAATCCCTTCAGTGATTCATGAAAATTACAAAAAACATCGTAAACAACATGGCTGCTGGTCACTTCGCCTGTTGTCAGCCATTTTTTGGCAACACTGGAAAAGAATTCAGTAGATAATGTGTTATGTAGTGACACCTTCTTTTGGAATATTCTTTCATCATACACTTTTTGTTTTGTAATTTATTCATCTACATTATATACTGCATTACTATATAAGTGATTTCTGAATTGTTTTAGTTGAAAGTTGCCCTCCGCTTAGTGTGTACAGATACAAATTTGCAGCCCACGACAATCCACATTGATGAGATTTCACTGTATTTTTGGACATTTCAGGTATTCATTAATTTAAGAGAAACTAAGTTTCAAGTAAGAAGCTACTGATGTACACTTTTCTCTACCTCACACACATGCATTTGGCAATACATTGAATAAACAGGGAAAGTGTTTTCTGTATGAAGATCTTGATGTTTGCATCTCATTCGACATTTTTGAACCAAAGCCTAAATATCAACATATTCGAATATTGTTCAGAAGTGATTAAGTTCCCTGTGAAGGTTTCACAGGGTGGTGACTCGTCATTTGAAAATACGGTAGTGCTGCTAAGGAATTGTGCCTTGAACTGAATTATAGAGTTTTAACACAACATACAACAATATAAAAACTGTACAAAGTGATTAAATATTCCATTTGTTTGTATCCAAGAAACATTTTTCTCTCTGTTTGAAGCATGAACATTTCAGTAACTTTTCTACTGAATTTTTTTATTTATCAGACACTTCCCTGCATTTAGCCTGGCTAGTGCTAATAGTCAATCATCTCACATGGTGATTCTTAAAACGTTTGGGTTTTTCCAGCAAGAAAAACATTCTATTATCTAAAATCTCAGAGAGCTTTACTGTCAGGAAGTGCTTTGCAATGCACGATATTTTCAAAAATTGAATTCATGATGGCTTCCATGTTACTTCACAGAAAAGCTTGTTTTGTACTGCCAGAAAGGTGACTGAGCTTCCGAACTATGCACGTAGCCCCCAATACACCATTTCCAATATTGGTTTTTCATCCCAAATCTTGTGAAAATTAACCAGTGAATAAATTTTACATCCCGCCCCCCACCATCCATTTGTAATTATGGATATGCCCTTGTTTCCAACAGTGGGAAATTAAGATAAAAATTATAGTACTGTTTAAAGTAAGCAAAATAAAAATTAATATTTTTTGTCTCTCTGCAGTTGAAAAACAATGACTGTGATATCAAAAACACACGCGAAAAGCTTTAAAATGAGACATCAATAAACTTTTCACATTTTTTAGAAGCCAAGATGAAAAGGATCTTTTTGAGACTCGCTGCATAAACAGATCTGTCTCCTTTGCAGGTCAAGAAACCTGCTTTTTCTCTTGCTTTACTCCTCTGGCTCACTATGCATCACTCTAAGCATGTGTACTGATGCTTCGAATCGAAGCAAAGACCTGTATTTTCCATATTGCGAAAATGCACATGCTGCCTTTCCCATACACACATCAAGGACATGAACTGAATTTTCCATTTGCATTGGGGGCCCAAAGAATTGATATATATGTGAGAAATAGTATAAACACAATAAATAAAATTGTTTTTTGAAATAAATTGCAGCAAATTGTATGCAACACTTACGGACAAGCTGTCACTGGTTATACTTTCTCCCTTCCTTGCACCCTAAATTTTGCTGCATCAACAGGAACATTTTAAATGCAACAAATATACTGAAACACCCTTTTTCCATTAGCAGGAATATCCTGCTATTTCTGCTTTTTTTCTTCCCCTTGTGGCTGTAGCAATATTATAGAACTTGTGGAAACATTGCCATGTCTTATTTCCATCGTTATCCTGGCTACAAATGTAACATAATGTATTGTTGCCAAAGAGATATGTGTGAAGCAGTAGCATAGAAAAGGGGTGCTCTGAGATAGTGGTTCTTAAATTTTCCCAGACCGCAGACCCCCTTCAGAGATCACTCACCCTCGCGGACCCCCAAGAATTAACTCAAAGTTTAAAGCCCGGAATTTGCATCATACATATTTATTTCTAGTGTTTCATCACTAATTTTCACCATTTAAGGAAGGAATTTTTCGTCCCCTCATAATTTATTCTTAGCATTAAAGAACAAATGCTCTTTTCTTAGTATCTTTCTGAAAGATACTTTGTGGAACACTGGGAGGATCTTACGGACCCCCCCCGATACGGTCTCGCTGACCACAGTTAAAGAACTGCTGCTTTAATCTACCCCCTCTCCATTGGACAGCAAGATGCATTATTTTAATGCCATATCACACAATGTGTCCTAAAGCTATTTAAGTCCCCCATAAATTTTTTGAATTGCTATATCCCTGGGGTGAATTTATATAAAAGGAAATTAAAAATGAAGCACCAAGCGAAACTTTGTGCAGAATAACCCTTTTTGTTCTTCCTCCATAAAAATTCAACTAATCGAGTGAAACCTTGGAATTTAAAATACTGTTGGTGCTTTAAACACTGAATAACTAGGAGCATGGACACCAGCCCTAAGGAATTGGATGTAAACATATCATATTTTAGAGGTCATGGTAAACCATCTGTCCCATGTCGGGTAACCTATGGGTAGGGGTAGTTATATAGGAAAAGGAAACTTCAGGGTTCAAGCTTCCCATTTTTGGTTATCGAAATGCATTTTTTCAAAGACTACGTTACATGATCGTCTTTAAAGCTACTCCATTACCCCCATATGTACTTGATACCTCCCATAATTTTTAATTAATAATTAATAAATAATTATATATTATAATATTATATATTAATAAATAGCTAAGCTACTTGCAGGTGTGATTGTTCTCAAGTGAAGGTGAAGTCCAAAATAGAGTTCCCGAACATACCAGAAAATTCCCTAAAAAGTTGCGTAATATTTTTGGTAAAAACACTGATTTCCGAAGGAATATAGAAAATTATAAGAAAACACAACGAAAATTTTGTAATTTTTAAAAAGAAATCCCGGAAGAGGCAAGTTGAAATTCTCGGAAAACCCCAAACATAATTAGCCCTATAATATACCCTATCTTTTGTAGAGAGGTGAAATGTACAAACAAAAAATTTTAAAAAACTATTGATTCAAAAGTTTGATTTATGTTTTTCCGTATCTTCAAAAGTTATTAGCATAGTGTGATGTACAATTTAAGTTGCATTAAGTCACACCTATTCCTTTATAAATTAGAAATAGGATCGGATTAGATTGGGAGTAAATTTAACTGTAATGCACTTCATAGATGATCATAATTAACATTTACGCAGCATGCTTAAGAAAGAAGCCACATGCCTAATTGGGTAGTAATTATTAAAATTTATGTGGTTTAGAAAAGTTGAGAACACTGCATTGTCATGTAATACATCTTTACATCTCAGTTCTCTCTCTTTACTACTACTATATCAGCAATATGAAGTTTTTCTCATGTTAAAGGCCATATATATATAAAGAACCTTTAGTAATTGGGCAAAACCAACACATTTTCATTATCTTAAAAATGAACATTTGCGAACAGTCCAAAATTTTAAGTGCAGGCATTCAGATTATTAGTAATTCTTTACTGCATTCATTCATACTTTTTATCGTACAGTAAAACTTCTCTACAACAATATTATATGGCCCGAGGAAAATTATTATTGTACAGAGAGTTATATGATAAAATGTGCAAGTCAATGTAAAGCGGGTAAAATACTTTTTATTAAATACATGAGCCAGGCTTTCTTCTGTTCAATGGGACCACCATCATTCGATGCAGAATATGAATATCGAATACAAATATTTAAATAAAATCATTTTATTTAAATGATTGTATTAGATATCCATATTCTGCATTTTGTGATGATTGTCTCATTGAACAGCCGAAAGCTTGGCTCACGTGTTTAATAAAAAGTATATTACCCACTTTACATTGACTTGTACATTTTATCATATTACTTCATCAAGCGGTGGTATTCTCTCATTACTTCTCTGTAGAGAGGGTAGTTGCTATAGGGAGGGTTCATTATGCAGTAAAACCTATCTACAACACTATTATACGGACCGAGAAAAATTATCGTTGTAGAGGGATTTATCGTTACATTGGATATTATTGTCGGGAGGTTTTGCTGTATATTGTTGTTTCTAATAGAAAGTTATTACAAAAACTACTTATCATATAAATTTCATTTTCTGAAGTTTTGTTATTTGTTATCATTTATGGACATCAATAAATGTGAAGCTCTATTTTCGGTCATGATCTTAAAAAAAAAAAAAAAATTATCGTTGACACTTAATGTGAAATGCAGGGTTAAAGGAGCTTAAATACAAAACACTATTCTTCCTACCAGTAAAATACTACTACAAAAATAGTAAGATACTACTGGTAAAAATCATTCTACTCAAGGTATTACTTCATATCTGTAAAATAAACATCAAGTCATAAATCTTGAAGTGCTGAAAATTAGAAATTAACCAATTAGAAAACTTTTATAGACTTCCATTTAGTATATAAATGCTATTTATATAAATCGCATGATTTTCTATTAGCTGTGGAGGATATCATTCAATATACATGTTTTTAAAAGGGTGTAATAATGGTTAATTACACGAAGTTAGTTTAGATTCTATTCTTTCATATCCACCTTGTTTGGCAATAACCGTTGTGCCACAAAAATCCAACCAACCATTCTTTTATTTCAAATTTAGCGCATGTTTTTCATTATTGAAATATGATGAAAAATATTGCATATGTAGAACAATTGTGACACAACTCGTAAAATGCAGATCTTACAAACAAAGCTAAGGAATGTGTGTTGTCATGCTACTGTGACCCATTGTAAACATATTTACATGTAACACTATTTCAGTAACTTTCGAATTATGTTTATCAAATACTTTTTCATTGAAAATATGGTCAGACTAGTGATGGGCGATTATGAAATGCTTTTACAATAGAAAGAATCGCAATTGACTCAACAGTTCATTCATCCTTGAACTTACCAATTGAAATGTTTAATTGCAATCGCAAGTTAGCAGTCGTTTTATCATTGTCTGCCAGTCCAGTCATCGACTGGAGTTATATATTATTTCATCCTCAAACTCCGGAAATTGTCTGGCCAATATGTACACAACCTGTCATTGCTGTATATATATATATGGCTTTCTCATGACTGATTAAGTATTGGTTTTGTGATGTAGTTGCATACTATTGAAGCATGATGAAGTGTTTTTACGAGGGAAAAAATTATGTCATTATTAACAAGCAAAATAATCGAATTGTGAGCCATTTCGTAGTTGATGATTTGTACCAGAAGGAGCACCAACTTAGTTATGCATGTTTGCTTGAAGTCTGCTTTCCTTCTGGTGGGGGGCGCTGCCTCGCTTTGCTTCGATTCCATTCTCTGGCGGTTGCTGAAGTTACAGCATATCGTTTTGAACCTGTGCATTTACATAAGAAACATTGCAGAATCGGTATTGCGGTTGCATTAAAATGCTGCAATCCTCATTTAGCAAGTCCATAGTTTGGATTTTTTTTCCCCTTCTACTGAGCTTCCAATAGCAAACCAACGAATCAAGAACTGGTTGCATCAGGCATGGTACACACTATATAGGGTCAGATTAAAAAATTATCGAGATTTTGTGATGTTCAAACAATCGAAACACTCGATTAAAACATCTCGTAATCGTACATTACTAAGTTAAACTGAGTCGTAGTGAAAATTTTGAAGTACCCTCGCCTGCCTCGTAGTAATGTTATTTTGCTTAGGTTATAATGTTATAGGGGATGTCACTTCAGTTAACTTGAATACTGCATCACAATAAGTCATTATGTATTATAATATGAGGGGTTATTTTATACTTATTGTATGCAGTCAAACCTCATTAACGTGAATACGCTTAAAGTGACCTACTTTTAACAAAAACTGTTTTCTGGATCCTTGTCAAATTGTATAGGAAGATCAATGCGATTTTCAACTTTCTGAACAATGTGAATTGATTTTAGTGTGGACAAACGTTTTGTCACCATAAACGTTCATGTTAATGAGATTCGACCTTCTCAAAATGTTCCTTCTCTGTTTCAGTTCATTAATCCTTGTTGAGAATTATTTCATCAGGGCTTATTGTTCTTAATACGTTCACTGCCAAAGCTGATATGGTTCATCTGTTCACACACACGCCAAGATCCTATCAGCATTTTCATGCTTTTAAATTATTTTCTGTTGTTTTATTTTTTAAATCTACGTTTTGAGATATTTTTATTACTAATCTACCCACTTACTAATCTATGTTTTGAGATCTTTTATCTACATTTTGAGAAATAAATGATCCATTTCAGTATGCCAAGAGTATTATGTAGTCCCTTCTTGTACACCAAACACCTAAACACTGCGCGCATTTGCTACAGCAATACTCATACTCAGTGATTTTGGTAAGGTGATCAATAACGAGTTATCTCGTAGCTGGCAAGTAAACTCAGTTTGCCAACTACGAGTATTCTCATCATCGGCAGCTAACATCTAATTAAAATTTTCAATTTCTTTTGATAAAATTTGGTGTGCTTAAAATGTATTTTGTAGTTCAGTTTTACATTGTCATTTTAAACATTTAATTTCTTGTTATATTAGTGTGTTTTTTTCCATAACAGAGAAGATGTTAAAATAAAAGTGCATATGTACACTCAATTAGCATATGCAGGAACTTCATAAGGTATAGGGGTTACAGAGCTACAACTCTATATATTCACTGGCGGATCCAGCGAGGGGTGGAGGGGGCGATTGCCCCCCCCTAGGGTTAAATAGGAAAAAAATAAAGACGATGAAGAATATTTTATGTGTTGTTTGTTACGACTGTAATAAATAAAAGTCTTACACAGGCGTCCAAAGTCTCTAAGTCTTGGAGAAATGCGATCAAGACGTTTTTCCACGAATCTACAAGCTACTCGTCTTTCAAACTACGTTTTCAGTAAGGGTTACTTCAGCATAACGTAGTTTTTTATCCTTGAAGCGCCGTCAAACTTGGCTTCGAACGCGGATGACAGAAGAGACTTTTAATACACACCCACAGAGACATTCATATTGATGTAAATAAAGTGATTGACAAATTTTCAAAGAAACCAAGATGGCTCGACTTTGCACTATAAACTTCAAGTTTTTTAAAAAGTTGCTTGTTATAAAAAAAGTAAAATAATTACGATGTTTTTGTAGTTTAAATTTAAACTTGTTCTATTAATTACATTGTAAATTATCGTTTTGGTTATTGTATATGTCTCCTTTACTAGGTTATCCTTCTGTCATACTTGACTATAATCTACCCTAAACCATATAGTTTAATTAAAGAAAAGCCCAGCTTTAATTCATTGTCGTAAATTAAATATTTTGGTGAGTATAAAGCAGGGTTGTCCAACCTTTTTGGGTAGCGGGCCACTTAAAGAATTTTCACGGATCTTGCGAGCCAGCGGTTTCTTTAAAAAATGGGGAAAAAAACTTTACACTTAACAACCTCCCCTTAGAGTTTTTTCCAGTTATTTGTGCTCTTGCGATGTAGAAAGGGGTCACCTATGCTGTCCAAACTATTTTTCCATATTTTTGAAAAAAATCTAAAATTTTTGTTTGTGAATTTTTTTTATTTCAAACAGTTGTAGGCAGGCCGGATTATGGCCCGCTGGCCATATGTTGGACAACCCTGGTATAAAGGAAGGCTAGTAATATAACAACATTTACTAAAACTAAAAATTTTCCCGCCGAGGGGCTCCCAAAACTGCCCCCCCCCATAAGAACATCCTGGATTGCCATTGTATATATATTCATATGTATATATATATATATACACAAAACTACATCGCAATTGTGGAGATACTACCCTCATATCCCCCCCAACATATGCTATTTGTAAAACTTAATGCGATATACCAAAATTTTGAAATTACATATCAGTTAGTGTTAAAATTTGCTAGTCTTTTAATGTCATTATAACCAAGTTTGACTGTGTAACATATTTCCTACAGAACGGATTTATAATCTGAAAATTTAATGTTTCTGAGTTGCATCATTTGTTGTAGGGGATATGATGTGGAATAATGTAACTCAGAACTTGAATTTGTAATACCAAGTAAATGTCATAAAATAAATGTTAATTTTTCAACGTGTTGAAATATTTCATTAATTCCAAAACTGCTTCATTGATTATAAGTAACGAAAACATATTTTTTTTTATATGTGGATGTTCTGGGAGGGTGTTGTTTGCTATATTAGCAGTTTTATTTATTTGATGTTTCAACCTGGTGGATTTGATCGAAATCCTATCAAATATATTGATCAACATTAAAATTTGCATTGATCAGTTTAATATATATTTGAATGTTTTCTGTGTTTCATACCATTTTGAAGAAAACTTACACAAGTCTAGGAGGGGGAGGAGGAATTGTGCAAGGGTTTCATTGGGAAGGGTGGCCGCCGGAGGCGGCGCTGTAATCCCAGTTACACAAGTCTAAGCATTAGGCAAATACGAATACGGGCAAATCTTGTAAGTTTGGTCTCAGACCATTGAAGTGAAGTGAGCTGTAAAAATTTTTTTATTTTCCCAGTACGTATGAAAGTTACATTTATGGTATACCAGAGGTTTTCGAACTTTTTAACCCAAGGCTCTCCATCTGTCATAAATTGTCAATTGCTCCTAAATTTACAGAAATGTACAAATCACGTTATAAATATTTTTATGGTGATCTTGGAGGTGCCCACACTGTAGGGGCATTATATCAAATGGTCATTATATATTGAACATTTTTTTTTTTTTTCAATTTTACACCCGTAGAAGAACTGCTGGGGCCTTCTCAATTGGTTATTATATCGTAGTGAGTCACTAAAAAACAAGCCTACTGCACAACACAAATGTGTTTTCATAGACTAATTTTACACTCTCTGATTTCAAAGCATATGGAAAGGCTATTTTTAAATATTAACAACGTTTAAGTGAAAGTCATGGAACTACGTTAAATGAAAACATTTCTGTGTTAAACAAAACTGTCTTAATCAACTTACAGTTTTGTATTAATTCACAGCCAATGGAAAGAGTACGCTTGTTTCTTCTACATCAGATACTCAAATTCTTTCACCTTCTACTTCCTGTTATTACAACAGCTGTTTTCAGGGAAAACAGTACCACAGCAATGGACAACTTTCCAAACTTTCTTGAATAATCAACAGCATATTCGAATCCCAGGACAATCCAAGTTTGGAAATTGCAATTCTCATCTCCTCCTCTATATCTATATTTGGTTTTGATTCCTATCACAGCAAAAAACTCCGTTTTACATGAATGTGATGATACAAAGGGAATTTGTAAAGCTTTGTTATGTAGCTACACAGCATGACACTTTTGCTTCACTAATGGCCAAAATTTTGTTAGGAAAGATGATACAAACTTGCATGTCAGTATTGTTTTTGATGAGATATGAATAAATTGTTCTTGGCCTGCAGTTGTGAATGTCAGTAGAAGATTTACACTGAAAAGGTTTTTTGAACCAATTTTGTTGCTGAACCTCTTTTAGAAAATACTACTCAGTGTAAATAAGTAATGAGTTGTAATAAATGGTCCAGAAGCACTGAACTTTTCACCTCATTCAATGTTAAATCATTCTCATTTAAGGATGTGTGCAGTGTAGGAAAACAGGCAATTAGAACTCTCTTTTCAATAATTTGCTGTGAAGGACTAATTTTCTCTGAAAAACAAATTTTTTGTCTATTTTCTGCCAAATGTGTGCCTTATTGAATTTTCACAGATGCGACAATTTTGAAAGGAAGATGTTGTCTTCAGACTTCTCAGATGATTTTTAGACAAGAAAATAGAATGAAGTTCTCTCGTAAGTTCAGATACTCTTGACAAGACATTTCCACTGGGAGTTGCAGTAGTAAAGTGAGAAATGTGTTCAGAACACCTATAGCTGCACACATCTATTTAAAACATCTAGACCTGTGTGGATGAGTTTTTATGATGCGCATGGTTTTTATTTGAAAAAAAAACTTGTACTCCGTTGTAAGTTAGGAGCTCTATGTTCCAGTTATCACCTTCCGTTTTCCTGTCATATTCACAATGCCCTACAGAGCCATGACACAGTTTGAAAACCTCTGTTCTGTACCATATAAAGTGTTTAATAACATTATTAACTAATTTATTTATTAATTACCAAGATGAGACATATAGACACAAAATGAATGCGAGCTGTTGGAAAATGTCACTGATAGACTTGTCCCAAATCACCAATTTGGTAAAATGCAATACCCGCAAAGTATGGTAAAACATGGTTTACCTGTATTGATAGCAAAATCATTTTCTTGTCCCGGCTTTTACTGTGGAAGTTTTGTAGGACTACATGTAAATTTTACATGTGCGATTCTTTGAAGCATTTATATTAATTTTATAACTAAACATTGCATAGTTAACACTTGAAGAATTTGTGTTTCTTAGCAAAATGTCGCTAGTATTCAATATATGGTTGCCACTAGCAAGCACAGACTTTGTTAAATGATGTGCGTATCATATATAATTTAATATATATTTAGCATAGTCTCCCTCTGTGTGGTGGCTGCTTAGTTTCATTAAAAACAATCAATTGTTGCAGTTGGCGATCGCCAACAAGATCAATTTTGAATTTAGAAAAAGCAGCATAATCGGATATAGAAAATATAACATATGAGAAGGTGAGTGTTGCACTGAATAATAAACTATTTAAAAACGAAAATGCACATAAACACAGTTTACTATGAGCTGTAATGACTTTTTACAATCCTTTCAGCGTTTTTTTCCTCACAGAAGCAATTATCAAAAGGTAGATACAACTCACAATAAATTACGTTTATGTGTATTTTCGTTTTTAAATAATATATTATGATATTGGACCAAAAAATTATGAATTTGTAAATACTAAGAAATTGTTTTAGTTCTAGTCCCAAATACCAATTTCAGTTTTGCTCAAAAAAATTAAAACAGTTGAATTATGAAGATGTCTATTTAGAAATGGTGTTTATATCAAAGGGTTTTTTAAAGGATGGAAAAGCCTATGTGCACAAAATGTTGTTCAACGTATATCAACATTCAATGTATATCCCATGTAAAAAGTAAAATTGGGAACAAAAATTGTAAACTATAGAATTGTACTTTTCGTGTAAAAAGGTTGCATTTGTTTTTATGAGTATTGGACAGGATACTGTAGATTTTTTGGCATCTTTTTTGTGTTTACTGAGAATAAAGCTAGTATTATTACAGCATGTACATTCATGATTTTGTTCTTTTATGTGTGAGCTTTTCCACTGTCTGTAACTTGCTGGCTGTCACAATTTTACAAATATTGGTGAGTCTCAGGTCACACCATATCTTCCTTAATTAGTTGAAAGTAAATTAAAATTATCATATGTGGACATTTGTGTTTTTCTAAATAGGTTTTGGAAATTATATGTGCACTGTGTGGCTTGAGATGACTTATTTAAACACTAGTCTTAAAACAATAAACCAAATGCAACATAAAACTGAAACGCTGCGTAAGAGCTCACCTACAGTAGAAATTATTTTGCATAAATTAACAACAGTCGAACCTTGTTAACATGTTCTGTTGCCTGAATAACTGTCAACGATAATAATTTAATAATACGATACTATCCTTTCCGCGTAATAAATTTTTTGTCACCGTGAGCATTCATGTTGACAAGATTCAACAATATTACTCTTTTTGTTCAGTTCATTATGTATTTTAACGTTAGTAATAAATATTCCATTCCAACCTAAAGCACAGATGAGCTATGCTACTTAAACAACCCAAGTGCAAAGCAAATGTGATTCACACAGTGTGAATTATGTATGATCCCTATAGCAAGCAACATAAAAGATTTCAATGTTTTAAAGGTGACTACACATAGCATGGTTTGTCAGACTGATACAACCAAAGCCAAAAAGTTTCTTCAATCAGGCTATATCATGACCCCAGCGCACGAGGTGATTGGTGTGCCAGATCCTAGACCAGAATGTTTTGAACAAAATTAGCAGCAAAAGAAAACACAGTGATTCAAATCAAAAGAGTTATTCTAAATGAAATACAGTAAAATCTCCCAACAATGATATCCAATATAAGGATAAATCCCTCTATAACGATAATGAACCCTCCCTATAACAATAACTCTCTCTACAACGATAATTTTTCTCGGTCCGTATAATATTGTTGTAGAGAGGTTTTACTGTATTAGCTGATGATGGGATATTGCTGAAATCCCAGCCGATCAGCAATTGCGTCATCAGATCAAAAATATCGCATCAATTTCCCAAACACGTGAGCTAATTACCTGATGATTTTAAAAACAACCAATTATCCACCAAACAAGTAGTATCATGAAGAAATATTTTCAACAATTCTGATCTAATCATATACGCATCTGTGGTTGGCTACTACTTTGAGATGAAGCAAACTTCTGTTACTTCATAGTAGGGACAGAGTTTTAACTCAGCCTTTCATATTCAAAGCTTTCTGTGGTTCGATATGAACAAGTTCCCATTTCTCAGTTCCATTCCTTGGTATTAAAAATTATACATCCCCAAAAAATACAAACAAGTAATGCTTGTTGTATATAATAATGAGAAAAGTAGTTGAAAAGTATTTACGTAGTGACTATGTACCTATAAATTAAGAGGTTAAAAAGAAACATAAAAGTAACGAGCAATTTTTATCTCAACTTCGTTCGCAGGTTAAGCTCTATTTATGTATGTTTTAGTAAATGCTTAGTATGAAAAAAGTTTCGGGAATAACTAAATGTAAAAGTACTTTTTTTTCCCATGACAGTATAAAAACAAATGCTATTTAGACTCAAAGATCCCAAATGCTATTAGACTCAGTACATAGATATACACAACGGCATAAAATATGTTATATTAAAGGTAAAAATATTAGATTCACGATTTTTAGTATTTAATTACATGTAAGAATTTTCAATTCATTGCTAATTTTATTAAAACCTTGGAATGTAAAGCGTGAATCCAACCACACATACATTAACAAGAAATCCTAGGATATTAGTTTTCAAGGAGAAGATGGAAGTTCTTATGTATGGTCCAGATTAAGCTGTACTGACTCAACAAGACCTGGCGTAAGAGTCAAACTGCTTTAGGTATACACGAGAACCCAGCTAGTAATATTTGTATTACAATAATTTTATTTATTCTCTACATAGCGTAGACTGGAGCTGTTTACATATTATAGCAGGTCCCAGGAAACTGTGGCAGTATGACAAGCCTAGGACCTGATATTGGAATGCTTAGGTTCATTTACTCATTAAACTCCTCATGTTATCGTTAATTACCACTCAAACTAAAACCATATTAACTAGAATAATGACATCGTTATAAACACGTTTCTGTTGGTATCCACCATCTGTATTTAACATACATTAACTACTTCTTAAACCAAATTACGAAGAGACCGGTATTAAATTGATCGAAATGCCCGTTGCAGCATATGTATTTATATAAATCGAACACTACGCAGATTATTAAGACTATGTATTTGTGGGTTCAGGTCCCACCGAAGGCAGAAATATTTATTTTCTTTCGAACGTTTCACCATCTAATCACGCCATACCATCGGCGTTGGTATCACTACGCCAATAAACGTTGATTGATTGACATTGTTGTTTGATTTAATCTGCGTAGTGTTCGATTTATATAAATACATATGCTGCAACGGGCATTTCGATCAATTTAATACCAGTCTCTTTGCAATTTGGTTTAAATAGTAGTCTATGTACTACACCATTCTGCGAAATAACTGGCAACAATATATATACGTTCGTAAAGAGATTATATATTGTCCTTCGTAGCTCAGTGGGTAGAGCCTCCGCCCGGCAAGTGGAAGGTCGTGGGTTCAGGCCCCACCGAAGGCAGAAATGTTTATTTTCTTTCGAACGTTTCACCATCTAATCATGCCATAACATCAGTGCTGGTATCACTACGCCAATAAACGTTGATTAATATTGTTGTTTGACATTTTTATTGCTTCTCTTATATCTTTATCTGTTATTATGACACTGGTGTCATCCGTAAATAATGTTAAATTTTTTCCCTTTGAAGCATTAATATCATTTACATAAATGGAATATAATATGGGGTCAATATTAGATCCCTGTAGGACTCCATATCTATAAGTTTTTCTGATTTTTCATCATCAACATATAAGACTTGTTCTATTATGCACTGATGAAAAATTATTATTTTTTAATTATATACATAGCCAAGTTAGACATTACTAGTGGACGTCAAGTGTGTGTAATGCTATTTTGCAATATGGCTTACACAGACAATTAAATGTAATTTGGAGGGATTTAGGTAAAATAAGGAATTAACCAAAGGCAGCTTTGTAATACCAGAAATATAATTTGGAAAATCATCATCTGGTGAAGATTAACCAATAAGCACACAACACACAAGTAAATCCATTTATTTATTTTTAAAAAATGAACGAGTAAACATCTCAATAAACTAGTTTGGCATCATGAACAAGTAATATCTTGAATAAACATTTCTGAATATGTATAAGAACATGATAACCTGTAACATTATAATTGATATAACAAATATCACAGTAAAGCTAAGAGAAATATCTCAAGAGAAAAAGTAGTCGGGACTCCATATATCAAAATTATCTACATACATCGAAGCTTTAGTGAACCTGTGATCCAATGTCCCTATAACCTCTCATTACTCGGAAAAACTGCTTTCAAATATCACTTTTTTCAGGCAACCATTGACTTTGATATATGAAAGTCTGGCTGTATATAACTTCATTGACGAGCCGCTACAATTATCACCGTGTTTACTAAGTTACAAATAGTTCAAGAATTTGTAATCTCATCCGGATGCTCTCTGCATCATCCAGAACACCACTTATAATTGGATCCAGCCCAACACTGTCCTAGTAGAATGATAGTTTTAGGTCAGTGTTTCCCAGCTATTTACAGATAACAGTACTAATAAATTCTTAATAAGTTTCTGTGCCTTCCACAAATTCCCACCTGCTACCATCCAAGAAATTTTTTTTTATACAATATGAGGTGCTTATATTTGCAATGTACTGTGGAACCTCCGAATAATGGTCACCCATGGGACCCAGTAATAGAGACTATGTAGATTAATACATTTAAAATAAGTATTTATTATCGTTTGTTTTACTTATTGCTTTCTTTTAATATCGAACCTTTAAATAACATGCATGTCTGAAGAACTACTACTTTTTTAGGGTCTCCATGGGTGACAGTTATTTAGAGGTTCAACAGCATTATAAATGCTGTTGAGCCCCTTGAAATTGTTAACCCCTTCCCATACTTTAATGAGTCTGATTCGCGATGAAGATTTTGGCCCAAACATGAATATCACGAGCCAGACTCACGGACAGAAAATCGAACCAAATGTAAACATCACGAGCCAGGCTCGCGAAATGATTTTTGGCCAGTTACGATCATGATTAAGTTTTAGTTCCTACCAGTACGCCATGAGAGTTGGTCATGATTCTTATAATCTCTGTTACAACGCAACCGTGCTAATGGTTTTGTACTTTAGTTTTTTAAGTTTAGTTATTGAAATTTAATAAACCCTTATAAAATGCAAAATACGAAGCGAAATGAAGTGGGAATGCACGAAATGTAAAGTAGCTTTACATCTACCATGAATGTATTATACCATGCAGGATTATTAATTTTTAGAGTTGTAATTATTTTCCTATTAGATATTGATTCAAGGTGAGCATTTCTTATAATTAAGTTTTTTGTTTATAATATGTTATTTATTTTTAGACATAGTATTATTACATTCCTTAGTACAAAGGCACACTTGAAGATGTTCAGAAGACTGTAATTTCTATTAAAGTATTGTTTATTCATGAAATATAGTTTTGAAACTGTTATTTGTCATCTATTATAAAATATAATCTATTTATACTATCTCTAAAAGGAAAAAGAATTAGTGTTTACTTCCACAACAGCAGTATCGCATAACACAAATGACTATATCACAGGTAATTACACATCGGCTCGTATTGCAACTGTTTTCAAGCATCAGTCTGGTTTGTTTACTGCGCATTGATCCCCACTGCTTGGGCCTGGATTTTGTCGCGCTAAATGGTACGGGAAGGGGTTAAAACAAGATAAAATAAAAAGTAGCCTAATAAGTGCAAAGATTGAGAGGAAGAGGGAGAGAATATCAAGATGCGATTTTCATTACAGATTTACATGACACCTTTTCACTAATTTGCCATCCATATGTTTTGTGTTTACCTAACAATATTCCTTCACTTAATATATTAACAAGTATTTTGTAAGTAATATATAACTTTTGTAAGGAAAAAAAAAAGATTTTAGATACTACATACTTTGCAAAATATGTCTTACCTATGCTTTTAACATTGTGTCTTATTATTGAACTACATTATTGTTACGCACCAACACAAGACTAATAAGCATAGCCAACCATGCTGTAAGGTAAGGTAGCAAATGATATCTTCTAACATTCATTTTTTACATAAATTCATGTTATTAAAATGCAATACACAGAGTACCAGGGAGAAATTTTACGTGTAAAAGGTCAAACATTGGTGAAGTAATTAAATAGAACACCCAAACTTCCAGATGCACTAATAGCAACCTTAGATTACAAAGGCTGAAGGACTGCTGTCAAACGAATGCAAAAGTTTTGTCTTTTTTGGCCTACTTGCAGTTTTACCGACCTTTGACTTTTTGTGTGTTTATTAATACTGTCAATTCTTACACTCATAAAAAAGTAGACTACTGTCACTACATAGGATGGGTAAGTTTCAAGAAGGCAAGTTTCAGGAAGTTAAATGTTAGAAATAGAATGAAAAGATTTCGAAACGTTTACAGTATTGAAAATGCTTAAAAACTGCTTGACAAAGCAAAGTTTAGGAATCTATTTTGTTAAGTCTAAAATCACAGGTTCACTTTCTTGTTAGTAACATAGATTTCATGATCAGAAAAGTAGTTCCTTATTTTGTACACTGAGAACAAGACTGCTTGACCCTATATATATCAAAGGGTTCAGTGTAGTTTTGTCTATGTTGCTAAACTTTGCATAGTTTCTGTGGACTTTTTACATCTACACAACATCCATAAGTGATGAAATATATATATTTTTATATACATAAAAATGAATCATAATTAAACATTTACTGATAATTGTTCTCGGATATAGTTAGCACATAGATATCGATTTTACTTTGTATGGACTTTGACGAACAGTGCAAGTCTTTTTCTGAAGACAATAATAGCTTGAATAATGGTTGAATCTGCAATGAAGGTAATTATTCTTGGCAAGTAACCTGTTCATTATTTATTTATATACTTTGAAATACAAGTTTAATCGGTTCAATTAGTATCCCTAATCCGAAATACTCAGGATCAGAAGTGTTTTGGAATTAGAAGTAAAGCGACTCACTGTATTTTGAAATTATTTACACATATGTACGGTATCTTGGAGATAGGATCCAAGTTTAAACACAAAATTGTTTCATACATAGCTTGAGAGTTTTCTTATACTATTTTTAATAATTTAAAAAAAAAAAAAATGAAACGTATTTTATGTATTATCGAAACATCAGAAAGCAAAGGTCACTTATTTACATATAAGGTCAACTGAAAGTCCATATAAATTTTAAAATTTTATGAAAAAAAAGAAAAGGAAAAACTATCACACTGAAGCATGGCTTGCACGATAAACGTTCTCATGATGTAGATTTTTTCTACCACAATAAAAAAATTAGTTCAAAGGTAGCCGATAGGTGGCATTGACACTAACAACCATGAGAAGTATACAAATAAAGCTGTTATAAAAAATGTTAAGCACTTGATGGGTTCTTCATTCGATTCATTAATAAACTCGGTGTAAAGAATAAGTTTCTGCAAGCATGTTAACTTCGCAAGAGTAAGCTTTGTTAGTAGAATTATTTTATGTGAATGGAGAATCGAGATCAGATGTTTTGTGAGTTTGCAGAAGAATTTAAAGATGGGAAAATTGTATCATAGCTTGTGGTGGAAGTCACGTCGAACATTTGCTAGTGTAGTATACAAATTGAACAGTAGCCAGCATTGGCGGAATTTAAGGGAAGTGGCATGAAGATAATTCACCAAAACACAATTTATATTCGCCAAGAAACTGGTTTTTACCTCATTCAGTAAATAAGAAAGAAATTTATGGTAACTTTGGGTTTTGGTGAATTGGCTTCATGCACATACCCTAAAATCTCGCCAAGGGCTGCCACTTGTAGTCAGCTCTACACTGTATCCATTTCATTGTTTTCAAATATCTAAAGGGCCATCTATCCGTAAGTTTGAACTAAATTTTTTTTATTGCGTTTTAAAAAAAATATCATCCGGACAATATTTATCATGCAAACCATGCTTCAATGCAATGATTTTCCTTTTTTTTTATCAATTTTTAAATTTTATGTGGACTTTTGGTTGACCTAGTATAATCACTGACCAGTAGGAAATATGACATAATAAAGCAAAAAAAAAAAGTGTTTAGGGTTGGGTGGATCTGAATTCCCTTAGGGATGCTGAATAAATTGTAGATCTACATTGTTTGATAGTAGCCCTATTAAAAGAGGTTAAGTATGGAATTTTTCACTTGTGATAGCACGTTGGCACTTGAAAAGTTCTTAGATTTCCGTGCATTTCGGATTAAGGATGCTCAATTTATTCTATCTTAAAACTTCATACATTTGAACTTTGTTAACACGAACACAGCAAATGTAAATTATTTTTAACATGAACCATTTCTTAAATCTCCATCAAACTTGAATAACTAAGTGATACAATCCAATCCTTTCGGGATGGTGCAAACTACCTTTAACACAAACACATTTTTGTCACAGTAAGTCTTTGCATTAGTAAGGTATGACCGTATTAATACTGTTTATTTGAATCACAATAGAATTACTTTGTCCACACATTGTCTATTTAGGACTATTTCACTGGCCTGATTGTTTCTTGCACACATATATATATAGTCTATAATTTATACTATATTTGCAATAAGTATTTTCGGGGTTCCCACTCACACTGGTGCAAAAAAAAAAAAGCCTCTGACTTTTCTCTGTGGATTCAACTAAATTCCGGCTGCGGAGAAAATGGCTTCACGTTCATGGGAGATTTAGATATTCAATACGGAAGCAGAGGTTCTTAAACTGTGCTTCGCGGAACCCCAAGGGTTCCACCGTGTTTGTCTATGGGCTCCGCGGCAGAAAATGAATTGGAAATGGAAATTGAAAATGAAAGAACACTTTAAGGAAATTTAATTCACTTGCTCAGTAAAAAATAAAGGAATGATCCTACTTTTTAAAAACTATTTTTCGTCACATTACAATTACTACATAATTATCTTAACATCAAGCGAGTGGTGTGGAAATTAACTTACATATAGGCCCTACCTAGCGAACGCATATTAAAAGTGAAAAGGGATCATGCTCCATGGTCAAATTTTTTCGCAAAAAGGGCTCCGTGAGCTAAAATGTTCGAGAACCACTCATGTTAAGGAATTTTGGGAACAAGTTTTTGAGTGTTAAAAGATTGCAATCAAAGATTAAATTTTAAAATCTTCATCTCCTGCTGTTATTGACTTTTTCTAATAAAAAATTTGATATAGTAACAAACATATATAATATATAAACTTAATATTTAGAGGAAAAAAATTGTGCATTATGATGGAAGAATAGGCAAGATTATGCTGCATCAGAGTCTATAGCTTTCTGAAGAAATTGAATCTGTGTCGGCTAAGGGCTTAAACCTTGAATAACAAATTGGTAGAAAAATGCATGCACGCCTATATTAAACACGTTTAAACTTATATTTATATATTAAACAAATTTAAACCTATATATATATTAAAAATATGTAAACCAATATTTATATATTAAACACATTTAAACCCATATTTTCTGCATGGTAGAACATGTTACAAATAAGCTACTGAAGGGTTATTTTCTAAATAGAGAAGTGATATCTAGTGAATTGGATAATTCAGCTATTTGGCACCCAGGTAATTAGAATTTTGCCAAAATTAAAATGAATTGCAGGTATATTGTTCTAGAATATTTGCATTATTCAAATTTTTGACACATAATGAATATTCTAACGAAACAATACAGAGTTTCACCAGGAGATTCCATAACAAACAGTTATTTCGACACTGGCGTAAGGTTTAAAAACACGACGTTTCGGGAGCCAACTGCTCCCTTTGTCAAGTGAAGGCAGAATATTCTACATTCACTTGTTCTGTCGAAATAACTGTTCGTTATAATGAATATTAAAAATATCATGTTCATTAAACAAAATATCACTAAATTTTTTAAATTATCAATGAAATCAACGAGTTTATTGAGAAAACAACTGTTGATACTTTCAAGAACATTTTTAAAGTCACCAAGAAATTTTAACAAGTAATTACAAATGAGGAAAATAAACATTTAATAATTATTATTTTTAAGTCCTATAATTATATTGCAATTAATGATTATGAGTAACCACCATATTACAAAATACAGATTCTTAAATTCTGTATTTTAAAAATTTGAATGATTTCATTGTTAGGACCTTTGCAAGCCAATGGGGATTGCAAGAATATGGGGGAAGGTGGGAAAAGAAGTAAGGGCAGCGTTGTCATACTTAAAGTTCATAATTATGTTTTTTAAGGTGAGAAAAAAAAAAATGCTCTATCCACATTCACCGAGTTTTAGTGATTATTTGAGATTTGGAGTGAACTCCTCAGAATTTCTGTAACAGTTACCCTCAAGAGCTAATAATATATATCACATTATTAATGCAGAGCACATGAACGGTTTTTTTCTCACTGCAATGGTGAAACAATCATTAACATATAATTAAGACAATTTTTTTTATTTGCCATAACTGGTGGCTAATTAAAAAAAAAAGAATTGTTGAACAAGAGAGGCTGGAGTGCACAAATATTTTTTTACATTCTCATGGCAAAATAATCGTAAAAATATAATTGAGTGAAAGCACGAAAATATTTTTGTCATGAGGGTTCAATCAAAAACAGTTGTTTGGCCATTCGTGTATCCACTTAAACTTGTTTGTACATCAGGGTTCGAAATTAGTGGGTGCACTGTGCACATGAAATTTTATCCATGCATGTAAATTTTTAATTTGGGTGCATGCAGTGCACCTAACTATTCAAAACTATGGCTACTTACGTTTATTTTTCAAGAACAGTGACCTATGGACTAATTTTATATAATTTTCTCAATGTATCTGCATTTGCTTTGAATTTTTTTTTATTACAAATGAATGTTCAATTATTTTGAAAAGTTGCATTCTTTATCTTATATGTTTTAATGTAATAATTTCTATACTTACATTTTACCCGTTTTTAATGTTGAGGTTTACTTTCTATTCTGTTAGTTACTTGTACACTTAACTAGTATTTTATGCACGTAAGTCGTAAGACTTGGGTGCACTTGTGCACCTGATTTAAAAAGTTAATTTTGACCCCTGTTGTAGATGTTTCATATCCAAAGACAACATATTGTAAAAATAGAACATGTCACACTTAAAAATATTATGACAAACCTGCCATACATAATCCAATTTAATTGAAAACAATGTGTTGTATAGCAAAATTATGATGACAGGCAGAAAAAACAACCACTTATGCATGCAAAGTCTTAACATCCATGTTTGCAGTTTTGAATTTTCAAACTACTTCGTGGGTAATTTGCTATGGGATATGAACAATATGATCCAAAAGTCAATATACCTATGATTTTACAAATAACTTTTTGATAAATGAAAGCACATGCCTGCAATAACAGGTGAATGCAGATCATTTAACGTGCAACGAATGTCGCCACATGTCCAACAAGCAAGATTGTTTTTAATTTAGCTAACTTGTGTAAGAAGATAAAACCATGTTGTTGTCGTTAGAGGAGAGGTGCTTCATCATGGAAAATTACTTCAAAAGTTCATCTTATATCCAGGTGCATAGTGAGTTCGCGAAAAAATGCCAAACCAAAAATATGCCAACAAAGATGGTACTTGAAATATCGTGAAGAAATTTTAAGAAATGGGTGCTGTAATGGACAAGCCTCGAAGTGGTCGACCTAAAGTGTCAGAAGAAATTGCAGAAAATGTTAGGAAACATTTGCTTGAATCTTCAACAAAATTATTAAGAAGATTATCTGCCCAAGTAGGCGTTTTATACGGAACACGACATTGAATTATGAAGAATGGAAAATTTCATGCATATAAAGTCAAAGTTGTGCAAGAATTGAAAGAAAGTGATAACATCAAAAGGTTACGCTATTGCAATTGGTTCCTGAGGCAGATTTCCAAGGTAAAGAAATTTTGAATTGGACATTTTATAGTGATGAAGTCTGGTTCCACCTCGGTGACTATGTGAACAACCAGATCATTCGAATATGGACAATCGAAAAACCTCATGCGACCCACCAAAAGCTACTGCATGATTTGGTAAGCACCAGGAGTTTGGTAAGCACTTTCCAGACAATGCATCATCGGGCTAATATTCTTTAAAAACACAGTCAATGCTGAACAGTATGGAACCTTTTTTGTGGAATTCGTGGAGCAGCTGGACGACATCAAATGTCAAGAAGAATATTTCTAGCAAGATGGTGCAACTACACACACAGCCCGCAAGTTACTAGAAAGGGTGGAATCAGTTTTCATGAATAGTGTTATTTCAAAGGGGTTTTAGTCTCCAAGATCACCAGATCTAACGCTGCCGAACTTCTTTTTGTGGGGGTATTTAAGATGGAGTGTATATGCAAATAACCCCACACTATTGAGGAACTTTGGAAAAATATTACATTAAAAGCTAAAGTCATTCCACACGACATGTTACAATGTGTTTCTGATAATATGTGCTGCTGTATTAATGTATGTGAACATCAGAATGGTTCACATTTTTTCTGATTCGAATGTGTTGCACATGAAATGCTCCACATTCACCTGTAAGTCATGGCTATATTGATTTTTAGATCATACTGTAGTCTAATATGAGCTCCAAATAACGATATGTTTACATGAATCCAGACAGTTTAACTGAAGATGCAGTAATGCAGAAACTAGAAAGCCAACACCAGTGGAATAGTTGTAGAGTGAATGTACAATAATAATAATAATAAACAACATTTTGCTGATATTATGGCGAATTACATTTTTATAAAAAGATAAACCAAAACAAATATACATTTGGAATGTCTAATTGTACCAAAGTTACTACAAAAAGCATATTAAAAATACATTTTACACAAATCAAGTATGTATTCCTTTAGCTATGGTCATCTGAGCCATGTCTACAATCAGTGCTTAGAACCTCGCCTTTCTAAACACCGCTCAGCAACAAATCAGCTATCTCCAAATGCTGGCAAATTTCAAACTGGAAAATAACAAGTGGAATATTTCCACTTGTTAGTCAACAGCACAATAAATGAAAAGTTTGTTCCCCAAACAAGGGGAAAATTGGTCAGCTGTTCCCTATGAATGACATTTAGCATAGAATTAACTCAGGAAAAACTGACACAGTGGCATATCTAACAAAATCATACATATAGTCAGGGCTCTGGAATTATGACTTACATAAATCTACCACTAAGAAAATAATTATACATTAATCCGGCAGAGACATTGTATTTGAACCAAAAGTTCACTTGCTAGTTTTCGATGATTAGCTAATGATCAGTGGACTTCAAGAGCCATGTCCACAATAATCACATGAATGTAAATATAACATGTCTTTTATTACACATGTTTAAACCTCAAGGTCTTGAAATATCCACAATGCTCGAACATATATTTTCACAATTATGTTAACTTGTTCATGTTAATTAAAATAAAGGCCGAAAAGCCACTGTGCATAATATATAAAAGTTAATTGACAAGTACTTTAATTTACAGACTAACAATTCATAAGCAACGAAAAATTTCCTTGTAAGATATGTATATATCGTTGCACCTTTATATGTACATAATAAAAAATCAAGTAAAGTGTAAGTGTACATATATATACAAATGAACATACACATGTGTGTGTAAATGATATAGTGCAAAAGTTCCACATAATTTATCATCATGAAACAAAAAAATTTGATAACCACTCTTCACATTTGGAGCAGTAATTAAGAACCAATCACTAATCACATTTTGCATTTTTCAAAGCAGTAATTGAGAACCAATTGTTACTCACATTTTGTATCATTTAGAGCAGTGGTTGAGTATCCATTATTACTCATATTTCAAATCTTCTATACATCAGTACCGAACAACTAATCACAGTTAAACTTTAGGATTTTTTAGAACAATATTTAAGAGCGACAATAACACTAAAAATACAAAATGTAAGACACCGCAAATTATCAAGCAACTTTTATAATTGAAGAATAAAAAGACTGGTCATTTCAATCTATTAAGAAAAGTTTCTTACGGGAAACATCAATTATAAAGTATTGTCCCTAAAAACGAACATTTCTTAATGACTTCAGATGCTTAATCTAAACCAATCTCTCAATTACTGTTGCAATGTCTAAAGCAGTAAGAAAATAAATAAATAAAAAAATAAAATTCATTAAACAGTTTGTTTTTTGGTTTTACGGCTCAAAGACTACAGTGGTCATGCTGCGCCGGGACCTACTGTTTTCCGAGGAATCCGAACCTCTTAAGGCCTAGGGAACCAAACCCCGGACTACAGTGAGCAGTGCGATCTTTATGAGATCTCTGAGTAAGCGTTCTTTTTGCACTGCTGGGAGTCGAACCCGGATTAGCCGCGCAATAGGAGAACGCGTTACCACACTGCGCCACCGCAGGGCCGCATTAAACAGTATATGCAGTGAACTCTGACTAGCCTGGCCTACGGCTCGAATGCAAAAGGGCACACAGTTATGCTTTACATAATATTACAAGTGAGGATTATTCTATCTAAAGTCATGAGCGAGATATTTAACAAAGAATTAAACTACATTTTGTAATGTACTCTCAATAATGTAGCATTCTTCCGTGTAAGGAATGGCTGGAGTAGTAGGATCCTGTCATAAAATCTGCTTACGATATTACACTGTATTCAACATTTGTGCAATGACTAGGCATGGTGTAATTAAGAAATAGGATAGTGGAGGATAATTTACACAAAACGATATTAGGGTGAAAAACATTGATATTAGAACAATACGAGCCATGGTAATACTTAAAGGTAACAATGAAATGTGAAATAACACTATCATTAAAGCTCAAGATATTACATGATATTGGCCAAGTTACTTTGGATTGGAAAAATGGCTGTTTCTATAAAAAATCGTAGACAACTGCTATCATATAATTATCTACAGAAGTTTGCGAATTTTGTACTTCCGAATATTGAGCCTGTCTATCAGATTCACAAACCTGAAGGGTATGTTTGAGCATCTTACAGAAAAAAAAGTTGCCTGATTTGCTAACATTCTAAAATTCTTTTAAAGGTCTTTGTTTTTTAAAATGTTTTGCAACAGTCATTTATAGTTAGTATTTCACAAATTTGGGAAAGCAAACAGCTACAACTTAACGTTGCTTGCGAACATGGATAAGGTAAGTAGAAATGATTATAAAAGACAGTTGTATATTCTAAGATCAGGTTCATATATTTGATTTCAAAACGGGTTGTGTTTTGATGAAGTAAGTGATAGAAGCAATGTTTAATTTGTTCTCTCCTACGGAATTTTATTTTGCAGCAAATGACATCGTTCGAATGGTGGTTACACCCCCCTTCCCGTTGTGCATGGCCTTATCCAGTGTCATGCAAGCGCTGAAATCATAAAGACACAATTTTATTAGCAAATTATGAACTGTACCCTGTGAGATGAATGCGGCAAATTTTGAATACATGTCTCATACCAAAAAATATTGAACACCACTGTACAAGCACTTTCAGGCACAAATAAGCCAGAAAATATAAACAGGCAAGTGTCTAGATTTCTAAATTTTTAGAGGTACAAACTTTTTTAAAAGGTGTGACGGGTACATTTTTTTTTATATTTTAAATTGCAATTTATCTGCTGCAGAATGCTAAGGATCTGCTTTCCCCCAAAATGGTGCCTCCCCTTCCTTTGTCTTAATTTGTGATCGGAAACAATTTAGCAAAACTGACTACTCAAACAACCTGGGAAAATGTCAATTTCTAACTGAAAAATAAATTTCACTGTCAAATAAAATAAACTTATTCATACAAATGTACCATTACTTCATCGTACAATGACGTACGTAACGTATTTATAAATTATCACCTTCCGAGAGATACTCCATAATTTTCAATTGTATTTGCAGGGGAGGGGCAGAACAGTAGAATTCTATTTTTTTAAGCAGAAAATTCACAGTAAGTGCTCCTCACATTTTCTGCAATTTCTTTTCCACTTGGGGTGAGTAGACACACAGTACAGTGGAGGCATTGTTATAAAATAGTTGTACACAGATCACCTTGCAAGTTAAATTCGAACATAATAATAACACAGAACATAATAAATTTGGGCATAATGTGGCACAGTATAATGGCATCCTTTTACTATGGGGACCATATATGCATCTAAGAAATTTTTATTAAAAATTGTTAGAAGTGAAAAACAAAGTGCTGGAAGGAAATATATATATAGTACATAAACCTTTGAGTTAATAGGTACTTCAGATACTGCAAAATTTGTCTTTTAATATAACAATGACCCCCCTTCTGGTGAATATGCATTTTGCTTCCAATTATAAAAAAAATTACAGGACCTCAATAGGATCAGTAACTCTCAGTAAGGTTTCCACTTTGGTGAAGATGACATCTTGCTTTGTTGCTGTTGAATTTTTTATGAAATTTTTGACGAGGGAATTCTCTTATTGTGGAATGAACCGCTATTCACTTATCAATCAACATATTATTTAAACAATATGTAAATTTTACTAATTGGCAGGTGAATACACACGTTGGAAAAAAAAAAACCAGAAGAAAAATAAAGGGTTGCGCCTTTGAGAAACAAATATGCATGGTTGTCATAAAGGTATAACTATCACTGATTTGGCAAGAATACTATAAACTAGGACTTCACCTCCATTTCTTATCCAAACTCATAAGCCTGAAGCAATTCTTAATATAGTTACAGATTCTAGAACAATAAAAGTTAAAACTACACTAACATAATAGATGTCTAGATTAAGATAAAAATATATAAGTCAATATAATTGCATAATTATTAAATATAGAAAAATGATAATAAATTTTCGCATGAGCATCCCGAGGTGATTAGAACTAACTAAGCATTAGAAATCCACCTTTTACAATCTCCCTCCACAAACCACCAATGATGTGCGTCTTCGAGCCAAGTTGGCTTGCTTGGTTCATGTAACTTTTTGCATATTTGGCATGCATGATGTTCAAATACAACTTCATACGACTTTTTCCATTCAAAATAACTGTTGTATCTTTTAGGCTTCTTGGCGACAGAAAGTAAAAATTGAGCCAATTCTTTTGGAGACTCAAATGATAATGCATCAATGTAGGAATTTGGTGGCGCAACCTGGGAGTAATTGGCACCACTGAAAACAACGGGAATCATGTCAGTATGCAGCACATTAAAAAACTTCTCTGTTACATAGTCCTTACATAAGGAATTTTCAAACGAAAGATAATACCGGTAATCCAGAGCAATTTTTTTATAGCACTCGTCTGACATTTTTGGAAGGCACGTCTTGTCACCACAATCCCCATATACATCAACAGGAATACTCTTTCGTAGTTCCCGCACAAATCCTTCGCGATTGCTGTCTGTTTTACAATTGCTAACGAACCAAGCGACCATGCGAGTTTTCATGCGAGCAAAGTTAGGTAAATTTTTCAAAACCTTTTGCCGTTTTTGGATCTTCGGATTTAAGAGAATGTCTGAATCAAGTCTATATGTTGCAGTCCAGTTAAACATACCATCTAAAAATTTGAGAATACTTGGAGTGTGTGGGGGAGCTTCATGGTGAAGTAAAATCCACTTCTGCGATTGCTGTTTGATAATAGGCATGTCCCTGAGACTTGTATCTCGCAAATGAAAAATGATTGCATCACTCTGAACCAAATAGCTACGGTTTGAAGTAATTATACAATTCTTTTCCGCACAATATAAAGTCTCCAAAGGAGGGATATAGTCTGGTTCCCCAAAAAACGTTGTCCAAAGTAAAATCCGTTTTTGTTGGCGTTCCACCGGTTTGCTGTTCTTTTCAGTTATTTTTAAACGAAACCAGTGCTTCTTACTACTGGGGTTAATCGTAGAGACAGAGCGGAGAGAGTATTTACTATGCCTTTGTTGGATATTATACAATTTTAAAATACCAAAAAAGCAAATTATCGCCAGGAGGAGCAGCGAGTAGCATCGCCGATACAAGCGCATGACAGAAATTAAATAATAAAACATTGAGAAAAAATTTAATAATCACCTCCTTAGAGTATATTCAACTGATTTTTTGTTTTTTATTTGGTAAACAGACCGTTCACAACTGACCTTTAAAAATGGCTCTGTTTGCGTTTTTATAGCAGAAGGACGGAAAAGGTCCTGTTGCACTGGAACCTAGTTTCCCCGAGGAATCTGAACTTCTGCAGTCACGGATAACAAATCTTGAATTATGATGAGCAGAAAAATAACGTGTCATACGATACCATTGGGAGTCGAACCCGGGTTAATTAACCGATAAACGAATGAGTCACCACTATCGCGCCGTAGAGAAGTGGACCCACATTCACATTTCCCTTCGAGGAAGTCGAATCTCGTAAGGGCTAAGAAATTAACTTCCAGACCCCACTGAGTAGTCAGAAGGTACACGTTCTTTTTTTCTTTCTTGCCGACGTTGTGAACCAAATCTGGATTAATGATACGCAAAGTGAACGCTTTACCACTGCTTTACCGCCGGAATTTTATAAAATTAATTACCACAACGGCCTTTCAAATATTCACATTGTATATTTGAAGATTTATGATTAGGAATTACCCAATAAAACAATGAGAAAAGAAAGCAAGTCCACAACCTTTTGAACGTAATAATTAGTTTAAATTAAAATATAAGGAACCTAAAGAGACAAACACGAACCTTAATTATATATTACGGACTTGGTAAAGAATTAATACTTCGCGATATTATTCTGATATCACGAGGGTTATGATAAAGAAATTAAGATAAAATATATCTTGATGGATTTTTTCCACGAAGGTTACTTGCTCTTCTTTAATCCTGACACTTTCGAGGACTTCGGAAAAGAATGTTACAATGAATTTCAAATCCATCGATGCAGGTAATTTTTAAAATATTTTCATAAAAAATCCTAAATGTCTTACTGATGCTTCAGTAAAACTATAAAAAACATTCTTGAATAGCGGACATTTTTGCAATCCCCGATTCCACACGAGACTTCCTTTACCTAACTCTATAGAATAGAGGGTAGAGTTTAAAGTTCTGAAGTTTCTGGCTATTCAGGGGTTTCACTGTACTCGTTTTGATAATGTATGGCATATCAAAAGCGTCCTACAGTATATTATTAAATAAGCGCATAATATAATAATAATAAGCACATAATATATAATGTAGCTTGATTGCATGAAGAATATCTCTTATTTTGCTATTTTTTTATATTTATTCCAAACTTTCCGAAAAGAAGGGGGTAAAAATACAGTCGTCTGATTTTTCCTGCCGGGCAAAATTCGTATTAAGAAACTCACTTCGTTAAAGAAAGCAAACAATACTGGCTATTATTATTTTTTAAATTCTATTAAATATTTACTAATAATACAATAAAGTGCAAGTACGGAACATGAAGATCTGGTAATATGTACGCATTCATACTACATGTGTATTCTTGATCTTTTTTACTTGCAAGTTTGTTCTTCCTTATTTTTAATAATTCCATACAATACTTTTGAAAGGTTTATTGATACAAAAGGGTAGGCCTGGGTTCAATACCAGAATGTAGAAGGGGTGTGTGTATTGTGGGGGTTCTTTTTGATCTGTTTATTTCTTCCAGGCATCCCAAATGGGTTTGTTGTACTTAGACTGACCCAGGCTTATACAAATTCTACTTTTCGTGACACTGCACAGCACGTTACTCACTCCTCTCTCTGTCCTCTAGAACAGCGGTTACCAACCGGTGATCCGCAAGAAAATTTTGTCTGTCTAAAAAAAAAATCTGGACATTATTTGCATTTTTAATATTTTATTAATAATAAAACAAAAATAATATTCTAAGAAATTCTCATATTCTGAATGACAATTTCCACCTTTATATTGCACTAAATTCACAAAATGTGGTCTGCGGGATTTAAAATTATGAATTTAGTGGCCCGTGAGGCCCGAAAGGTTGGCGACCGCTGCTTTAGAAATAGTTGGAAATTGCACTAGATGGGATTGTGTCGTAACATACTCTGACGTCTATATAATGCAGTCACCAGCCATTATGTTTACGGATTTTTTTGTAATCTTCGTAAATCAGTGAAGGGGGATGTGGGGGAGAACCGCCCACAACCCTCCTGCTTTGGGTTGCACTCTTGCTGTCTGTTCATATAGAACTTGAATACCCATGAATCAGTATAATGTTGAATCACAAAAATCTTGCAGAGTTCGGAAAGTCAAACAAGTACTCACCTAGTTCGTAGGGCTAATATTTATGGTGAGAAAATAGTCTTATTGCATACGTAATTCATAAAAAAATATGGGTCAGTGAACAGGATTTTCAACATCGGATGAAAGAGGAGAATTCACGAAAATCGCAAAAAATGCCATAAGCAACATGGCGGCTAGTCACTCTGCACCGATTGCCAGTTTTGGAAACACTGGCTAGAATCCAGTGGGTAACGTCTTATGCAGTAGTGCCCTATTTTTAATATATTTTCATTTTTTAAACAAAAGGACATGCCTATTGTGATATAAGATTTGAATACGAAATTGATTGTTGTTGCATTTAGTAATGTTCTGTTTATTTATAGAATAAAGGATGGATTATCATTTAGAGATTAAAAACCTGGATCCATCAACAGACTGCAATGCAAATAAAAGTAAGTTCTAAATTTATATCTGCAATGTTCGTTCAAATCATGAATTGGTGACTCTGCAGTGACACAATCGTAACGTGTTCATCTAATTTGCCGTTAATCTAGATTTTAAATCCCAGTGGTGCAAAAGAAAATGCTTACTAACTACTCACTATGGTCTAGGGGTTGGTTCCCTAGGCCTTAAGAGCTTTTGATTTCTTAGAAAAATGTACGTTCACTGCTCTACTCTAATGTAGTGTGTTATGCTACTAACTTGGATTCTACCCGCAATAGTATCGTAAAACCTGTGCCATTTTTCGGTACTTGTGCATTAACGGTTCCATCAGCAACAACTTTTCCCCCCTAGAAATGTAAGAACTGGAAAAAAGTGATCGCAGTTTACACTGCAATTGTTCGTAAAAAAAAAAAAAACTTTGAATGTTTTGTTGTTTTTGAAAGTGTGGATTTGTAGGATTGATTTTCTGGTTTGGACTTTTTTATAAGTGAGAGTCTACGTTTAAATTGCTGTTGGAAGGCGTTCGTTTGAACTGCCAAGCAACAAACTGTAGACTATTGCCTCCTTTTAGGAACAAGGTGGGGAAAGGTTATAAAAGTGATTTCAGGAAAGGCTATAAAAGCAATGGGTGCTCTTTTACAATACGGTAAAGACTTCCATTTTGGTAAGTGTTTCCTTACCTGCGTTTTTCTCCTATCCTGATCCTGATTTTCCCTCCGTAAACAATGGATAAACAAAATTAAAGGTGGGCTAACTCAAAAACAAATGTTATGTTTTAATAAGTATTTTAAACTGGTGGCTAATTTTCTCCTGTTATTACAGTTTCAAAATATTTGGGGATTAAGAAAAATTACCTTTTTCAAAATGGCGAAATTGTGATGCGTATATGCGTTCATTATGACGTTGAGTTCAGAAAAGTCATACGAAGTTGAATTTAAAGTAGAGAAAAAACCCGATATTGAACTTCAGTTACAGAAAAAATAAAGTTAAATTTAAATTGGGAAAAGAAAATATGAAATTGTATTCAAATTAATGGGGTCAGGGCCTCGCCTATGCTTGGCAGTTCTGTGGTTACTCTTTTAATCAAAAACTTATTAAAATAATTGTTTTTTGACTTATATTTAAATTAGAAAAAAAAAAGTTGAATTTAAATCAGGGGAAAAAAAAAAGCAGTATTAATAAAGGAGAAAACTGGAATCCAAATAAAAAAAAATGTACGGAAGGAAACGCTCGCCAAAATGGACACCTGTACCATATTGTGAAAGAGTGCCAAGTAATGAATTCCATGAGGCAGGTTTCTTCCATTTTACAGTCAACCACAAATACAATTTTGTGGATCCAGACACTGGCGTCCACAAACAAAGAATTGAACGAATTGGGGGAAGTGGCAAAATAAACAATGAGGGACTTTGTGACACCACTTGACATCTTACTTGACCTAATATGTATGGCGACAAACCCAAAAAAGAAATGGGAGGAACTGTTTACTGAAATCATTTTCTGCAATTGGTAGAAATTTTCCACTCTTTTTGCCGTTAGTGGTGGGGAACAGGGGGGACCCATCCCCCCCAATGTTGGCATTAGGGTTCCATATCCCCTTCAATTTCAAACAAAATGCCTTTTAAAGGTATATTGTGCTCCCCTCCAATATTTTCATGCCATCGGTCCTGATGGGCCTTTTTCTTTCTCGCAACTCATTCTCAGTTTTCCATTTTGCAACAAACAAAATGGCGGCACTGTAGTAATTTTAAAAGTGTTTTTATGATAAAATCCAAAACAGTGTTTCCAAGTTACGATTTTTGTCCCGCGAAACGATTACTAGTTTTAGTATGATGACACTAGCGAGTTGCTGATAGCCTATTAACATGTAAGTTCCCATTTTTCTGCCCACTGTAGTTCTGGGTTTGTTTCCCTAGGTAGCAGAGGTCCATGTATCTTGGAAAACTAGGTCTTATTGAAAGTGTTGCCTTTTCTATCCGTGTGCCATAAAGACCCAACTCCATATTGTTTAACGAAACAATACAGAGTTTCACCAGGAGATTCCATAACAAACAGTTATTTCAACACTGGCGTAAGGTTTAAAAAACACGACGTTTCGGGAGCTACCCCCTCTGTCAAGTAAAGACAGAATTCTGCCTTCACTTGTTACATATTGTTCAAGTTCGACTGTTCAAGAGCGTGACTTGTTTTAAAAATCATTCTTGAATTTATTTTAACTTTTTGTCACAGCTTTAATCTAATCTAGGTTAATTATCACCCATCATAAATACGAGAAAAAAAATTCACTAATTAACAAATATTTTATAAACTATTTAAATTTCTTTTAACTTATGTCATTTTAATTATTTTAGTGAAAATGTGCACCTCTTTTTTTGTTTTATTTTTTTAAGTACAAAATTAATTGATTTGTTTAGTTTCATAATCCAAGACTGCGTAAAATATTTGAAATCATTCATTTAGAATGACAATAAAACCTCTTATCACCAAACAAAAAAATGTGCGTAAACGAAGGTTATATTACTGTGAAGGAGTTTCCGATAGGGAATTTTTATTTTGCTATGAAAATGGGTGTTTGTATCTGATGCAATCATTTTAATTCTTTAAAGAATCTGGATCATCAAAAAACATTTTTAAGACATCATGTTGGGCCCAAACATAGTGGGCGTCCAGATCCCCCTTGCTTACCTGCTACAGGTTTCGAGTTTATCGTTTATAATGGCTAGTAGGCGGAACGGAACGTTGTGTGGCATTTCAAAGCCACAAAACTGACGACGACAGGTCCAGGCTCAATTTCAAAACAAGTGTTTTTTGTCCTTATCTCATATATTCTTGAGCAGAACCAACTTTAACTAATGCGGGGCCCGAGGCAAAACATATTTCGGGGGCCCATACATATACGAGTAAGAAAACAAGACAAAAACAAAATGGAATAATGTATGAGCACTAGATGTCATGAAATGCATAAACCGAAGCAAAAATATTCTTGAGGAAATTTTCAATATTACCAAAATTTTAAATTTGAGAATTACGCTTCGCGAGGATCCACTCACTCTGCTTAAGGGTGGCCCTCTTCTTCAGTTAGGTAGCAAATACGGTGTAAAAAAATCAGATAATTTTTTTATTTAAAGTAAATGTTCTTTGGTTAAGATTGTGTTTCTCAAAAATTAATCAAAATTTTTATTCAGCTTCATTTATGTAAGATTTTAACATTCAATTTACTCTTCTCAAGCTTTAAGTGAATATCTAAATAACGTATTTAATAATATAAAAAAGAAAATTCAATGCCTTTATTTCTTGTTTATTGAGACTGCAATATGTATTAGAGATTTCAATTATGATATTATGAAAAACCAACATTTGAGAATTTAAATAAAAATGCCAACTTTGCTGCCTTCTCAACTCCCAATTGATTTCTTAACTTGCTATGCACGGTCCAAATATGGAAAACACCCTTTCAAATCCGGCGTAAGTTTCCTTAGCTGTGCATAGTTCCTTAATTTCGTAACTTGATATGCGCAAGTCCAAATATGGAAAACATCCTTTCAACTCCAGTAGAGGTTCCCTAAGCTGTGCATAGTTCCTCAATAGATTATTATCGAACTCTTTTTTAGCCCAACACATTCTTTTATGCGGGTTAGTGATTTCCACCACTGAAGAGTGGAAATTGATTCCACTGTCTCTTCTTCCAATGAAGTACTATCGAGAAGTACATGGAGAATAAATGTGAAAACAATGCCTAATAATGAACTATCCTTGTGTTTCTTTTTTACAAAACCTATTGCTTGTTCCTTCTCACTCCTTGACAAGCATTCTGCATTGTTTGTGTTTGGAAGTCGAAAGTGTTGGAGAGTTAAAAGCACAAACAATAAAAAGAAACATAGCCACCTTCATGGAGTAAGTTGAAGATATGACAGGCTACCAATTTATTATTCCGTTATTGATTCAAGCCACTGGCAAATTAAATTTTGTGTGTGAAGATTTTTTTTTATGCATTTTGTCAATATGGTAATTTGCTGTCTACAACTTTTTTGTCTTGTGCTTGTCTCGTTCAATATTTAGGAAAAGACATATTGAAGGAACTTATGAAAAAAGAAAGATTTCTTCGTCTCAAATTGGAAAAACGTGAGTTCAGATTAATAATTAAAGCTAAAAACTCAGGTATTTGATTAGTTGCCACTGGCTAGCATGGCCATATTAGAGGCCACTTCACTTAAATTAGTAGCTTTCGCATGGCCACAAAACCTTTAAATACTGCAGCCTTTGGAAGGTTTGTTTGATCAACAATTTTCATGAAGAATAATAAGTAGTTTACGGTTTTAGAATGTAACCTTCCTGCAGAGTCAAAACGGAAAGGATTGTATTTGGAAACAAGAAAGTGGCGAATTTGATGGCGACTTAAGTCGTATTTTTAATCGCCATTCCCTAATATTTAGTTTCCCTGGGGTCAGTGGTGACCTTGAATTTTAACCTTTATTAGTAATATTTAGGTAAGAAAAGTATAAATCTATGTGATGTGAGACAAATTTTGCGACGCTTACTCTTCCTTTTTTTTTTTTTTCTTTTCATAGCTTAATATCACACTAGGGCAAACACCATCTTTGAACTCAAATTTTGACACCTACGTTATTTCGCTCAAACCAAAGCTCCAGAGTTTCCATGCAACCTGTTGTTAGGAAATTTAAAATCTTCCTTAGAGGTTTGGGAAAAACAAAATTTTTTGGTCAAACCTGGAGAAGTCGAGAAAACCTTAACTTTTGTTTTAATTAGCTAAATCTTCTATGAGCTTGAAACGCTTTTCCTCGCAACCGAAGTTTAGTTGAAAATTGCTTGTGATCGCTCAGAGAATTTTGCTGGAAAGGTTGGAGAAATTTTTTCACCATTTTAAGTGGGAACCTTGAACTCTTTGACCCCTATATTCAAATTTGGATATTTTTTCACTTTCTAGAATAAATTCAAATGCTCCAGAAGTGATTGACAATTGACTGTGTGTCCTCAAGATGCATTTAAAGCTTAAAACTCAGGCATTTGATTAGTGGCCATTGGCCAGCAGGGCCCTTTTTATTAGAGGCCACTTCATTTAAGTTATAGCCACTTTCTCGTGGCCACAAAACATTTAAATACTGAAGCCTTAGGAGGGTTTGTTTGATCAACATTTTTCATAAAAAAATAGTAAGTAGTTTGCGGTTTCAGAATGTAACCTCCCTGCAGAGTCAAAACAGACAGGATTGCATTGGGAAACAATAAAGTGGCGAGAGTGATAGCTACTGAAGTCGTATTTTTAATCACCATTCCCCAATATTTAGTTGCCCTGGGGCCAGTGGCGACCGTGAATTTTAACCTTTAGGTGCAAGGTGAGTAGAGATATAGTAGAGGTCGGAAATAAGGAAAAACTTTGTTGTATTCATTTAGTAGTTGTATTCGTGCCTAGTTGTATTTGTTTAGTAGCTTCTCGGTCGATATCCAAATACTCATTGAACTACTGACACATACATTCCTGGTAATTGTGCTAACCCTGGGAAAGACAATAATGCCTGAATTTATATAAACGTTAAGGAGCTCCAGTTCGAGTTAAAAACTGTGTGTATCAAAACTTCATTTCCTTGATCAATTTCTTCATGAACATTAATAAAAGAAGGTAGTTAAATCAACGAGCTAATTTTTCAACTTTATATAATAAACAGTTCCCATGTAACCTGGAGAGAAGCTGGAATTGTCGGGGAATTTTTTTTCTCCAAGGTAACTGAAAGTCCTAGTAATATTATACTGTTGGAGCTGTACAGTCTTTTGTCTTTAAGTGCAGGGTAATTATAATTAAACTTGGCCTATTTAAAGCACCCTGGAGTTTGAATCATTTAGCGGATTGACACCAAAATTTTTTATATAGGCTATCCAAAAGATGCGGAAAAGGAATCCGCAAAAGAAATTTTTGCTTAAAAATTGTTTGCTAGGGGGGCGCTTTTCAACACATCATGGCAAAAGCAACTTATGAAATGATCAATAATCAACACAAATACCATTTTTAACATTTAGTAACACTTATTGCATCAAAACATTTTAAACGAACCTTCTGCAAGCAATAACAGTACGCTGGTGCTGCAAGCGTACTATGAAAAAAAAGAAAGATTTTACACATGTAGATAGCTTTTAAAGAAATGCAGCAAGCAAGCAGCTGTTAATTGTGTATAGAATGGCGTAATGGAGGTTGCTCAATGTGGCCGCTATCGTTCACTTGTAAAAGTTTATGGCCCTGTCAAATGTTCTGTGACGGCCCTTCGGTGTTGTTAGTTGCTCCAGACATTTGTTTTGCTGCAACTACAGAAACGACAGTGCGTTACATCTACCATTTCAATGCAAGATGGTGCGCACCCACATGTCGCACGATCCGTCAAAGCTTTTTTTTTCGCTCCAACATTTCCCTGATGAGCATGTTATCAATCGTTCATTTACTAATCATTTTAAATGACCATGCTGACCATACACACATTTTTAAATTTTTAAAAAGTACTGGCTTTTACAACAGTCTTTGATTTTACCATGTTTGGCGCAGTATAGCCCAGATGCTCTTGCGCCATAAAAAAGCCAAACAATCAATCACCGGCACACATTCGCCGGATCTCACTCCATGTGACTTCTAGTTGTGGGATCATTTAAAGAATTTGGTTTATTGTGGAAGTGTTGCTATGTTAGCAGAATCCAAGAATTCCACCACGCTGCATGTGCGAAGCATCACAGAGGAACAGTTGCGATGCGCTGTTGAACACACTGTGCATTGGCTTGAATCGTTACAAGTAAATGATGACGGCCACATTGAGGAACACCCATTACATCGTCCTGTACACGATTAACAGCTGCTTGATTGTCACATTTCTTTACGCACTGTCTGCATGTGAAAAATATTTTTTTTCCATAGTACGCCTGCAATCGGTGTACTGTTATTGCTCGCACAACGTTCATTTGAAATGTTTCGATGCAATAAGTGTTACTAAATGTTAAAAATGTCATTTGTGTTGCATGTTAGTCATTTCATGGGTTGCTTTTACTATATTACGTTGAAAAGTTCCCTCCTAAAGGACGATTTTGAAGTAAATTTTTTTGTAGATTCTTTTTCCCGCATACTTTGCATAGTCAGTATACCAATTTTGGTGTCAATCCGCTGAATGACTCAAGCTCCAGAGTGCTCTAAATAGGCTAAGTTTAATTATAACCACCCTGTAGTAATAAAATGATGGACATGGGGATGATCCAGGGTAGCTTAGTGAGATCTGTATAACAAGCAAATCGATGATAAATTTGCAAAAATATGGTGGGGGAGGTTCGAACAGGGATGGAAGAAAATAGGTGATTTTAATTTAAAAATGATTTTGTATCCTTCAATTGCTAAATATTTGAGGAATTTGGTATCAAAGACAGGCAGCACTTTCTTTTAGTTGAGTTATTGATGCATTTTTACAGGATCTTTCATTATGAGCTCAAATACTAGGCCCTTTAGTTTCAAAAATGGCCTTAATGTGAAAAAGATCACATTCAGAGGTGGACCTAGGCTATTGATGCAGTTAACAATCAGTTTTTCACCTCTCCTGAAAAAATGCAAAACGGAGTTGTCCATCTTCGTTACTAAACTCCTCATTTATTATTCCCATTTGCCTTATTTTGTAATTTTTTTTTAGTTCATGCTCAGTTGACTAGAACTAGGTATCGATTTAAAAGAATGGAAGGTAAGTATTGTTTCCGAATAATTTTTAGCAATCTGTTATATAATTTTTGTTAATGAAAATATTATCTGTTTTTTTTTTCTTTTCAATTTGATCGAATTTTTAGAAACGTTTGATTTTAATGTAATTTGCAGATGTATAGTATATGTGTAACGGGGCATAATTACTTTCTTCCTCATTCAGAGCTCTCCAACATCAAACTATTTACACATATTATTTGAGGGATGGGGAAGAAGGATTCCATGAAAAAATTTTTTTTTAAATCTGTCGGTGGGGGGGGGATGGTATTGCATGACAGGTAATGTATAGAAAAGGTACAAGTAGTAAATAACTAAGGCTAATGTAAAATGAATTTTTGATTGTTTTAAATTTTTTCATTGCAACCACAGAAATATATTGTTGTTGTGTATAGAAATATATATGAATTGTTACAGGACATTATTTCTAGACTTCAAACTCGTTCATTATGTCTAACGAAAATGAATAGAATTATGACGTTTTATAGGCATAGTAGAAATTTTTATTAATCGAATGTCAACATATTTCGGACAGTTTTTTTCTGGTCAGGAATACACATTGGTCTGGAACTTGCACAAGCAATGAAGTGTTGCCGATTCATCGGTTTGTTCTGTTACTAATTGGAGTTTGTTTCCCCACCAAGAAGTTGCTGTCATTATTAACTGTCACTCTATCGGGGGGTGGGGTGTAAATATGACATTAATGCAGGTGAGGATTAAAAGGAAACCAAAGATACTTTAAAAAGGACGAATTCTGTAAATCCTCCATTATAGTTCACTGCTGGGACAATAAACATATATTCTTAATTTTCAAGATGCCACCATCATCTATCATGTTAAAATTTGATCAATAAAAATTTCCGCAATGCCTATAAACATTGTATTTTTATTTATTATATGTAGTACTCTATTATCAAATTTAGTGTCTAAAGGTATCTCTGACTTTTCAGAGTTAAATTTTAACAGAATTGCGTGGTTTCAGGCCAGAAATTATTGTTTCTTTCTGTTTTCTGTGCAACAAGATTAAAATTTCATTTTCGATAATAAAATTGCGAAATTTCATTTTTGATTTGCCCGATTTTGGTGGTGCTTCTTTTTTTCACAGCATCCTTCTCCGACTCTTCGAATAGTATACACGCAAATTTTGGTCTCTAGATATATATACAATTGAACTTGTAAGATATTATTACCCTTCTCAGGGATAACACAATTGCCAAATAATGGTCAACACACAAAAAACCGGGCAAATTTTTGTGATTTTTTTGTGGAGAATTTATTATACTTAATGGTTTTGACACCCACTTTTGAGCTCAAATTGGAGCAAATTGGAGAAAGAGACATTTTCCCTGACCTAGAGTCAAAATAGGATCCCTCCGTTGAGCATGGAGGGCCTTAATGACTAGACTATCTGGTCTTCTTGGCATCTTTCGTCATTTATGGAATGAAATTTACCTATTGTTTGGCTTTCTCCTAATGCACCCTGTTCCTCTTTGCATCCTGTTTTCCTTTATTATCTGCTTTTTGTTATAGCTGCCTAATTGAGTTGGTGACCATTTTTGACAATAGCTAAAATTTGGTGAAAATGGGGGTCCAGTTTCTGCATTTCAACTTCTTCTTGTAAGACGTGTCATAATTGTTTCTCTTGTAGGTATACTTGTTCCGTTGCTTCCAAAGAGAATGTCTTAAACAACCAGAATTGTTTTGTAAGTTATGGTGGTTTTGTTGTGTCATTAAATTTGTCACTCCGTTAGTTTGGGTTCGACTCCCAACAGTGCAAAGAACGCTTACTCAGAGATCTCATAAAGATTGCACTGCTCACTGTAGTCTGGGTTTGGTTCCCTAGGTGTTAAGGGGTTGTATTCCTTGGAAAATTATAGGTCCAGAGGTTTAGATTCCTCGGAAAACTCTAGTTCCGGGGGGGAGGGCAGCACAATTAATGTTGTCCTTGAGCTGTAAAACCACATACAAACAAATTTCGTCACTTTATATGGACTTCCAAGCTGTTTAGTGTCATTTATTTAAATGTTTCCAGGGTGTCTACTAAAAATAAGAAACCCAGTTCCTTGACCTTTTCTTGACTATTTTTGTATACTCCTTGACCTTACAAAAGTTTCTCAACCCTCTTTTTTTTAGATTAATAAAATGACTATATAAGAAATAGCTGAAAATCTCTAACTATTGCTAATTCATGACAAAAAATATCTGGAAATCGCTAAAAATTGTCACATATTGACAAAACTAACTGATTATAATCCCCAAAATAGAATGCGCTAAAAAGTGCAATGAACGTCTCAGAATCACAGCTTCACTGCAGAACAGTCGCGTGAAGAATCAGTTTTTTTTTTGGTCATAAATAAAGAAATAAAATTGGGGAATATAACTAAATTAGTAAAAAAATTGTTAAAATGTCTTACAAAAATTACAATTCAGTGCATGCATAAAGTTTAAAATGTCTGGTGTAACTGTAACCTACAACATCTATTTAGTGACCTTTTCTTAACTTCCATGACCTTTTTCCTATTTATTGCCCTTTCTTTGACTTCTATGAGTTTCATAATCTGCTAGACATCCTGGTTTCACATAAGGTTCCACGTTTGAGCTCAAACATGGTTGTCAAAATTATTTATAACATATTCTCCATGAAATTTCATGCCTGCTGGTTTGCATTTGACTCACAGTAAGCTTACTTACATGTAAATGTATTGTAGTTTGGAGGTCTTCTTAAGCCAGCAGTCCCATGATAATCAACATACAGATTTGGGATGTAAAATATTCAAAAATGGTGCCGCTGGGGCATTTAATTCATTTATTGTTAGGCTCTATTGCCCTTGTTATTCATGATAAGATATATATATACACTATGGTTCTGCTAATGCTTGCTATGGAGTTATATGTGAAGTTACATACAATAAAATATGGTGCATGTCTAAATGTAACTCTGAGCCGTTCAGGTCGTGCAGAATATGGCCTGCCCAGGAAGAAGTGTAGAGCCATGTTATCGATGCATTTGGCTAGTAGGACTATATGTAATTGTTAAAACATCGTTTCCAGACAGTTTTACTTGATTATGGATTACTTTTTATTTTTTAGAAATAAAAATCCGGGAACAGAGCAAACTTGATTTTCAAATTGCCCGGACCAAATCGTAAGTGAGATATTTTTAAACATTTATAAACTTCCACAAAAGTTACAAAATTACTATTTGTCAAGTGTTTTGTTTCTAATTGTAATTTTTGACTTTAAATCATCTTGATGGCTACTGTTTGAATAGTCCAGATATGGTCACAGCAGTCAACAGTCTTTATTACTTCTTTTTTCCATCTATGGATTCGTAGTCTGGTACTTGATTCCGTCGGTAAAAGCAGTTTGGCTCCTTGGAAAACTGTAAGGCCTGGTGCCGCATGATGAGGGCAGGGTTCATACAGTCCTAATTTTTTAGGAAATGATTTTTGGTCCTTAAAAGTCCTTATTTTTGCCCAAAATCTACAAAAAGTCCTTAACTTCGTTCTTTTATTTCGTAACATTTCTCTAAAGTACGTTTGAATTTCAAATTTTATCATTGCCATTCTTCTCACAATATGAATCAACATAAAGAATGAACATAAAACTTCACACCATGTGGGTTGTAGTATGCCTTTTACGAACAATGGGAACGTTCATGGAGGAGAAGTAACTTCTTCTGGGAATATGCATTGAGAACTCTACCCTCCCCCCTCCCCCCTTGGAACTTGCTGCATATTTCTTCTTTAGAACAAGAATGACCAGCACATCTCACACTTTTTCCAAACCCGGATTTAAAGTGCGAGGCTCCCATGCAACTAAAACTTTAATTCCTTTAATTAATAGGTTTTAATTTCGTGGAGGCTTCTTAGGCACAGCTTGAGTGCCTTGAGCACTCTAAGTATCACAGCCGTTTCTCTTGCTCCCATCACACTGTATATTTCGTAATTAGATATTCATTATGGGAAGTTTTGTCTCTGGCGGGTGGTATGCAGGCGCGGTAACGTTCGGCCAGTACCGCAATCCGGGTTCGACTCCCAGCAGTGCAAAAAGAACGCTTACTCAGAGATCTCATAAAGATCGCACTGCTCACTGTAGTCCGGGGTTTGGTTCCCTAGGCCTTAAGAGGTTCGGATTCCTCGGAAAACAGTAGGTCCCGGCGCAGCATGACCACTGTAGTCTTTGAGCCGTAAAACCAAAAAACAAACAAACAAACTTATGGGAAGTTTACCCTACCTGTATGTGTCGAAAGTGTTCCAGCCATTTTAGAAAGGCAGATTGTTCTACTTGCTCTTCATAGTTAAGCTAGGTCCCTACACAAGACAGTATTTTGTGATGGAAAATTGCGGTTGAGCAGAGGGCAGCAAGGATTTATACGCCCTTCATTTTCATTTTGAATATCATTATTTTCAACACAAAACCTTATAATTACCGAGTCAAACTACTCCGATATCCTGCATTTGATTAAGAATCTGTGATGATTGATTTGTGTCTGATTAGCGCTCTGTAATTATTCATGTTTGATTAATGATTCATCATACACAGTCAAGTCACATTAATGTGAACACCTATTAATATCCAGAATAACCACCATGTGCAGCCCAGACAGCAGCTAGACAGGCTGGGAGAGACTCAATGAGGTGCTTGGAAGTGTTCACAGGGATATTAAGCCATGCTGACTCCAGTTCACTTGACAGCTACTGAAGGGTGCAAGGTTGAGTACCTATGGAGTGAATAACCCAATTGAGGTGGTCCCATAGATACTCGATTGGATTTAAGTCCAGGGAATTTGGGGGATATGGAAGTGCAATAAAGTCTTCCTCATGCTCTTCTAACCACTCACGACAATTATAGCTGTGTGAGACGTCTCATTGTTGCGCTGGAAGATGCCATCTTGCCCAGGAAAAAACACTGAATGTATGGGTGTACCTGGTCAGTAAGGATCGATGCATACTTAAATTGGTTCGTATTGCCATCCACCCACAAAGCAGAATGTGTTAAAATCGCAGAACAAACAGCTTTACTGTAGAATGATTGCAAGGGGAATTTTTTTTTTTTGCCTTAAAATAAAGAAAGAAGTAAAAAAAAACAGTCAAACAAATGTTTTCCTCATTTCTATTGAAAAAAGAATTTACTAAAAAATAAAGAAAAAATAAAGCTCTAGTTTGAGCTATAATCTATACGTGGGTGGCAGAAATTATTGTATAAAAGAATTTACATTTTATAGAATTTAAAAATGTATATAATACGTATATAAATATACACATGCATTTCCTGAAGAATGTTTTTGATCAGCTGAAGGCTTGTTGCAGAACATTGGAAATATTTTGCTTTGGGGCCATCCACACTGATGAGGGCACCCAGAGAATGCCACGAAAACATTTCCCAAACTGTAACACCACCTCCGCCAGCATGTACCCATCTACAAATGGTTGAAGGGTGTTTGTTTTCTGATGTTTTTCGCCGTATGCACCAATGTCCATCTGTTTGATGGAGCAAAAAACATGATTCATTCGAGAAGGCAACCTTTTGCCAATTAGTATCAGTATTGACATGCAAGTTCCAGCCTCTTCTGCCGATATACAGTCATTTACATAGGTGCTGTTACCATCTGTCTGTTGCAGAGCCCTATACGCAACAACATTCACTGAACTGTCGCTTTGGATACACTTACTGTAGCACCCTGGTTCGTTTAGGCAGTAATTTGCTCCACTGTAGCATGTAGATTTGCCTGAACGCAACACTGCAGCCATCATTCCCTTCTTTCATCAATGGCTTGTGGAGCACCAGAATTTTCATGTCGCTTATTTTCTATAATGCCCTTTTGTTATGCACAGCATAATTTTGTCATTGAAGTATACGAACAGTTCACAAAACGCAGTTTCTGAAATGCTGTCACCCTTGACCCGAAAGCCAATAGTCATACCTTTTGGTAGGTCTGATAAATCGCTGCATTTTTGCATTACAAAAACCACTGAAATGTTTTCTGTCTGCAACCTACTTTATATACCCACCAAATCTGCTAATAACACATGCCTTCTCTGATTGGTTATTTAGCACTGTTGTCAAAAGTAGGAGGTGGTCACAATGTGACAACCCTTTATATTAAACAATATTTCAAGTTTCATTTTTTTTTTCAATGGAAAAAGATTTAGCTTTTCAGCAATCAGAAAATACTTCTTGCCCTTCTTTTTTTTTTTTTTATCTGATGACATATCAATTAACAACTTAAAAAAAATGTAGTTAGCTGAAAGCAGCCAAAAATGCACGTGCATGTCTTTGACATTTAAGAGAAATGATAATACCCATGGTGAATTTCTCTCTCCTGAACATACTCCACCCTGAAATTATCTCCGAATAAGTGCCCTATGACTAAAAAAAAGTTTGGGAATCGCTACCTTAGGTAATAGTTTCAGTTGCCTCAGAAAACTGCAGCTACTAGTGCAGCACAATCTAAGCTTTCGTTGTGATATAAAATGAAAACAAATACGTATTTGCCATATTCTTATTGCTAAAACAAATACTCTAACTGGGGTAGGGGGAGAATGATGAACTCTGCATTGGCTCCTTATTTTTAACTAGTTTCGTTAGTTCACCATTAATTTTAAGGTGCTGTCATTGATAGAATGATTTGAATATATATTAACTAAATTGGCAAAATGATGTAAATATTTAATAATGTTTATGTAAGATATAGTTTGTATATTTTGCACGTTGCTTTCAGATTGACTTTGAAATATGAACATTTAAAGGCCAAAGTTTATAAACAGTCGCTCAGTCAAGTTAACAAATATAGTTTGAATGTAGAGTAAGTTTTTTTCGCTATTCTTAAATATTTATTGTGGATATTTGTTTTGATCAAAATGTAATCACTGGTCCTCTTGGAATCTTTTGTCATTTATGGAGTGAAGTTTACGAATCGTTTGGCTTCCACCTAGTGTTTCAGCATCCTGTTTTCCTTTATTATATGCTTTTTGTTGTAACTGCCTAATTTGGATTGGCATCTATTTTTGATAATGGCAAAAATTTGGCGAAAAAGGGGACCAGTTTCTGCATTTCAACTTCTTGTAAGACTTGTCATAATTGTTTCTCTTGTAGGAATGCTTGTCTTCTTGCTTCCAAAGAAAATGTCTTAAATAACCAGAATTGTTTTGTAAGTTTTTTGTCATGTCATTAACTTTTGTCATTTTTTACGAACTTTTAAGCTGTTTGGTATAACTTATTTTTCATTGTCGGTGTTGTGAAATAATGTATTTACGTTTTATTACAATCTTTGTATTCACCGTGTTTGTTTGATTCAAAATACACTCAATTATGTCAATGTCTTGTAATGGTAATGCATTGTATGTTCTCGTAGCGTGCTGTTAATCCAAGTTTGACCCCCAACAGTGTAAAAAAAAACAAAAAAAAAACCACTTTCCAACTAACTGCTTATACCATAGTCCGGGAAGTTAGTTTCCTGGGCATTAAAAGGTTCAGCTTCCCCCGAAAAATATAGGCCCAGTACCCTATGATGACAGAAATAAAGTACAGTGAAACCTGGTTAAAGTGACCACCTCTGTAAAGTGACCACTTTTTATGAGTGAGAACTGGTAGGGACTTAGTCATACCTATACCAAAGTCAGTCCTGTATAGTGACCACCTATCTATAGTGACCATTATAGTCCAATCCCGAAGATGGTCACTTTAGACAGGTTCTACTGTATCTGCCTATTGTGCCGATTTAACTCCTAATAGTATCGTGGAATTCAGGCCTTTTTTCTACCCACTATCATCTGAGGTGTGGTTTTGATTCATCGGTAATTCTTGGTTTTGCGTGGCTTTTGCTGTCTTTGTGCTGGAAAAAAAAGAGTTTCATGATTTGGAGGTTCTGTGATCCCATTAGTCCCATCCCCGATTACCTGCTGGGTTTGTGAGAACACAAACGAGCAAGCATTTGTGCTTAATAGAGATTAACAATATTGACTTTGATTTTATTATTTTGTTGACGATATATATGTATGAATGTGTTAAAAAGTTATTATGGCTTCCATTGTGAACTAATCAACAAAATACCATTATTTATATAAATCGAACACTACGCAGATTAAATCAAACAACAATATCAATCAACGTTTATTGGCGTAGTGATACCAACGCCGATGGTATGGCGTGATTAGATGGTGAAACGTTCGAAAGAAAATAAATATTTCTGCCTTCGGTGGGACCTGAACCCACGACCTTCCACTTTGTGGGTTCAGGTCCCAACGTTCAGGTTCGAACGTTTCACCATCTAATCACGCCATAACATCGGCGCTGGTATCACTACGCCAATAAACGTTGATTTATATTGTTGTTTAATTTAAAATACCATTAGCTGTTGTATATTCCCTTGTCATGGCTAGGCTTGTGCTAAATGTGTGTTTTACGGATGGTGTTCATTGGCATGAATGTGTCCTGAAAGTAAAGTATTAAACATTTTGACAGTGAGAGACTGCTATTTATTCAGGTTGAATGGCTACAAGGAATATCCCAACTTTAATATTTCAAAAGCACCACTGCCTATGAGCCTGGTGCCTACGGATTTGGAAAACACGGAAAAATCAGGGAAATTTGAAATACAAAGGCCAAAATCAGGGAAATTTGAAATTCATTGTTATAATAAATAACTTATTAAAATAATTTTCCTGAACTGTGCTTTTCATACCACATTACCTACTGAAAAACTTGCACTTTTGACTAAACTTCTTCCAAAAGTTACCATTTTGAAGAATGTTTGCCCTAAATATAACTAAAATTTGCAACAACAAAAAGATGAAACATCAGCTTTGTGGTTATATAGTTAAACTCTTTTATAATGAATTCATAAAGAGATGAATGAAAATATTGTTGTAAATATTTAATTAGTACAAGTTTTTAGTGTAAAGAAATACTTTTTAATACAGCTTTTGAATTTGTAAATTCACTACAATTGAGTTATAAATGGCTTTAGGGTTTGCATTAATCGATTTAATGGTCTTGAAACTTATTTTGATTACACAAATTTGATATTGCATTGTGTGATATTTACTGCAAATGGCGACTGGAAATTAAGATTTGGTCTGGAAACCTGGAAAAGTCAGGGAAGTTTGAAATAGAATTTGGGTAGACACCCTGTTTGAAAGAATTAGTTTTATGTCGACATTTTATTAATGGGTTCAACATATAATCTCATGGTCATCTACAATAATTAAGAATATGTCTATGATCGTCTATTATGATAAATCAAAAATATCTAAATGATTATCTATGATAATAATCAAGACAGTGATCTATGAATGATGGATTCTACGTTTATTCTTACCAGATTTCTACATTTATTCTTACCAGATTTCTACATTTATTCTTAACAGATTTAACATTCATCACTAATATCTTTGAACAGCAGTATGCACAAGATGGTGTTCAAAGAGAGTCGACGTTCTCCCTCTGCAACAATTTTGTCTTAAACAGAACCTATAGGAACGAGTACATATTTTTTTTACAAGGAGATTGCTTCAGACGGTGCCTAGGCTGTTCCCTTTGTACAGATCTCATCATTTGATATGAATTCCCAATGGATTCAAGCACAGTAGTAATATGTTCTCCGAGTGTGCCACTAACCCAATTTTGACTTCCGCCAGTGGTGCCAAAACAGAACGCTAACTGCTCACTTTAGTCTGGGAATGGGTTCCCTAAGCCTTAAAAAGTTGTGGTTTCTAAGGAAACTGCAGGTTTCAGCACAGCATAACCATCGCTGTTCTTGCATCCTAAAACACATATTCAACTTCCATCACCTATGGGTCTGTCGTTTATTACTAATACATTCGACATCTATCAATAGTGCATTCAACATCTATTGCTAATGATTTCACCAGCCATCAGTAGAGGATTTACTACCCATTACTGATGAATTCACCATTGCATTTGCTGCGAATGCATTAATTTTTTAATCACTCCACACATATTTCATTAAAGATTTCAATATGTAATCACTATATCTGTTACTAAGGTTTTAAACGTCCAATCATTTTATCAGTCTAACACAGCATGGTCTTTGCATCATATAAAACACAAAGTACATCATATCTCAGTCCAGGGGCGGGCTGGGCCATCGGGCCCCACAACCAATGTGCCCTCATGGGCGATAGGACTCCCGCCACGGAATGGGAAAGCACTCGTGACTCCTGGAAGTCCAAGGTATGCGCCCTTTGAGAGGACCCAGTCCACCCCTGTCTTAGTCACTAATGAGTTCACTATTTTTCACTAATGAAGTTGTATTTTTTTTTTAGGTGGACATGAAGATGCAGTTGAAAGCTATTGAAGATAAAAGTGAGCTTTGTTATGGCAATTTGTGTAAAAGAGAAATTTTTCAGTGCAAAAATAGAAAGTAAAAATTAGTTGCAGATTGACAATCTTACATCCTATACATTTGGTTCAGTTTTCAAGATAATAGCATAGTGCACTGGTTCCTAATTAACTTATTACTGTGGACTCCTTATTTTTCGAAAACCGAGCCGCAAACCCCTGTTTTGCAAACTTTGGTATGTCTGTGTTAGGTACCTGTGCAAAGCAATTTTTTGGGGAAAAATATTTGGTAGCCCATAATAAACAAAGGATTTTGAATAAACTAACAAGTAGTCCATAAATGTACGTTATTTCTATGTAAAACACCATGATTTATTTAGGGGGGGGGGAATGTACCTAATTTTACTAATATATATATTACAAGTAAATAAATTATCACATATCTAACAGTTACTTAAATGTGATGGAAGAAGTCATGCTTTTCGTGCTCCGAACGATCTCATTCATATTTGGCATTTCCTTTTCCACAAACAGCAAGAGAAATTGTGGAGTATCTCTATGTTTATTCCGTTATTTATCTGGCTGGTTTTCGTTATATGAATGATGCCACAAACCTAGTGAATGAATTACACAGACACTCTGGGGTTTGTGAACCATCAATTATTACGTAATTAAAACATTATACCAGTGATTCCAATTGAGAATCACTGTTACAGTGTATATATACTATTTATAACACTAACTATAACAGTTTGCTTGCATACAAAGGTTAAACACTGGTAAAATAGCAATGAAAAAGATCACTCAAGCTTTCGGACGCATCAGCAGCAGTCCTTCATCAGGAGTAATGACGATGTTATGTTTCTGTCTCTTTTTTATACTTGAAATTTCTGGAAAACCCTTCATCAGAGTAGTCCCGCAGAATGGGAAAACCCAATGAGAACCAATGGGAGGCCTCCAATAGAATCATGGAAGAACCCAATGGGAAACCCGTACTGCGGGGCACCTAATGTTGGGGAAATCCCATACATTTCAGAGTAAGAGTTGTTTATAAGTTTCTGGAAGTGGTTGTGATGTATTAATGGCTTTCCCATGTAGTTTGTAAGTTTCCCAAGATTCTAAGAAGAGTCTACTATTCTTGTTTGTGATGTGACGGTGTAGTATTTTTGTTGAGTCCGGGTTGTAAATAAAGTGGGTTTTCTTTTTGTTTTTTTTTGGAGGCCTCCCATTGGTTCCCGCTGGGGTTTCCTGTTCTACGGGACTGCTCTGATAAGGGTTTTTTCCAGAAATTTCAAGTATAAAAAGGGACAGAAACATAACATCGTCATTACTCCTGATGAAGGACTGCTGCTGATGCGTCCGAAAGCTTGAGTGATCTTTTTCATTGCTATTTTACCAGTGTTTAACCTTTTTATGTAATTTCCTCCCTGGTACCCTGTATTTTATTTCTATATAACAGTTTGTGTTAACCAGTTGTTAATTTCCTTTGCTTGACATTGAATGGACTTTTGACTTGTACAGTAAAGTAGAAGTTCATGAGGAAATTAAATTTATTCACATTACATTTTTGCATATACATTATGCCAAATTATTAATATGTTGACTCTGTACTGAATAGAGTGATGAGGTTCTCTGTGAATGCAGTGCAAAGTATTTTATAATTCAATGAGCCAATTGTTAAAATTTTGGCAATTTACTGATGACGAATATCTGCGAAGATCTAATGAGACATCCTATTAATTAACCCTGGACTTAGGAGCCCCTAGGCAGTTAATCAAGTCAGGACCCTCCCCCCACTTGTTTTGAAATATTAAAAAAAAATCTTTTACTTTTTGTTTATTTAATGTACGTTGACCATCAAGGTCTATATACACTACACTGCCATTTAATTACAAGTTTTTCAAATTACATTGAAACACAATGAACTTCCTTTTCTGCAAACGAACATATAACCTCACTGTAGTCTAGACTACATAATTTACCATCTGCTATGAACCTCAAAAATCATTGAGAAGGAAAAACAGGTCATTTATAACGTTTTGTTAAGATGGTTGAAAAAAAAAAAGTTATATAATTTTGTTAAGGTGGTTAATAAAAAAGTGTGGAGGAGAGGGCTTTCGGAGCAAGGGCCCCTGTGAGGCTGGGGCTATAGGGAAATGCCTTGTCTAGGCAGAAGTGTGGCGCTGCACATATTGATGATCCTCGATGAAATATAAGCAAAGATTTTAAATAAAATGTCAGACGCTTTCTCATCATATCCTAGACATGCCAAATGAGTGAGAGGTTGGGGGATCTAACTGGCCATCGGAGAGCATGTACCATTTGACACTCAGGAGTTGAGCTCTAAAAGTTGCTCTACTAATTCAAATTGGAACAATTCATTGATTAAAATTAAGGTATGGGGACCTTTATTCATCCAGTTTGTACACAACCTGCCACTGTGTTGTCCATCTTGTGGGATACCGAACTCCCCGACAACAAAAAAAAAATCGATCTGCCTTGATTGACAGTTTGGCTAAAGCTCAACCCTTGAGTGTTGGACAGTAACTCATGGAGACATTGTTGAGATAATCTTGCTATATACAAAATTATCGTGCTGGTAAATAGCACCTGGAACTTGCGATGTCATAGGCAATATAAATGACTGCAGGTTGTTGTTGACATACAAGCAGATGTCAAACTATCTTGTAACAAAGTTAGGAGAGATTTGTGTTATGCTGAGAAATGGTTTTACAACCTGCAACCCCAGATGTGACAACCATGTTTTCTTCCACCATTGCAGCTCTATCAGAATGTTAACCACACTTCTCCGTACACAGATATGGCAATCATCTGGTGGATGTGAAAAACAAGACTTGTCACTGAAAACGAAACGATACGAACCCGGATTCCTGGGTTGGATTTCACTTGAGATGATGTTTTGTATGTTGGATTGTCAGTGACATATGTCAATAGATGCAGAGAGTGAAATCCTGCTTCTTGCCAGCCATTGCCACCAAATGGTATTTCTTGATACTACATGGCGCACAGAGGAAAGCATGTGCTTTTCGATGAAAAACAGGAGCAACATTATGGCTAATCTCATGATTACATAATCTTCCCCCACAAGCATTCTAGTTTCCTTCTAGAATGTCCAAATCCTTCATGGCAGTTGTTCATGCCCTCATACTGCATCGTTCTGACCAAGATGGCGGCTGACAAGTTTGCATGACAGCCCAGCTGTACTTAAGCATTTGATGCAAGCTTTCTCAAACTTACTTGGTTATCTATATCGCTGACGTATGTATTATAGAGGTGTCTTTACAAATTACTTTGCATAACTAAACAGCAAAATCAATGAAGCTTGTCTGTCCATGTGAAGAGTGCTCTTTGTACTAGTCTGAGGATGCACTCTTCTCATGTACTCTGGAAATGTTTGGTGCATTCACTGGTAACGAAGTTTTACCATATACATATTTAGTTAAAGCATCACAACTCTTGTTCCGTTTTTCATATGTTTATCTTTATATATAGAAAATGTATCGGTATACTGGTCAATAACTGAGGTCTTTTATTCCCAATATTTCAGTTATTTGTATGCAAACCAAAGTTTTGGGAATAAGAGATCTCAGATATATTGTTCAGTGCACTGGCTCCTTTTCTTTATTAACCCCTGTACATTCAAACTTAGTTTTAACACAAGTTAAGGACTAGGAGATTTCCTTCATTATAGATATTATATAACCATATGTATTAAACATTAATCGAAATAACTGAAATCATTTGTTCATTATACCCATAAATCTGTTATAACAGAGTTCCACTGTATGTATATATACATACATACATACATACATATACAGTGTGTGTATATAATATATATCAAATTTTAACAATACTTTTTAAGACTTTTATTTGTAGTTCTAGTTCATCCTCTCAAAAGGAAATGATAAACAACTTTATAATGGTTAGAATATCTGTGAGTTGAAGACTGCCATATCATCATTAAGTTAAAGATTTATTGAAATTTATGCCGTAAGTATTTGTTTTCGTTTCTGTTAGCCTTACTTTCAAACTATGTAATCTGGAGTTTGGTGACATCAGCAATCGTGGGGCAAAAAATTTAATCAATTTTTGTTTATTTCACAACAGCACAATTTCAGCAGCTTCTTAGAATGCATTTTGAAATTATATCATAATTATGTTATTTTTTTCTGGTGCTATAATTCTTGAAAAACCTGAAACTCCTTAACGATCTTTGCCCACTCTCTTCTGTCATTACCCCATTATTTTTACTAGCATCTAGTGTCAGCATCAAACTTTAGTGACGGCAGCCATTGCGCATGTGTGACATTATGACACTATGGTAGACTTCCTTCGAAAGGCAACACTCAACCAAATGCAAATATAGACTGAGACTAGCGTCTTCCTACAGCAATGGCTCAACCAAAAATCATACACTGCGCATGCTCGAGGACTTCATTTCTAACTCAACTCAATGTTTCGTTAATGGATGATATAAATATTGCTGCGATATCCTTCATCAACGAGTTCGATCGCTACGACTAAAATCCCAAATTTCTATCCTGAAATGGATTCCAAAGCTTGATGCTAATATTGTGGCAACATTCTGAAATGATTTCAGTCGTAAGGTCATTACTACTAAAATCGTAAATTTCTATTCTTACATAACACAACCTTTTTCGTCTTTCTGTTTATCAATGTTTTCAAACACTACGTTGACGTTTGTGCTTTCATGGGTGAACTTTGGGCGTAGCCAGAGCTGGGGTAATTTTATTTTTTGGTGTGGGAAAAAAAATCAAAAATTTGCAAAAAAAGCTAATGATAAAAGTAAAATGTAGGGCTTTTAAATAAATTCGGAGCGGATGATGGGGGGGGGAGTGATATATGATGAACGATCAGATGAACATATGCATACGCATAAAGTTTGTGAGGTGGGGGTTATAGGCTCAATGGGGGGTTTACAGAGCTACAACTCGCACATTCCTATGTTAAATATACAAAATTTCATTGCAATGGTGGGAGTTACAACCCCCATCAACATCTCCCGGCATATACCAATGAACATACGTTTTCACGATTTCCAATTACAATTTTCAGAAGTTACATGTGAAAGGTTTTGGTTTTTTCCCATTACATAAAGTGTCTTATAGAAAAGCAATCAATGGAAGGAAAAAGGTAAAAAAGAATCGCCAAATTCCTGTTCAAAATCCATTAAAAGGTTGCCACCATTTTTTCCCCCTAATAGTATGGTCTCGCACAGAACATGAAAATATTTTGGATCCAGAAGCACAATCCACGTTTTCAGGCATCTTAAAATCTTATATCTAAAAAATTGTCGTAAGTGTACAAAGAAATAACACTGAATGATCACACTAGAGATCCGAACGAAATGGCTACACAACCAAGTGTTACCAAATTATTCTCTCAATTACAAGCTTTCCAGACTAACCTGATACATTTTACGATCGAAATTGTTGATAAAGGATATCACAGTAATAATTATATCACCCCTTAACGAAATGTTGAGATGCGTTAGAACCGATGTCCTCGAGCATGTGCAGCATACGATGTGCAGTTGAGTCATTGCTGTAGGAAGACACTAGTTAGATAGAGTACTACTTTACATTTACGTTGTATTTTTTTAGATGTTTATATGATGTATGGCCATGATTCCGATGACTTGGAGGATTCTGCAGAAACATTTACTTGTGCAACGTGCAAAAAGAAAGTGTAAATATCATTTTATCGCACTTTGAAACATGTAAAAAAAGTTAATCCTAACGAACAATTTAGGCCAATGAAGGTGCAGGGGGGCAACCGCCCCTCCCACTTCGGAATTTTCTTCGAAAACTGGGGCATATATGACATTCTAAAAATTCAACGAAAAGTAGAGCTAATTTGAAAATGACACTTATCTGCAAATGAAAACTGAGAGAACTTTTTATTTTTTTTTATTTTTAAGAAAAAATACCGTTTTTTCTCGCAGCACTTAAAATAGAGCCTTTTGCCATATCCACGATGGAAAATGGGAAGGAGCACAAAAGGTCGGTGAACTGATTGCTTTGCAAATGTTATCTGACTTCCCTTTTCAACATCTTTAACAACAAAAGTATGACTTCGTGATTGAGAATTAGCTGATTCAGTCCGTGATTATTACATTTAATATTCTTTTTACAAAAGTGGTAAAACACTTTGTATTTACAAGAGAAGTGTTTCAAGGGCCAGTCACACCTTGAATCGGAACCTATGTCATATGAGTAATGAGAGAAATCGAAAGAATCAGTCTACAAAACTCGATTTTCTAATTTTTACGAATTTGTAAAATTTTAATAATAACATTGAAATGTAACTTTCTTGTGTTACTTGCAAGCTATAGAAGTAGTAAAATAGGAGAATTCATTTTTAATTTGGTGATTTTTGACACAACGAGCAAGTTTTTATTCGCCATTGGTGGTTTTGTGTGTCAACTCCAACTATATATGAAGGATAAGAGAGTGTCGCAATTTTTGCTTGTAAATTTGAAAGAATATTTTTCTTAAGCTATTGGTCTATTCATAATAAATTAAGAAATTGTTTGAATTAGGAAATAGCAGGAAAACTGATCTTTTGCTATAGACTGCTTTATCGAAAAGATCAGCCTGAACTTAAATGCTAGTGAATTTGCTATGATGTAACCTTTGAATAAATACTATAAACATTGTAACTAAACCTATTTTACTTTAAATAAAATTCATTCCCTTTTGCAAGTTGGGGTATTCTGGTAAGTTTTTAATGCACAAAATAACTATTTTCTGGGTTTCTGCCGGTTATTGCCACTTTTGTGGCAGAAACTAGTTTCTGCCATGCTGGTTTTAACTGCCTTGGTAGAAACTT
>QLNU02015270.1:114078417-114099364 GCA_006491805.2 Dysdera silvatica | reverse complement strand
AAAATGTTTAGCCCCGTAGAAACAAAAATTTAACATGTATAAAGTATTGAAATTTTTTGTCTGGTGGGAGTTAAGCACACCCTGAAAAGAAGTTTATCCCCTCAGGATAGTTACACCAATGTGTAAAAGTTTTAAATTTTACTATTTAAACTGTATCAAATTTTAAATTAATGTCGCTAGCCTCATTTATGATTTTTCCGGCTTATTTAAGCTCCTTACCACGAGTGTGGTGATTACGACATGTGCTGTGTTTACGATGTCAACTTTCTGATTTAGGCTCAATGTCATGGTATAAATTACAGTATATAATTACGTATCGGTTATAATGTCAAAATTTCAGCAGTCTCTTGGATCTTATAACCTCGTTTGACCGTACAGTGTTACCTCCGAACGAGGGAACCCCACCCAAGACCACACATTTTGTCCCTTAAATAGAGGTGTTATTTCTTCGGAGGTAAATGTATTTAAAGGTACTGAGGGATCATCCCTTAAATAGAGGTGGTCCTTATAGGAGGTAAAACTGAATTTTCACGTTTTAAAAGTCCTGCGCAACCCATTGAAACTTATTTGTGTACCACCAGTGAGTCAGGGACCATTGACGTAAAATTTCCCCAGCAACTTAGGCTGAATTCAAATCTCGTTAAGAATATATAGTGTTACCTACTGTAAGGGATGATTCATCTGGTCCCCCAGTATATATGTATCAACATGTGTACCTTCAAAGAAAGGATACCTCTGTTTAAAGGACAACATGTCCAGTCCCATAATTGGAAGTAACACTATATTACGGTTTTGTGCCAACGGTTCCTGCCTTAAGATGCTACCTCCCCAAAAAGAATTTATAATTAAATTTTGAATAACATTAAGATCACTAACTTTTTTCTGTTGCAGTTCGTTTTCTGGAAGTCAGCTTCACAAACTTGAGTGTTACCTTGCTTTTGCCATAAATATTCGACATCGTTAACCATGATTGGTGACAGTTGATGCATACAATAATAAATGTACAGTGATCACACAGAATTAACTATTATTGTTATAACTACATGAACTCTACTTAAGAAAACTATTATATTTTAGAGCTTAGTTGCCTATAGATTTGTGACTACTCCGCAATGCATTAAAAAAAAAAATTACACTATTGCTCGAAGTTATGATTATATCTGATTTACATCGAGTAATAGTTAACTGAAGACTGGCTATTTTATATATATATTTTTTAACTTTACGGCTACTGTAGTTACAAGTAGATTATCGTATTATTTTATCACCATTGTGAAAAATATTTTGTATACTTTAGAATTGTTGTACAGTTATTTTAATGTTACTGAATTTTACTATTCATGAAGTAAAATGTGATTTTAATAAATTATGCTTCATTCATTCGTGTATCCGTTTTGCTTATTTGCTACATAGTACAAAAAAAAAAACCTTCACACTGTAGTTTTGGGTTTACTTTCCGAGAAAACCAGTGCATGCTTTGGAGAACGTATTATGCCAAGGGTCTTCAACCTGTGGGCCAGCCGGCTCATGGAAAACATTACTAATTGTTTCACACAAAAATAATGGTTCTTTCTCCTTCTGAGTCCTAAATATGTGTATTTTATTCTATTCACATTTCGTAAGAAATATCTTAAAACGCTACAGAACTAAATGAATATGCGGTCTTCCCTCAATGGTATTTTACAGTTTAGTTTTCTATCATACATGGGTATTAGGGGGTAGTTTTATTGATTTGTAGTGCAACAGTGATTTAAGAACAAAAATTCAGCTTACTGAATTGTATTCCGTTCCAGGGTGGGGGGGAAGCTTCCTGTGCCTTCCTACATTCACTTTTGTTCGGCCGTAATATTGCTGGTACAGTAGTGTTGACTGTGGGCCAACAATAATAAGCAAAATTTGCCCTTGGACTGAAAAAAGGTCAAGGACCCCTGCACTAAGCCAGTTTAGAGGGTATAATTTAACCACTGTTACCGCTATGGTGAACTTAAAGGTAACACGCCCATCCATCATGCCATTAACCTATGTTATACAGATAGCGCAGTCAAAACCACATAAGTACACATTGGCCCTGCGGTGGCGCAGTGTTGTAACGCGTTCTCCTAGTGCGCCGCTAATCCGGGTTCGACTCCCAGCAGTGCAAAGAATGCTTACTCAGAGATCTCATAAAGATCGCACTGCTCACTGTAGTCCGGGGTTTGGTTCCCTAGGCTTTAAGAGGTTAGGATTCCTTGGAAAACTGTAGGTCCAAGCGGTTTGGATTCCTCAGAAAATTGTAGGTCCTGGCGCAGCATGACTAATGTAATCCTTGAGCCGTAAAACCACAAACAAACAAGTATGTATTGACATAGCAATCAAATTCCGTGCAGTTTGGATTTCTTTAAAATGCTACACGTATTTCAAAGTTCACAATTTATTCATAGTACAGCAAAACTCAATAATAATGTACGTCAAGGGACTGTACATTTTTTTTTTATTACAGCCATTTTATTTGATAATTGTGTGGACACTCAGTGGGCAAAATGTTAGAGATACCCCTTACTATAACTCCAATAAGTCGGTCAATAATATACAGTAACATAATAAAAAGAAGTTGCATACAAAAAGCATGCTCGGCATCAAGAGAACTAGTTAGCATTACAGTCCATCTGAACATGGTAAGACAAAACATTTAAGCAAACTAAAAACTCGAACGAGGCATGATTGTGGGGTCAAGAAAGGATGGTTCAAGCATTTCTGAAACTGCTAATACTTTCATATTTTTTCATGCAACAGTACCTTGGGTATTTAGAGAATGGCGGTCAGGCCAAAAAATTTCAATGAATAAAAAGAACAGTGATTGGAAAATACTTTTAAGCGAAAGAGGTACTAGACTGATACACATAATGACAAAAGGGTGCCAAATTGCAGCTCAGTACAATGCATATGTACCCCACCTTGAAACAACATGTAAAGTATTCCTAATAATGTGACTCAATTGTGTCTTGTTTTACTTGTATAGTGATCACTCTCTTTCTCACCAATACCATTTGTATCAGCTTCATAGCAGAAGAAATGACCTTTTGTATCAGTTTTGTAGCAGGAAAAATGGCTTTCAGTATCCGTGTTGTAGAAAAAAAACCTTTTGCACCAGTTTTGTAGAAGGAAAAAAAAAAAGCTTCTGCACCAGTTTTGTAGAAGATAAACACATTTTTATTATTTTGTACAGGAAAATCGTTTTTCACGTGAGTTTTGTAGTAGATTAAAAAAATAATTTAATCAAATGAATGGAAATGAGCACGATAAAAATGAAAAGTCAAATGTTTCATTAAAAAAGTAAAATTTCTTAAATATGAATTTCCTTGTTACTTTTTCTGTAATTTTGAAACCTTTTCCCTATTCTTCTCGACAAGTTAACTCGTTGAAATGCACAAATTAGTCTTTGTCAACAAAACTTTCCATGGCAGACATTATTTCTTTGAATAGAAATTTATAACTGCAAAATATGGCTAACGACTGCTAATTTTGTATCCCGCCAGTAGGTGGTGCATTAGGGTGAAATTCCTCTATTTTGATGGAAAAATACTAAAAACTTATCAACAGTCGTTGATTACAGCACATTCAAAAAGTTCTCAATTTTGCCAGTAGGTGGTGCATTGAAAAAATAATCACTCAACGTTAAACTGTTTAAGTTAAATTACTCTCATTTTTTGAAGTTCCAGAAACAGGCACCAGGTGGCGTTTTTTCACAGAATAGGATTATAAATTATGTAAATAAATTAAATATATTGATTAGTTAAATTTACTATTGAATTAATCTGCAAGCCTCTGTGTGTGCAGATAACGAAAGCCAAAGTAGGAGATTAACCGAAACATGTCGCAAAATCTTGGCACAAATCGCACGCTATTTTTTAAAGTATGATGAGGAAATTTTTCTGAAGTTTTAATAAAATGCTGAAAGTAAAAAGTTATTCAAAATATGGTAAAACTGCGAGTTCACATAAAAATTTAAAAACTTTCGATGCTTTGTAAAACAGCCATTCCTTACTACATATCATGATACACTTGTTGATAAGTTTTGTCTGCCATTTTTTTCATCTTTTCACAATCATGGCTGTATTTCATTTTGTTGTTTTAATCCAAATTCAAAACAATTTATACATATAAAGCTAGACATAAAGTATAACAGAGCAACAGTTCGCACACAAACACATACACCAAAGATGCCAAATCTGATTTTATTTTCCCTCGAGATATTTAACACGACACGACGGGGTATCAAGATGTGTTTGGTTCTCTGTGGTACATGCTGGGTAGACGCCAGTGGACAAGTTGGAAGTGTTGCATCTAAACATGGAAGGTGTGGGCCATCTGCAAAGTGTTTTTTTTTTTGTTTTGTTTTACAAAGCAAAACAAAAAAATCTTTTGAGAGACTAGTAGAAAATTGTACGTATCTTGACTGAGGTTTTCCATAGTTTTCTTGGTATCGACTGTAAAACCGTAAGATGGAGGGAAAATCCGTTCAAGTTGGTATCTCTAATATTTTGACCACCGAGTATAATTCATTAAATCAAACGAACCAAAATCGTTTGTTATGACCGTTTTCAACCGTGGTTATTTTAATTATAAAACACTATTACAGTAATGGTGTTATAATATGAATAAAATAATACTTTATTCAGAAAGATAGAAAGTATAATAGTGCTTACATTTGAATTTAAAATCTCCAACTCCCATTTAAAAACCTTCGGAGTAGCGAATATAAATTTATACAGTAAAGGAATTATGCTGGTTGAACATCATTAAATTGTTGCAAATCCTTATCAAATGCCTATGTTATCACACGAACTGAGACTGTAGTATTATGTCGGCACAACCCCTTCCGCCCTGCTCTATTTCCCAGGAGAGCAAACCTTGGACTACAATGAATATAAAAATGGCACACATATGATACTGGTGGAGTCAAACCCAGGTAAATAGTACGATAGACAAAAGCATTACCACACCACCCCATAGGACTTTTGATCTTGATAATACAACATTAAAACAGGTTTTTTTTATTCGAATACCTTTTATTAAGCCTTTATAACAGATGAAAAGTACAGCAACTGTCAATTTATACGAAACAGTATATCACAACATACAGACTTGTCAGTAAAATATACTTTACGATAAGAAATGTAAGTGGTCTAAAAATGAAATACCTTTGAGAGTTGTCCAATAGACTTGGTTTAATACAATAACCATGTTAAAGCATGTATTCCAACATGAAAATTATATATCCAAAGTAAAAATGAGGTTAAAATCATACCAGTACCTTTCACAGTATGATCCATTTTGTGGAAAAACCTTCCAAAAGTTTTCACCAAATGTGTAAAATTTTTACTTTTCGTTTGTTGCACAAAATTAGCTAAGGCTATGTTAAAACAATTATCTATTGAAAATTCCCAGTTCCACAATGACCTTTTCGTGTGATTATGTTTGTGTATAAAAAAATATATCCAGGGGTGGGGGGTTAAAATATTTTTTAAAATACACGATCATGGTATTGTCCATCGTTGGTGGTTGGATTGGCTGCCCTGCTAGGTCCTGGCCCTTGATGTCTGTTTTGTTCAGTCTTTTTCTTGGAGAATAAATACTCAAACATTGACTGGTTATGTTGCGATAACATTTTCGCTAAGTCACATGGTAGAGGATCAGACCAAAAGAAGTCATGGTTCAGTGCTGAATCACTGTCTATCCTCTTTGTCGGATCCAGAGTCAGAAGTTTGTCTAATAAATCCAAAGCATCAGGATCTTTTACATAGGCCTAAAACGAATTATATATTTTAGGCATGAATCTTCGTATACAAATGTCTCACTACATTACAACGTTTATACTGAAGTATAAAAAATTATCTTCATTTCAAACAACGATTTTCTAAATAAATTCAAACACATTTACAAGAAGTTTTGCCATCTCCATATTATACTAAACTAACAAAAATTTTCAAAATCCTGGTTGGTTTAAAAGAAAGATCACAGATTTAGTTTCTTTTCTTAAATATTTAAACTTAGGGTTATGGTTCCAAATCATTCATCAGTTCTTATTTTATGATCTATTAACTATATTATCACCTTTTTAAATAACAATCGTTTAGCTAATTTATTAGCACACACAGGGGATGTTGATGGGGGTTGTAACCCACCTCCCACTGCAATGAAATTTTGTATATTTAACATAGGAATATATGAGTTGTAGCTCTGTAATCGCCCCCATTGAGCCTATAACCCCCCCCCTACTTACGAACTTTCTGTGTTTATGTTTGTGCGAACATGCACTGTTTTCCAGCAACACACACAACCACATTCGCAAAATCCTTTTTTTTTTTTGTTTGCAGCCATCTTCAGGTTTTTACAAGTTAAAATCAACGTATTTTACAAACCTGTGGAGTGGGGTCATTTTCTAATCTTCCAGGTCCATGTCTGTCATGTACCGGATTCCCGCACACCTGAAAATGTTAGGGAAAACTTTCCTTGAATATTTATTTCTTATTTGATGGTATGAAAAGGCGAATGGAGGATCGTGCGAAAGCCTTGCAGAAATTAAAGAGGGTCGCTGCCTGCAAAAGTTTGGGAACCACTGGTTTAACGATTTTGTAATTGGAACTCTCTCTCGTACTTTTGGAAGTTCATATGCGTGCGTTTACGATACAAAGATAGCTAAGATCATGATGCACAAGAACGTGATTTTCGGAGGAGTACAAACTCTTTATGTAGAGAATCAAATGATTTCAAACATGGCTTGGTAAAAAAAAATAATAATTGAATTCTCGTGGGACTCAAACTAGCTTTTTTTGTTCAGCGGACCAGCATCGATATTTCTACTTGCACAGGAGGAAAAAAGTCCCCCCACCTTTTCCAGCAAAATTTCATGATCGACTGTGAGGCCTTGTTGGAGAGGGAAATGTCTTCACACTCGTGGGAGATTTAACCATTTCCACTAATTTTTTTCAAAAATTAGCACAATTTTCCCAAACTTTTCCCCCAAGTTTGACCTAAAATTCTTGCTTTCCCTGTCTTTCACACAATTTCAAATTTCCTAACAATTCCAGGTACAAGGGAACCTCGCCTCTGTCCGGTTAATTTAAAAAATACATCAGCAAAGTCAGCATGACTTTCCTATCATACGTTATAATTTGGTACTCGATTTATGATTTAGAACACATGAACAACAACGACAAAGCTCACCACCGGATGCATAACGACGTAAAACATCCCCCACCTACCTGAAAGAACATCTCCACAATTCCTTCACTGCAAAATTAGCTAAAAACACCTACTTCAAAATTAAAAATATAATTGCCACCCTTTCATCCATGTGTTCCTCAGCAATGTTACACAGGCATATGAAATAATTCTTATGTTTACATCTCGATATTTACGGGATAAGGCACCTTACCTTCAACCGTTCCTTCACACGTCTCTTGTGGCCTTTTGGTAGTTCGAGCTTGTTGTACAGCTCCAAGCGATCAACACCGGGAAATGTTTCTGTGTTGATGCATCCACACAGTTGGCTTATCAGAGTCAACTGATGTTGTTCAGTGTTACCCTAGAATAAAATTAACATCAATAATATATTCTCTCGTTGGGGAAGGCTGCATGAGACATGATGCGTAAGAAATCTTGTTTTAAATCTTTAACGGATCGATTGATTTGTTTCTACAGCAGGAGGTCAGCCAAAATCATGCTGTGTTATAACCTACAGTTTTCCAAGAAATCCAAATTTCTTATGGCCTAGGGAACCAACCCCTGGACTACATTGAGTAATCCATTTTTTTTTTTATGCTGGGGGTGGCACCTTTGGGAGTCAAACTTGGGTTAATAGCATGCCAGGCGAATGTGCTACCACTACATTACTGCATAGCCTTTAGCAGATTGAAAGAATTCGACTCATCCGATGGAAAAGACATGCAAGAAGTCTAAAACGTTTCACTGTGCCTACACTTTTTCTCACAATTTTATCACTACAACTATTAAAAACAAATACATAATCATCTAGTTCATTATCACGTTTACGGTTGGATAAAAAGTCAAACATTTATATTAAAAGCAAATTAACGTCGAAAGCGTTCTTTTACAACTGGCAAAAAATGTGTGACAAAAAGCACTTGGCAATTTTTATGGGCTCAAGCAAGTGTCTTCAATGTCAATAATATAGGGAATATAAAATTCTGCATCGAAAACAGTAGGTCATCATTGAAGAAATTAACTAATGATCAGGAAACAACGATATCCTATCGTGTAACTTCATTCTTTTTATAGGAATTGCAGATAATATGATAAAAGTAGAATATCGGCACAGGCTAGTTTTGATCTCCCCATTAAAATTGCGTGCTTAATCATAGGACATAAAGATAGACCCAATTGCAATCAAATTGCTTCAGTACTGCTACAAGAAATCATACATTGTATCTACTATCCGCAATTTACTTAATAAATTGCTAAATAAATACTCTCTAAATCACACTTTCATCAGCTGATTAATTAAAATGCTTTCTATTTTTATTTATTTATTTGTTTATGTCCCAATCCTCGCTCTCTCAAAACTTGGCAGTTTTTTCAACTGAGATCCGTAAATGATGACAATAGAATTATCGATAATGTTAACTCTATTAAAGGCCAATGCACTAATTCTTTTCAAAAAATATTACAATACCCAAACTTGGGATTGGGGGGTGGGTGGAACCGAATCTCTATAACAATTTGCCTTCCTAATTTTCACATGTTCTCACCTCGCCACAAGCTTCGCTTTTTACACTCTTTCATTTTAAATTTACCTCACAGAAGTGGAATACCTGTACATCAAATCAATGCAGACAATTCACAACTGTGTTCATAGTACGTATCTATACTGCATGTATTACAAGTTAAATAAGCTGTCACTATTAATGCCTACCTGCATGATGGGGCTCCGTGTCCACATTTCTGCCATAATACATCCGGCACCCCACATGTCCACAGGTGGTCCATAGTTCCGATCCCCCAACAGAAGTTCAGGGGGCCGATACCACAAGGTGACAACGCGATTTGTGTAACGGTTAGGTTGACTATTCTTACTCAGGCTGAATGCTCGTGCTAGACCAAAGTCTGCTAATTTTAAAACTCCATTTTTAGTGATGAGAATATTTGCAGCTTTCATGTCCCTAGAAGAAAACAAAAACACTTAACGTTTTTAATAGAGCATGAAGCCCTTCAGACGCAAAATCCCTCGATACAGATATACATGTATATTGAGAGCTTTGTGTGAGAATATATATATAACATACTAAAGAAATATGCCCATATTTAGAAACTATATAGCTATTTTATATATATATATATATTAATACCTACACAGTAGAATTTTGATTATCCATTACCTTATTATTTGGAATGAAAATGTTTCCATAATTCACGATGAGCTCAACTCGAGATGGTCATGAAAGGTAAACAAAGCACAAGAAATCGATTAACCATTTGGGCGGAAGGGGGAATAATAAGCATGCAATGTTCTTTCTCACTCCTAAATTTCTTTACGGACATCATTTTGCGACATATATGCATGTTTCAATCAACTATTCTATGCTATATATATTGTGCTATACATTTGCTGGAAATGGTGCAAATGAAATAAGTATGTTAAATATCTATTGCATACTTATAGATGTATGTTTTAAAATACACATATGGTAATCTTTCGCCTTAACACCACTTTAATTAACGGCAATTTTTTTTTAACAATGGTATTCTGCGCTTCTTGAAACTGCTTCATAGAATTACACGTATTCTAATTAACATTTGTGTAGTGACTTTCTTTCTCTTTGTTCCTTGAGGTCATTAACAAACGAGATTACCATATCCGATTATCTGTCATGATCGTGATCAGTGCCTTGGTGGAAGGTCTATGGCAGGGATCGGCAACCCTTTTAGGGTACTGTGGCGAAGTAATACCGCAGAGTTATCCCACATGCAAGTGGAACCACTCATCGAAGTGTGTTGCGTGCCACTCAGCAAAATATGACCTTTATGTTACCATCTATTTATTAATGCAATCGAAGTAGATCACTTCCTATGTTTCTAATTCATTAAAAGAATTGCACTTTTTCTTTTCTTTCTTTTTTTCGAAATGGCTAGCTAAACTTTGTGATGCAAGGACATAAAAAGAGCCATTCTGCACCAAACAAGGTGTTTTCTTGAAAATGCCCTTGTATGTTTGATGTACAATTTACAATGGTCTAACGATATAAAGTGAAAACAATGTGATTCTTTTGCTGCATGAAATCATATTTTTTTAGATGATAAATGGCTTGCAAAGAAAAAAAATGATTTCACTATGACTTGTAGGAACTGAACCCACGACCTCTTGATATCAAGCCAAGGGCTCTTCCAACTGAGCTACAGACGATCTATCATCCTCCCTTTCGTGAGCATATATAAAGCTTCACCATAGTCAAATTTTAAAATGGGGAGGTGCCCGGACTACTTCTAAAACCAAATCAATGTTAGCGAAGCAAAAAGAAGGAAGAACTCTTGGCCAGATACCACAATATTGTGAATTCAGTTCCCATCAGACAACGTGAAATAGTTCTTTTCTTTGCGAGCAATTTATCATCTAGTGTTACCACATCATTTGCTATGATGAGGAAATTTTCTCGACTTCCATATTTTCCAGTTAAGGGGTTTTAAAAACCATACATGCATAAAGTTCCAAACTGTCTGGCAGTGGTACCAAAATTTGTCTGGTGAGTTTTATGTCACAATAATAGGCAGCGATGTCCTAACGTGTTTGTAGTCCTTGGACCTAATCACTTTTGGAGGCCCTTTTATCCAGGCCCGTAGGAAGAGGGGATAGGACAGGCCTGGCCTCCCCCTAAATATTTTGTGGCCCCAAAAAATGTTAATAAAATGGCAACTTTTTTTAATTCTGGCTCCCCCTAAGGCTCGGATGTCCCCCCTAAACTTTTGCATTGGCGGTCAATAACGTTCTGAATAACGTAAATTCTGAAAAATTTGTTTTTTCTTCTTCTTCTTTTTCCCCCAGCCTGGGAAATTGTCTGCTGGTGGCCAATTTTGTCTGATAGTCAGAATGCCAGAATACGGCACATTCTGTATCCACGTTAAAAAACAATGTATATCGATTTTTTTGCAATATTAATTACTAATAACACTAAATTTATGACGGGTACACTTGAATTATAGTAGAGAACTTGGGATGGGGAAAAAAATGAAGTTTTTGATGAAAGTAGAAGGACCATTACGGGATTAAGACAGTATGCAAATATGTAGTTTTGTACCCTTTTCCCACAAATTTCTTACAACATTCCCCTTTAAAATATGTGGAAGCAGCAATGAATTTTGTCTGAAAACGAATAAAATACTTTTTTTTTTTAATTTTAACAATTATACTTGGATTTTTTAAAAAAAAAAAATCATTCTATGTGCCACTCAAAATTTACCTTAGTGCTGTAGGTTGCTAACCTCTGGTCTATGGCATTTAATAGTTGTGCAATTTCTTGAATTTTTATGGTACAAAGGTCATTCTGTGTTTGAAGATTGTCAAACAACCATACAGCAAGAATATCACAATATTCCAGTAGTAGAAAAACGTGCCAGCATATAGTCCAGATTTATATGCAAAATCCAACACATTTTTCTTCTGCTTGTGTATATTGTGTAGCATTATGTTAAAAATTTATTTTATTATGTTGAAAAATAAGTAGTTCTTGAAGACTGTAAACCCTGTCTCAACGCCTGGGGGAACCAAACCTCCAAACTACTCTGAGTAATTTGTAACTGGTAAGAATTCTTTTCGATTTCAGCATATTTGGGATAACGACGAACTGAATAACGATGCACTAAATGAACATATTACCACCGCAGGCGTATGGCAACGAGTTGTTTAAATTTGTGTTTTGCATCCTGTAGATTAAGGACAACCCGTGCAGCACCACTACCTGCAGTTTTTTAAATAACAAGAATCTCCGTTCCAACTCTATACCCTCTAGATTGAAATCCAGATTTTCTACAGCAGGGTTGTCCAACATACGGCATGCGGGCTCAATCCGGCCCACCAATAACTGTTTAGAATAAAAAAATTTCAGATTATTTTTTCCAGAAATAAAGAAAAACTGCAGGGATAGATAGCTTGAGTGACCCCTTTCTATATCGCAAGTAAACAAACAAATAACTGGAAGAAACTTTGAAGTTTTTTTTTTTAATGAAATAGCTGGCCAGCGAGATCAGTGATATTTTTTTTTTAAGTGGCCTGCTGCTCAAAAAGGCTGGACAACCCCGTTCTACAGTGTAGAAAAATGTGTTATGACAATGTAACACAAGGTATTCAAAAAGTAGCATTATCATAGTCAATAATATTGACACGGGGCATTCAGAATTAAAAATAAATGTACCTATGAAGAATCTTGTTGCTATGGATAAAATATAACCCATTCAGTAGTTGCTTCATCACCATTTTGATTTCACCAAGATTGAACTTCACATTAACGTTGCTAAGCAGACCAGCCAGGTCATGTTCACAAAAGTCAAAGACAAGATAAAAGGTAGATTTCATCTTATTTGAAGGTGTGGCTAAAAGAAGACAAATCATCTGAAATTTTTGTAACAACTAACATACACACTCGGTATCCACTTTTTATTGAAAATTGTATAAATTTGTTTTAAATAAAAATGATGGCTTTGGTTATACTTATCCAAATTACCTTTGGTTCTGCAGACCTCTATCAAGTTAACGATATTTTCGTGCTTCAGCAACTGCAGGATTCTTATCTCCCGCAAAGCAGTAATGGGGAACTGAAAACATATACAAATGATATTGTTTTAATGGTCATGACATATGATGCATTGAAAACAAAAGTGGCATAAGTCACAAAAATGACATTTTTGAGTTCAGTCCCTCCTCTGGGATTGCCTTGTTGCCTACAACATCGGTATATATATCCATAGTGTAATTGATTGGCTACAGGATGGCACTACGTTACTGTTGGCCAAAACGAAACTGGCGATTCATTGGTTGCATTTTCTGGCGCAAGGACAGCGGGGGTAATTCTGTGCTAAACAAGGTGAGGTTCATTGGACGCAAACCCATTCATATCTCACTTTAAGCAAGAATGGACTTGTACCATCGTTATTTTCAAGGGCTCATATATGAATTACGTTAATAAAATATATAAAAAAATCTTCAGCACAAACACTATTCAGTCCTTTTTTACACTGTGTAGAATAAGTCTCTGATCCCCTAGCCAAAAGGAGTTAAAATCGTTAAGATACGTAACAGTCAGCTGAAGTCAATTTATTAGATGGGTCATTTCATGTCAAATCAAAAGATTTTCATTTTTGACCGTGCTCTTACATCTCAGATTTTTTTTTCTTTTTTTTAATGAGAAGGTACCTATGAGGTAATGTCAAATCTGCGATTTCAATTTTTTTGGTCTCAATTTGGGCCCAGGAGAAAATTTTGAAATTTTCGATTTTTGCATTATTTTAGCTCTCATACGTGCTGTGTCCGTTTAGAAAATTTCTTTTATGTCGCGTATCTTTTAACCGATTAGGCTTATTTTGATGTCAAAATAAAGATACGTTTCTGCTCTTTGAAAACAATATATAAAAATAGCATTAAATCTGACAGAGAATTTTTATTAGACATTCAAAGTAAATTTTTTAAGTTTATATCTTCGTAAATTTGATAAGCTGTAGCTCACGAACCACAATTAATAAATGCTTCATATTTTGTTTTTTTTTGAGAATGAGCTGACCATGTGCTTCTTATGTTTTAAAAATAAGAAAGGTGTTTCTTGTGGTTGCAAAATAAAAAATATATTTGCTTTATATCACGTTGACAGAAATATCGGCTATTTTAAAAGGTTTAAGAGCTCTCTGAACCTGAAAAAACTAACATATATTTATGAAATTAGTTAAAAGTATATCGCTTATGTTGTTACAATATCAGTTGATATTATTTTTACATTATATATTTCGCTATTAGCCTACCTTTGTAGCAAAAAATCTTATTGCACTTTTAGCCAGTTGCTGTACTTGCTTGTGAACCTTTTCAACTATGGCATATGTCCTTCCTGACACAGATGATGATGAAGGAACTTCTTTAGTATATTTTTATAGGGCACCTAGCAGCAGTCATACCTGGTTGGCCAAAAATATGTTGGTGCTGGACCAGGTGTATGCATGAACTGAACTTTAGCATTTTTTCTCCTTCACAGATGTCAAGCATCTTCCCAATCCACCACTTACTGTCATAAATAACTGCATAAAACTTTTCTAGAATAATATCTACTATTTTTTTTTTTATTTTATCACCCACAGTGGCTTTAACCCCTTCCTTCTCGCTTCTGTCAAAATTACGGGGCGAGGTTTCACCCTCTACTTCTTGTGGCCGTGATATTTCCAGACTGCAGTGTTCAAAAGTAATGCACCAAACAGATTAAAAACAATCCATTTCTTATACCCAGAAAATATATTTATATAATGTACTTACTTTTATTTTAGATTTCAAGCTAAAAAGAATTCCAAAAATTAAAAATGAATACATATATTTTTCGTACACTTACTTTTATACAATTTTCTTGAACAAAGAAGTAGGCACTTTTTTTACTGTTTTCTTGAAAATTATGCGATCGTTGAGGGGTTAAAAGATTTTTCAGAATCTAAAACTCGCTTCACCAAAAGGGTTGTTTTTTGTCCAATGGTTTGAAGAAGTGGTTCTCTCTGGTGCCTTCTATTAAAAATGAATTTTCATACTGTTTTTTCTGGAAGTCTTCGTTTGCAAGTATCTCAGCTGATGTTCGAACATATGTTTGAAGATATCTCAGCTGATGATGTGAAAAATACTTGTATTCTTCCCTTTATGTGTTTTGAAGCAAATTCAAATAAATCTTGTTTACTCAAGATTTGCCCTTCAATAGTCCTTTGAAGACTTGCTCTTGTTTCAAAATAATTTGAATTCTATTATAATACTTAAACACAACCTTCCTCAAACAGGTCTGGAATGAGATGCAATGTAACATGTCTTGACACGAATTTTCTTGTTAAGACATGTTCACTCATAAAAACTTTGGCATCCAATCCAACTTGTTCTAGTTTTTTCTTGTTAAGATATTAAGTAAACTCAATGTAAATATAGGTAGGGCCTACCCTACGGTGTTTTTGTATATACAGGGTGTTTGGAAAATATCTGGTAAAACTTTAAGGGGTGATAGGGGACACCAAATAAGGCATGTTTGACCATATCCCAATGTCCGCAAAGGGGCCAGTTTGGCTGTAGAGCGTAACTACTGTTTACGTCCACCACGTTGCTACATAATTTAAGTGAATGAGCTAATAATACAGCAGAGACAAAGAAATCCGGAATTCCGTTTTCTGATTTTGATCTGTGTTACTGTTTAGTGAAAATAAGCCTAAAAATGCCTTTTTTAACACACTGGAAAAGAGTTGGGAACTGCCAAGTATGTGTAACAGGTGAAGCACATCAAAATAAACATTTTTTGTTCAGTGAATTTTTTTCCAAAAATTAGCCGTTCGGGCACTACAGTGAATTTAGTATTTGCATCCACCACATTCAAGGTTTTCACAAATGGCTACAATGCGCCATTTTAAAAATTTTTCAAATTATTTAATGTCAACAGACATCGGGCTCTCTCCGGCGATTTTTTAAAATCAGTTAAATTCACCGAATCGTATGTAGAATTGCCACTTCAAGTGCAAATGTCATGTATGCTCAAAAATTATACCATACATATGAAAACTTCATATTAACAGCACTAGATATAGAAGAATATTGAAAATTATTATCTAAGACTAAATTATGTAAAGCTAGACAAAATCCTTACCCTCTACCTCTAATCACAGCGGCATGAGCTGCTCCTTTCTTTAAATTTCCATGTTTTTGTAAATACGTTGAGTGTTCATCAAAATATCTCGTATCAACGAGGTGCAACTTTCTTCAATAAAGCCATATCAAATAGATCTACAAAGCCTTAACATGGGGACCTATGACCTCTGATGCTCCCCGTTCGACACTGGTAACATCGAACATTCCGACATAGATGACATCAGATAAAAACCGACAGGCTAAAATCAATATCGAGGCTCATTTCACATTGTAGCAAGCACAGTATAAAGTTTATACTCAGGGGTAGACAAAACTCAAATAAATTCAGGGGCCAGCCCCTTTTTCTCAGGAGCCACAGCATGCAAAAATAAATATATATATCAGAGAGAGAGAGTGGTGCGGTCAGGCGCCAAGTAAAATTTTTCTTGGATTTGTCGGCCCTTGCTTATACTCATGCTTTTATCTAATTTCTTCTTGCTTCTCCAAAATAAAACAAGGTAATAGGCTATAGCTACTAGCTTTCTGCTTTTCACGGCTAACTCGTTAGTTAAAACTCGTAAAAAAAATGTGATTTTATCCATACAACTCAGCTAAAAGTTACTTGGGTTTTTTTTTGGTTTTTTTTTTTTACAGATACATTTAATATTAAGTAAGCCAAGACCATACAACAATATTATGAGGATCTAGTATGACGCTACATTTCTGGGAATTAGAAGCAAGCATTTTGTACGTATCCATGGTTTCAAAACCTTTTTAGACTTAATATTTAGGACCTATTGAATACCTATTGGCCCGACCTATGGAATAGTTTTTTACTAGGTAGGTGGTGTTGGCAGTTTGACGTTCGCAGTTCCAGAGTGATTTTTTTTTTTTATTGTGTTTAAAAATCAAAACATTGCTTATGCTATAAATGTCTTGAGTTGGGAGGGTTTGTAGTGTGAAATCAGCTATATGGCTTTTTTAGAATGTTCCTATGAATTTTTTTCCCTTTATTATAAGGCAGATTTATAATTATTTTTTGGTGAGTGGAAAAGAAGGAGCACATGTCCAACGCATTAACAACTCCCCCCACCTACCCCCATTACAAAGTTAAACAACATCTTTGTTTCCCTACAACTAGGAGTTAATAGGTTTAAAATACTTACACCTTCTTTTTCATTCTCCATAAGAACCTTTTTCAAAGCTACTACTTTTCGATTTGTTCGGTGTTTGGCCTTGAAAACCTCACTGAAACAGTTATATATTTCAGTGTTATTGTATTATTATATATTATATTAGAAAATTAAAATTTTAAATAACCTTTGTGCAAATGCACCGAAAACATAATTAACTACAACTTTCAAATTAAAGCCCATCACAGTTTGAAATAATTTTTCTACAAATCAATGGCAATAATTACATTTCATGATAATCATTAGTTCTGAATAATTAATACGTATTTTTATTAAATAGTAAAACCCCCCTAAGATGACCACCACTGGTTCTGCAAAAAAAGCAGTCACTCAGAGAGGTGGCCTCTTAATGGAGGTATGGAGTGATAAATATTAAATAGGAAACAATTGAAATTATGTACACAAATGGCAAAATATAAACTTAAAAAATATGATTTGATAATTTTAATGTCAATTGCAAGTCAAAAAAAAATTAAATTTACAACTTCTTTTTAAAAAAGGTGGAATGACTAGGGAATTTATTTTGATGTTGAAACATTTTCTTTTAAAAAAAAAAATTAAGCACTTTTGAAGTCATTAAACCAGGGTTCGAAATTAGCGGGTGCACAGATGCATTATGCACATAAATTTTTAATTTGGGTGCACCTAACTATTCAAAACTATGGCTACTTATGCTTATGTTTCAAGAACAGTGACCTATGGAATAATTTTATATAATTTTCTCAATGTATCTGCATTTGCTTTGAATTTTTTTTTTTTTTTTTTTGTTTATTACAAATGAATGTTCAATTATTTTGAAAAGTTGCATTTTGTTGTAGCTTACATGCTTAAATATAATTATTTCACTTACATTTTACATGTTTTTAATGTTGAGGTTTACTTTCTATTCTGTTCGTTACTTGTACACTTAACTAGTATTTTATGCACGTAAGTCGTAAGACTTGGGTGCACTTGTGCACCTGATTTAAAAAGTTAATTTTGACCCCTGCATTAAACAAAAGGAGTATTTTATCATTTTCAACAGATATTGAAGTTCGAGTGTTATCACCACTTTTCCACATTCAAAAAAAATTTTTTTTTCAGACTTTATTTTTTTGTGTTCATTTATACCATTAATTCGTTGCTCTAAGGTTAAAATCACTCTTTTAGCTGCTATTTTGGAGATGCAAATTAAGACTGTTTTTTAAAACCACACAGCAAGTTCGTAAACTTTTCTTACGGTCAAGATGAGAAAACACACAAGAAATGAAATTCCTCACTTATCAGACTTTTTCTAAAGGCCATAAAAACAATATTCCCTCTATAGACTACTGATGTGGAAACGTAAGTCCTTTTTAATACATTTATAAAAAATCTGGATCGCAAAATGTGAATACCTTACGGCGGCACCTAAAAAGGAAGGAGACAAAAGGGAAGGGGATTGATATGCAGTTACGTCAAAATAGTTTTCAAAGAAACCCATGCATTAATCTTTATCGGTTGTTTGAAGAGGGACGATTGTTTTATGTTTGTTTGTGCGGATTTTTTATGACGCAAAAGCATCTAGGCTATACTATGCCAACAGCCCATTGTTTTAACAGCTCCCAAAAATACAGGAGAGTCCTTGGTAAATATTGCACATATAGGCCGCCATACTGCCAAAATCTTCACCAAATTGTTAATGTTCACGCATTTCCTCAAACCCTTTTGTTGTTGCCAACTTCCCAGCAGTATTGCCGGATTTTTTTAAACTATTTCTAGTGCTTTTGAAGTTGTCAAAGTACTTTCCTTGTGTTAGTGGCTGACTAGTCGGGAAACTCCCCCAACACGCACACACACCCCTTCTGGATACTGGCATTGAAAGTAAACAGACTTACTATACCTCCGAACAGACGTATACCTCCAGAACTGTATTGGTTTAACAGTACTATTTGATCTCTAAAGTGTCATTTTCTTAAAGCTATTTCTAGCAGGGGGAAGAATTTCGAAGTGTTTATGAACACTCCTGAACCTTCAAGACAATTCTACCATTAAAAGAATTCTGAGAATTTTTCATAGCTGGAGTTTTGTTTTGACATTCGTGACCTTTTGCCGTAAATATAATTCCTCTGTGTGTTCTTCGATGGCATGTTCTGCCATAGCCTTTCCAGATTCAATAAAATTGCGTAGTAGGTGCCCTCCTGAAATTTTTTGAAGGGTTACCAAAAATGACTGGCAACAGGTGAAGTGACCTGCCGCCATGTTGGAATTGTTGTTTTGGATGTTTTTTAGGTCCTGCATGAGTGGGGGAAACCCCACACACCTCGCTCGGGGATAAACCCCCCTTGTACTAGTTTGGATCACATTCAAGTTAGGCCCAAATGCTAAAAAAAAAACACCGAATCAGTGGAGAGGGATTCACTGAAGTGAAAAAACAGGAAGTGGGCCTGCTCATCTAGATGTCTTGATCAGCCGTGTGTGTGTGTGGTGGAAAAATAGTTTTTATGGCTTGAAGAAATGCCAGAAACAATTTCTATGGCTTGTCCATATGGCGGCAGCCTACAGAACAGCAAAGCGGGTGCAAATGATATTGAAAGTACAAAAGACAAGCATAGCCTTGACATCTCAAAGCTGATCTACTGAAATACCTGACTAATTTCAGGAAGAGAGAAAACTAAGGGACTAACTATGCAGTTGATATTAAATACTAGTTTTACTTTTCCCTGCATGAAAAAGCTGTTGTGAAATTATACAATGATCGCTACTAAAAATGCGAGTACTATTTTTCCTAAGAAAAATTCTGTAAACTCCATGTTAAAAATTGATATTTTATTATTTGCTGCAGAAAAAACAAAACACCGTCCATTTTACAGAAGCGACACTAATTACGATGGTTAGCATTTTTCTTTGGCCAGGACTGTGGAATTTGGTCATTGTGTGTAATGTGGCTCATATATGCAATATTAGTAGAGTCCTTTTTAATATATTTATAAAAATTCTGGACTTAAAAGATGTGAATACATCATGGTAACATCTAAAACAGAAACTGTGGCAGACAGGAAGTAAGTTAGCACCTTTTCAACAAAAAGGTTTTAAACTCACACATTAACCCTTATTAGTTGTTTGCACATGAACGATTGTTTTAACAACTTCTAAAAGTATAGGAATCCCTTTTAATGCATTTATAAAAATTCCTGGATCACAAAACGTTAAACCAACACAGCAGCATTCAGAAAGGACGTTGATGCAACGGGCGACAGCACCAAGGGCTTAATATGCACCTATGCCCAGAAAGCTTGCAATAGTAGAAATGTAAAAAAAGATGGTTTTCAAAGAAACTTACTTATTATTCTCGGGGGGTTATATATCAGCTGTTTGCAGAGAGGAGATTGTCTTAACAGCTTCCAAAAAAGTAAATGTTTATTACGGAAGCTTCCAAAAATATAGGAGTCTTTTGTTTTTTAATAAATTCATAAAAATTTCTAGCTAGCAAAACGTTAATCCATCATGACAGCATCCGGAATGGAATTTGGCAACTTTCGTGATAGCGCTGGGGGATTAATATTGAGAAAGCCTAAAAAAAAAAATGGCGAAACTGTCATACCATAGAACAGAGTAACATTAACAGTTTTTTTTTCCTTCAATCGACTATTACAACTAAACAGTTGATTCCAAGGAGTTTAAAATTACTGCATTATTTCAGTCTTGTTGTGCAGTATATAATAGAGTATGATAAAAAAAAATCCCACGATGTTTTTTCTGTAAGAAAAAAGTAAAAACTGACCTGCCAAAGTTAAATTGGGTTTGGGGTAACTATGGCACCCCATATTTTTATTGCATAAACAGATGCAGCTTTCAGAGATGAATGTTTTGGTCCAAATTTGACATTTCTAGGTTCAGGCATTCAAAATATGTGATCTTTTTTCTGTTTATGCTGCGCATATTTACAAATAAATTAATA
>QLNU02015270.1:114054158-114078317 GCA_006491805.2 Dysdera silvatica | reverse complement strand
AACAATGTTCTGTTGCAAGTGAGTCACTTTATCTGTGATAAAGGTGTCTTTTAGCTGGTTGAGGCTGCTACTAAGGTTGGGGGCTGTGCGTGAAAGGAGTATTACTGCAAGTGTTATCTGTATCATTAAAGGTCCTGTGTGCCCAAACATCAGCAATACCATTTTCACGCAAATTGCTGTAACCACTGAATCCAGCAGTATGAAATCGATTTTCGCTCCAACGCACATTTGGAGACAGTGGAAACAACATCTTAGATTATTCTGTTAGTTGCCCATTTATGAGGGTTGGTATTTAGACTGCTTAGTAGTAGATTAACCAGTGGAGCTGCCTATAATGGAAAAGATAGTTTCTATCTCCTTGTCGTGGCGTAGTAACCAATTAATTTCTTTTCAGGCATCAACAAGTTCAGTGTCAGTGGAGGTACTGGATTATTGAAAATGAAAACACACCAATTTACTAATGTGACGAATGACAAATGCAACACCTCTTCTGCTGTTTACAGTACCAAATGAGCCATCTGTGGAAATCTGGAAAATTTTGAAACTGGTAGGTTAGGAACAGCATGCCGATACAAGGACTTAAAGACGTCCAAGTTGGCTTTGTCCTTGCAGGTAATGTGTCTCAGGTGGATGTAGATTTCCGGGGTGGTCAGAAGCTAAGACATGTCCATGTTGGCAAACTTTCAGCGCTCAATGTTGTGACGAGCAGCTAAGTCTCCATAATGAGTACAGAAGGTAGAACTATAAAGAGGAATCATAGAGATAGAAGGAAGAACCACAGAGATAATTATCTCTATGGTTCTTTAGCTGACTCTGAATGTGGTAAATGCGATCTATGAATTACTTAACTTTCTATTGAATCAATTGCATTACATAGGTGAATAAATACAGTCACTAATTTGATCAAAAACCTTTATTTCATTATAAATAAGAATATACAATGATTAACGAATAACTTTAACAATATAATGCTATCAATGTATAACACATTAACGTCAAAAGCATTCTATGGCAACAAAAGGCGCCAAATTAAATAAACCGACAAAACGTAACCTTTGATAGATTCCAGATCTATCACATGCTCTCATTCTCGCATGTCGCGGGTAACAATGGCATAATCTTAGCCATACATGAAACTAGAAGTAAATTATTTTTCTAATCTCCACCTGAAAAAAAAAAAAAAGATGAAACAGTACTTTAAGTAATATTGATATAACTGAAACAATTGGAAGAAAGAGTTACCGGAAAACGTTTTAGAGTGATACGTATACACAACTTTTGATTCCATTATTGCAAAATTTTAAAACTTTTTAACTCATATAGAGAGTGATCAAATGTTACCTTCTTAAAAGACCCGATCATGGTATTGATCGTCGTTTGCAGTTGGATTGGCTGGTCGACAAGGTCCTACACCTTGATGCTTATTTTTTCCCACAATGCCCTTCGGAGCTAGATATTCAAACATTGAATGGTCGTGTTGTGATAACATTTTTGCCAAATCACATGGCATGGGATCGGTCCAGAAGAAGTCGTGTTCGAGGGCGGAGTCACTATCGATCCTTTCCTTGGGATCCAACTTGAGCAATTTATCCACAAGATCCAAGGCATGGAGATCTTTCATATAGCCCTATCATAAATTATAAATTGTATGTGCTTTAATAATGGACCCAGTTTTATAATACTTCACGTTAGAATTTTAGAAGTCTGTCTTAAATACTCACAGGACAAAATTTTTTGTCCGTAAATAAAAATTATTATTGCGAAGGAATATTTTTGAACTCCTTGTGTAACCCTTCCAGGGAGTGACCGCTCTCCAGGCTGCTTAAAATCTGGCACTACTGCGAGAACGGCATTTTTGGAAAAGAACAGCCATGAGATATATAAATGAGGCGATCCTTGTTTTCAAGCTCGGATGCTCCTCTTTATGTTCCAAAGGAAGTGTTATTATTAAAAAGAGCATCTGGATATTCCAAACCCTGAACAACGCAGGCACCCCGTGGTGTTCGTTTCTGTTTTTCCCAAAGCGAAATTCCAATAATTCACAAGTGTGAATCAAACATTGCGACAATTTGAAAACTGTGTGTTTAGGTGCCTGGCTGCAGACAGATGTCTGGGCATCACATTCCGTCCAACCAGAGACTAGAACTGCCCACGTGACAAACAAACTGTCCACTCACATCATGTGGGCGGTTACTAAATTTAATTCGGTTTTGGACTTTCAAATTAGCAAGACATTGGCAATTGCTTCAGCAATCGGTTAATGTCCACGTCAGAACGCACTCTTATGTTTCTTTCCACATGTTGCAATTAGTTCTTCATAATAAAGTTTCTCTAAAGTTAGAACCTTCTGTGGTAGTCAATGTTTGCCAGTATAGCCGCTAATCAACCCGACGACATCCGGCATATATACATAGCATAGATATACTTACATTTGTTGTATTTTAAGGTAAAAGAATAGCTATGATCATAGTGCGCCAGGATCTAATTTTCTAAAGAAGGAATCCGAACCACCTCTTCCTAGAATAGGGTTTCTCAACCGTCAGACCCTGGCATCAATAACCCCGGGTCGCCAGAGATTCTCCTGGAATTCGTCATTTTAGTTTTCCAAGATTTTTCATGAATAAATATTTTATCCTGCCAATATTTCGAGAAGAATAATAGTCGTGAATACGTCAAAAGGCTCAAATCCATAAAGCCTAAATAATATCTGTGCAGCAAATACCAATGACCAAGCTGTGTACTTTTAAATGTGTAAGCATTCATGAACAGTCGAGAATTTTCAGACATCGAAACCTTTTAGCATTCGAGAAAGAGTATACAACTGATTATGACCGGACATAAAAAATGCTTGCAAGCCGATTACAATAATGTGAGGCGAATTATCTGTTCTTAAAGCTGAATGACATAACATCAGATAAATTAAAAATGCGAAAAACCAATCAGCAAGGAAGTGTATGAGCAAACTGTATATTAATAGAAGAGTCTATGGGGTTCCCAGGTTTACTCCTCTTAGCTCCTTGAGAGCGGAAGTTTATATTCTGCCAATTTCTTTACAACAATAAAACGGCCTCACTTCCTGCTTAATCAAAGTGATCTTCTTTGCACGACATCCTAAAATACATACTCGACTAGATTGGAAGCTTGCCACTTCAGAATTTTCTTCTTTCGTTGGGAACTCACCACAGACGACTGGAATTCCCTACTAACCAGTTCCTACAACAACGCCTTTCTGGTTACTTGCTAGACCACACGTTATACACACTTTAACAGGAGTCCCGACACGTCAATCGGTAAACTCTGTAGTCTAGTCCTACTTTCATCTTCATATACCGCATTTGAGAAACTCAACCTCCCCGCACAAAAAATATTCACGGATGGTTCTTACGACTTAAATAGAAATCAAGGAGATACTGCGGTGTACGTCCCATCAAAAAACCTAATCATCAAACTTCATAAATATTACCTTTTCTCCACAAACGTCAAACTCGTTGGATTTTATGAGGCTGTCAAATTTATTCTCAATCAAAGATCCCAGGAAGCAGTCCTCTCTTGCAACTCTCAAACTGCCTCATTGGGTTTAATTGCAGATCCTCTGGAATGGGTTTGCACATCTCTTATTCAGGACACTATAGTCATCATATTACAGTGTGCTTTGTCTCATAGACCGGTTACTTTTTGTTGGATACCCGATTATAGAGGTCATCCTGGTAGCGTGCCCTCCACTGTACTCGCCAATGTATGACAAAAATTCCACGCAAGTTTTACCTCTCTGGTTTCATAAGTAGAGCAAAGGCTTCCCTGACCATGTAGCAGATATCAACGCTTACGCACTCCGTCATTGGCCACCACAGAGCACTGTATACTGTCTCTAGCCAAGCTCTCTCTACATAACTCCACTCCTTGCTATGTTAAAATTAGCTTCCATCGACATAGACTTGGTATTTTCTTCACGAATGAACGAAAATTCCGCATTGGTAAAGCAACCACTCCACTCCGTCTTCAATGCATTGAGGGAATTGTGGAAACAGCTGATCACAATAGTAATTATTTGCTGAGAAGAAGGCTTTTTCACTCGTTTGGGATATTTGGACTCCAAGTTTCTCCAAGTTGGTAAGACCTTTTTGAGATATATCACTGCCTTCGATTACAGCAAAATGCTTTGAAGGCAATTTATTGTTTTACTACTGCCACGGGTCGTTACATCTGATGTTTGGCTTCTCCCTCCGTTTTTTCTTTTGTATACCTTTATGATTCATTTCAAAATTCACCTCATCATACATAATATTATATTTTGTCATTAATTTTCTGTATTTTAACCATGTTATACAAATTTCCTGTATAAATCACCTGGTGAAACCTTTCTGCTCAAATTCCTGTATTAACAGACTTTCTGTTCTACAACTGTACTGCAATCGTCCTTGTATATATAATACATATTGTGTATATATCCGTATTGGATATATAATCTCAAATTGCCTGTAAAAAATTATCTGTACTAATCTCTGTATTATGCATAGATTGCCTGATCTATAACTACTGTGTTGTCAGGGGCAGCTGAAGGGACAGGCAATCGCCCGGCTTCTTATTTGGATGAGGACGTCAAACTGAAGTCAAGTTCAAAAATTTTAATTGTCCCAATTGTAGAAAATTTCCGTAAAAAGGTAAAAGTTTAGAGAAATTTTGGGAGACATTTTTAGAGACTTTTGGCCACTGTTGTAGGGTATATGGCTCACTGTGCATCTGTGAAAATCTCCTGTTTTCGTTAGGGGGTGGGGCGCCAAACAGCAATCTGTGCCAGGCCGCCCAGGTTCAAAATCAACCTCGATCTGCCCCTGTGTGTTATACACAACACATACATGGTATGGGTGAATAACATCGCCGGAAATTTCTAGCTTTCGTTTTACACCTTATCAAACATTATCTCTAATTATCTGTATCAAATATGTAAAATCCGTGCCACATTGTCAATATGGCAACCACCGGGTTCGTGGGAGGCAACACTGCATACATGGCTTCGCCCTTTTCCATGGTTTGAGGTGTGTTGCATGATCGGTGAGACTTGAAGGCTGGGCGGAACACACTACACGTTCTAGGACAAACTTAACCAGGGTTCTACAACCACATATAAAGAGACAACACTTTGGCGACAGGAAGTGTCAGACCTATAAAGACCGCTGATCCGCCTTCTGCGCATGTGCGTGAACTTTGCAAAAATTCCTATCAGTGTTTCCATCAAAAAATAGTTATTGACTGGAAAACTAACATCTGACGAGAAAAGAAAATAGATTAGAGGAGGTATTTTAGATGAAGAGGAGGTATTTTAGATGAAGTATTTTAGGGGAGGTATTTTAGAAGTATTTTAGAGGAGGTATTTTAGAAGTATTTTAGAAAAGGAATTTTAGAGAAGGTATTTTAGAAGAGGTATTTTAGAGGAGGTATTTTAGAAGTATTTTAGAAGTATTTTAGAGGCGGTAGTTTAGGTAAGAGGTATTTTATTTTAGAAAAGGTATTTTAGAGGAAAGACTGACAAATTAAGTCCACGCGCAAGCATAGAAACCCATCAAAAGAAGTCCACGCGCAAGCACAGAAACCCATCAAAAGAAGCTATGTAACAGCTAAATGTCAATAAATATAACTAATTTATAGCGTATTTCGGCATTACTAGTATTGTTCGTTCGCGCAGACCTGACGCCTGATCCCGTTAGCAGACGGGTTGTTCCATTGCAGTTTAGGGAAGGCCGTCTTGCCGTAACTGGTTTTTCCCGCGCAAAAAACCAGTTTCGGCAAGACGCCCTTCCCGAAACTGCAATGAAACAACCCGTCTGGTAACGGTATTGGGTGTCAACTGAGTGCGAACGCACTATACCTAAAAGGCGACGTGCTTACATTTACGAAGTCCACGCACATGCGCAAAAGGCGGATCAGTGGTCTTTATATGTCTGATAGTGGTCTGATACTTCCTGCCGCCATAGGCTATACTCCTGTTCAACTTAACCTGACAGTGGAGGAAAGGCTATGCCTTGTAACCTTCCGCCCTTACAAAATAATTCGTCAGTTAAGTACTGCATTTTTGTGTTAAATTCATCGTCAAATGCAAACAACATGTTTATATAATTAATCTAGAATTTTATATATAATGTGTACCCAGTAATATTACATTTCGTCTTTATTTAGGGAAAGATGTGTTTATTACATCATCGCTTTGATATCCAATAGGGTCAAAGCATGTTTTGGCACAATTTGGAGAAAGTGAAAATTGCAGCAAACCTTCCCCCACCCCAGAACTGGAGGACTATTCATTCTCTGTTCTTTCTTACGGACTTCGCATTTTCGCATGAACGTAATAATGGATACTGCTCCTGTATCGAATAATGATTCTTTTACATTTAACCGCATAAGGCTGGAAAACCACTTGGAAGTTCCGATAAGGTTGTTATGAATGTTTTTTGCAAAATATACCAATATTACCCAAAAAAATCTGACAATGATGTCATAGCGATCGTTTCCAGCTTAACTGGTTTCTCCTTCCAGCATACACAGAATGAAAGCTGAATTAAAAGATAAAGGGAAGTTTTCAACTTCGGGGAAAAAAACGCCCACTAAAAGTAGAAATGCATATGAGGATAAAAATTTACGATGAATTTATATTATCGGCAGTACGGAGAAAAGTTCACGCTTTCTTTTTCAGGAACGAAATTCCTACAAACCTAAAAGTTATGGCTGCCATTAATGAAAATTGTGACTCGCCAAACATCAGTATTAGTACAGCAACACGTCTGCCGATAGATTTGAGTTTCAGTTTTAGTAAACGAAAACGGGAGTCTGCCCTGATAGAACGCGATGACATTCAGTGTTGGCGTCATTGCTATTTGGGAGACATCAAACGTTTTCATTCTGAAGGTCGACCCATCATTTACACCGATGAAACTTGGGTAACTTTTGGCCATACCAAAACGAAAGTATGGGTTGATTTCACTGTCAAGTCGGCGAAACAGGCGTTTTTGTATGGCCTCTCACTGGGCTTGAAAGCTCCATCCGGAAAAGGATTCAGAAATATCTTGGTTCATGCTGGAAACGAGGAAGGTTTCATAGATGGTGCTTGTGATACGTTTTTAGCTTGCAAGAAAAAAGGCAATTACCATGGGAAGATGAATGGGGAATATTATGTGGATTGGTTTAGGAAGAAATTTCTCGCCAACGTGAAGTCGAATAGCGTCATTGTATTCGATAACGCCTCATATCATAGCGTATTGGTTGAAATTATTCCATCGACATCTACACGGAAAGCCGATATTCAAGCTTGGTTGTCAACCAAAACATTCCATGGAGTTGCGATATGTTTAAGGCCGAATTTTATATTTAGTAAACGACGTCCGTAAGAATTACGCAAGTTATCGCATTGACGAAATAGCTGCTGAAAGTGGGCACACTGTCCTCCGCATACTCCCCTATCACTGTAAGCTTAATCCTATTGAATTGGTTTGTAGTCAAGTGAAGGGCTACGTTGCTGGTCAAAACCAAACGTTTAAAAAGAATCAAGTTTCGAAACTGGCACTTGAAGATATCAATAGAGTCACACATGCTTGGTCAGTCATGCTTGGAGGAATTTCGTCGATCACGTAATGAAAACTAAAACTCAAATGTGGGAATTGGATGCCCTTACGGAAAATATTGTCGAACCTGTAATTTTTGCAATTGGCGGCTCCGACACTTCAGATTATTCAGACGATAACCTTAGCGGGATAGAATAATTTTGATTATAAAAATAAATAAAGGCCCATTTCAGGGCCATAAAATAAAAATAGCATTAATAACAATAAACATTATTACTCCACATACACAACGCATGCCTAGGGCCGTTTTCTATGGCGTAGCTTATAGAGGGAGAGACAACTTCCACTTAGGATTCGTCCACAAAATACGTCCGTAAAATTTTACACATTTTTACCCCCCAATCTACAATTGTCTGCTTTTAATGACCCCCACTCCAATTGCAGGCATCTTACAGAAGACTACCCCCCATCGGCAATTCTCATATTTCAATGACCGCCCTCCCTCTGGTTTAAATTTATCTATGAAAGGCAACCTCTCACTTCTCTCCAAATCCGTTTTTTTTTTTAAAAAAATCCTCTAGTATGCTTTTTAAATTTTTGAATTTAATCCAAAAAAATTTTGAATAAGGTTTTAATTTTTAGTTGAAAACGGCCTAACATTTTGGAAAAGTTCACTTGTGAGAATTATCCACAAAAGAAAAAAAAGCCTGAGAAACGGCAAGAAATTGCCAAATCGGGTTATTGGTCGAAGACTGTAAGGGGGAAAAATAAGAAAGTGCACATGAATACTTGACAAACAGGGTTTCCTTGTTGCAATGCGGCCAGTTCTAGCCTTCCCTCCACTGTCAGGTTAAGTTGAACAGGATTATAGTTATAAAGAGTGCTTCAGTCTTCATATTGAACTCTGACGTCTTGCTTTTAAATATTGGACTTTGTCCCAGCCTTTTCTGGAAATACAGCGCTGCTATTGCGAAACTTTTCTAAATAATTTACAACTGCACACAAAACAACAGTAAGAATATACTGATATTCTGCATATTTAATCGTAAATTAAAGAAACGCAATTAGTTATTCATACATATGTTAGTCTAATGTAGGAACTTTAAAAAAATGGGAAGTATTTACGAGTAAATTTATTGGGACTGGGCCCTCCAGTGCTGGAAGTGTGGTTAGATGCGGGGTGACGCCTCCCTCCAGTTCTAAAACCACTGAAATTCGTCCACCCCCATTTCTAAAAGTTTCTGAAGAAAAAAATAACAGTAACCTTTTTAGCAAGAGACCCATTCATACGTTTCGGTTGTTGTCATTCATCTGTTTGCCCACAGGCTCCGCCAACTCGTTATCAAAATCGATGCTGTTGTCAACAGCAATATGTGCTAAAATTATTCACTGCCCCGGTTCAATACAACATCTTGGTACTTGTGAAGGCATATTGATTTATGAGAATTCTAAATTCTTGGTGAATGACCCGGAGGCGGCCCCTTTTTTTACAACACATGAAACGATCATTCTTCTCTTCTCTTTGGACACGAACGGCTTGTTTTTATGATCTTCGTTGGCAACAGCAATGACTGTTTACTTCTATCTTTACCTCTGAAGAATAGTAATGAAACGTCATTGAGCGTTCTTGGTTTCATTCGTAGTTTTTATCTAATACAAAAACAAGACGAGTGTGATGAATTGGATTCAAAAATGCAACGAACAAAACAAGGGCTTCGATACACTTCAGAATGTCGAGGAAGCAGAAAATTTGCAACAAGATTTTCAGAGGAAGCGGAAATTTTGCAACAAGTAGAAAACAGTGTTGGAAGTGTGGGTAGACGCGGGGGTAACACGTCCCCACCCCACGTAACCAGAAAGTGTCTGTTAAGGAGGAGTGTATCCCCAACTACTGGGCACCCCACTTTTTTTTTCCCCCTCGATTCAACCACTGGGGCCCTCATCTTATAAAAAAAATTTATTTGACCGCGTCCTCATGAAGGTTGAGTAGCATTATCTTACAGTATGAAACGATGATCTGTAGATTCTTAGAAAAAAACCAAACATGGACTGGAAACAAATCCGGGCTATTAGCATAGCAGTCCATTGCATTACCACTAAACTACTACAAGACACTCATTTCTTATAAAACTTCGTATAAACTTGATATAAATTTAATTATATAGAATATTATTGCATCAAGTTTATGGAAAGATCACATTTAAAATTCATATAAATTTCATGTAAGGTGTAAAGCGATTACATACCTTCAACCTTTCCTTTAATCGTCTTTTTGATTCCTTCGGAAGCTCAAGTTTATTATAAAGCTCCAACTGCTCAACGCCAGGAAAAGATTCCGCATTGATGCAACCACATAACTGGCTTATCATTGTCAGCTGGTGCGCCTCACAGGTTCCCTAAAATGAAAAGGGATCAATGATAGGTCTTCATGTAAAAAAATTGAGAGTTTTACGGTGCCGGGGCTTACGGTTTTCCGAGGAATTCGAATCTTTTATGACCCAAGGAATCAACCACCGGACTGCAGTGAGCAGTTAATCGGTAAACATTTTTTTCTCTGCTGAAGGTCGAACTTGGGATAACAGTGCACCAGGTGAACGTGTTACGACTGCAAAGGCTTTCCTATGTAGTAAAAAATTTATAAGATCATTATACTCGCGGCAAAGCTAACCTGGTGCACTGTTAAGGCTGGTGCGACCTATTCACGACCGAGCAACGAGTATTCTTTCGCAGATTGGCGAAAAATGAGGTAACCCTCAACATTATTAGACTATTTATCGCCTAATTTGGAATGCAGAAAAACGCGGTTGCCAAAATTCCACGCGCCAAATTTCCCGCCAAGCGAACGAAGTCCTCTGAGTGGTCAGTTACTTGAATGACGTCAGCGCTTGCTATAATGAGTCTTTTTTCTAAATTTAATAAATACCAGATTTTAATTGCACAAATATGCCTATGTTTTATGTATTTGAGCATTATTTTAATGTTTTATGTACGAAATGTATCTTCTATTGACGTAATAGAGGGCGAACTATATCGCACTGGCGGAATTATACTCCTCTGTGCCTTGTCAATGTAGCTTTGCCGCGAGTATAGTAATAAATTATAGAGAAAAGGACATTTCCTATTTCCTTATACAAAGAATGAAGGCATTAACAACTTTACATTAACCCTTCGAGCACAATCATTTTGAAATTTTAATTTTTAAATTTTTTGCCAAACTTGACAGCAGGACAGAGCCGTAGGCTGTGGTTAGGGGACGCATTCTCCCCTGGAAATGTACTCAGCTACCCACTGGGAAAATAGTCTTTTTCGAAAGAAATTGTTGTACAATTTTTTTTTTTTTTTTAATTTTGTCTTGTATACATTTATACACGACAATGGAAATAGTTTTTCAACGTTAAAAATATATTTTAAACAGATTTCAACGGTAGATCTTGTGTACATCATATTTTCTTTCAGAGTTTTAAGTCTTCATATACTCTATGATGATAATAGGAATATGAGAAATTGTAAATTTTAGTAATACATGTAAGTTTTGAATGCAAAATCTATGTTAAGAAATTTATTCCTAATGTTAAATATATTCGTCTGCTTAGATATATAGTATTATTGAATATGTTGATAAATTATATCAAAACAATAACGAATTTAAATAAAACGAAACAACGATTCACTAGAGATTTCCATACAGACGGAAGATTTTTTGTCACTGGAATAGTTTTCTATTAAAATAAATAATGTTTCAGGAGCTACATGCTCCCTTTATCAAGTAAGGAAGGCTGAAAAAAGGAATGATGATAAATGGAAAACAAACACGGAATAATTATTACTATTAAACGATAAACACAATAATCGGGCTTTTAGCAGATCGTTGTTGTTGATGATGATGATGTGCAGATTTATGATGGGATGTTCGTCTGCAGCGGCTCAGCTATCCCAGATGATGACTGTTCGGGGACATCGTTTTTCAAATGAAGCTGGGGAGGTTAAAGAGCAGGAAAACGAAATGAAGCAGACCAGACAGGAGAAGAATTGATGCAACACAGCAAGGAGGTGCCGATGGAGGTGAGAGTTCTTATGGAGAGCAGGTCTGGCATCTCAGGAAGTGAGGGAAGACCAAAGAGGCTACAAGACTCAAAAGGGGTGTTTCGGACATGCTGGTATGCTTTACATGACAGCAAATGGTATTCCAGAGTTTCTTCTAGTTCTTCGGAGCACTGGCGACACACTGATGTAGGAGACCTCTCGATTCTGGCCAGGAAGACGTTTGTGAAGGCACAGCCCAGACGATAACAGTATGGGCTCCCACAACATAAATGTTCACTTTGCAGACTTTAACTGTTGCCACTTAGAAACGCAAGAAAAGCAAACTTAAAATAAGTTCAATTTCTAAAATTGGCGAACTGCCAAATTGCTTCATTTTTATACGGTGTTTTCCAAAGGTACATAATTCCACTTTCCGCATCTGGCAACATATATTTTGTATAATTATAGTTTCACTTTCTATATTTGGCAACAGTGTGTATAATTGTTTTCCGAATTCTAAAATCAAATCAGTCTTCCGTTTACCATTGAAGTGTGCACATGTCAGTCTCGAAGGCTCCGCCAAAAAAAGCGTACTAAACTTATTAAACGTTGTGTTTTAATTAATTTTCTAGCATGCATTAACGAATTAACCTAAACATTTAAAGCTCTAATAAATATTATTTCAAATGGATGGAATTACTGTATTTCTTTAATATCTGCAATATCTGCAACTGTGGAGGCGAATCTACGATTCTAGGGCAACGCGAAAGTCGGTGGTGGAGGGATACTTTCCAGGGGTTTATCCAGGATTCATAAACTGGGGGTGGTTCAAGATTTTTAGAGGGGGGGATGTGTGGATTAGGTCTTGTGTGTGTTTAGATTTCATTAAGGAGTGTATCAAAAAAATATGGAGGGGTGTTGTGTATAAATCCCTGGGTACTTCAAAACCGGAAACTGGCAAACTCATAGCAAGTTGGTTGTAAAACGTCTTTGCAATTTACTAAACCAGTGGTAGAAACTATTTTTCCATTTACCACTGTCTGCATACACACAACATACGTTGAAATTGCTAAACGCACCTGCATAATAGGACTCCTGGTCCACATTTCTGCCATAATGCATCCAGCACCCCACATATCCACTGCCGGTCCGTAGTTACGGTCCCCTAACAAGAGCTCTGGTGGTCGATACCACAAGGTAACAACACGATTCGTGAACCGGTTAGGTTGACTTGTTCTCCGAAAACTAAACGCTCTTGCGAGTCCAAAATCCGCCAGCTTTAAGACTCCGTCCTTGGTGATAAGGACGTTAGCCGCCTTCATATCTCTATAAAAAAGTAAAGCTGATCCATTATGTGAAAATAACAAGTTTTACAAAGGAATAGGAATTTATAAAAATTGTTTTCAGCAAAATTAAAATCAACTAGCCAGTTTTGCCTTCAGTTTGCATTCAAGGACTGCTAAAATGAGGGGTGTAAAACGTATTCTCTTACGTCCCATGACTGCTATGATTAGTCCAGAACGGGATGGACGATTTAAAGTGACCGTAAAACAATGACATTATCAAGATTATTGGGAATCTAACCCTTCTCAGTGGATAATAAAAACAGAGGTCATAATCAATGGGAGTCGACCTATAAAGGAACTACAAATTTGGTGATTTGCCACCATTTTTTCATCATTTTTTGATCTCTCAACAAATTGGCAAGATTTAACAAAATCTCTGAATTCTCCTGAAATCTGCTCCAATTGATATAAACTTCGATTTAATTACTAGGCTGTAAGTCAGTTGTTTAACGCCCCACGGTAGTTTAGAAGTAGCATCGTAGCTAGATGATTTTGCGCCTCTGGAAGAACCATCTAAATTGCGCCCACAAGCTATGGACATATTTTTCCCTATGAATTATTTCAGCTGATTTTACTCCCATCCTCTGCCTGCGCCCTTGATGTGGAAGGCCCACGCCACCCCTTAGCTACGGCTCTGCTTTGGAGGAGATACGTGGCTTCACGGTACCTATAGAGTAGTGGTTGGTTGGTTGTAGTTTTATGGCGCAAGGACAGCAATGGTCATTCTGCGCCAATCAAGGTGAGATCGTATTTATGGTATAAATATAGACTAGTGGTTCTCAAACTTTTGATTCTCAGGAACCCTTTTCTTACCACACGCCCACCCACTGGTGTACGCAGGGAAGTGTTGATGTCATTGAAATGAAATTTTGTAGATTTAACGTAAGAATATGCGAGTTGTAGCTCCGTAACCCCCCCTCATTGAAGGTATAACACCCCCTTACGAACTTCCTGCGTAAGCCTATATACCCACCTACGGAACCTATCTGAATATTTTTTTTCTCAATGTAGCGGGTTATACGGACAGAAGTCTTTTACAGTGAGAAAAGTTTACACATATTACTACAATACAGTGAATATCAATGAAAATAAATTTAAAACGGTTTTAGAGTTGATCAGAAGTGCAAGGTAGACGGGAACATCAAATCCGCAAATAGTATTTAAGGATGCGACACTATCTTTAAATAGTATTCAAGGATGTTTGTTTGTTTTGTGGTTTTACGGCTCAAAGACTACATATTCAAAGATGCAACACTATCTTTAAATAGTATTCAAAGATGCAACACTATCTTTAAATAGTATTCAAGGATGCAACACTATCTGTAAATAGTATTCAAGGATACAACACTATCTGTAAATAGTATTCAAGATGCTACACTACCTTGTAAATAGTATTCAAGATGCTACACTACCTGTAAATAGTATTCAAGTCTACACTACTGTAAATAGTATCAAGATGCTACACTACCTGTAAATAGTATTCAAGATGCTACACTACTGTAAATAGTATTCAAGATGCTACACTACTGTAAATAGTATCAAGATGCTACACTATCTGTAAATAGTATTCAGATGCTACACTATCTGTAAATAGTATTCAAGATGCTACACTATCTGTAAATAGTATTCAAGATGCTACACTATCTGAAATAGTATTCAAAGATGCAACACTATCTTTAAATAGTATTCAAGGATGCAACACTATCTGCAAATAGTATTCAAGAATACAATACTATCTGTAAATAGGATACAATACTATCTGTAAATAGGATACAATACTATCTGTAAATAGGATACAATACTATCTGTAAATAGTGTGCAATACTATCTGTAAATAGTGTACAATACTATCTATAAATAGTATTCAAGGAAACCTGAAGTAGTAGTATTTACCATGGCTTGGTAATAAACATAAAAAAAGAAAGAAATTAATATAAAAAGGTAATTAACACTTTTTTGCTGTTAGAAAACATTAATTACGGTTAGTTAACTTACCTCAAGAGTTGTCATTAGACGAAATTTCAGAATTTCTTAAAAATTTCGGCGATGTTTTATAAATTAATATAAGCTTGCTGAATCCCTGCTTTCTGCGGAATGCTGCTTTGTGAAACACTGCTCTAGAAAGGGTTTTTCTTTGAAAGAGAAAGGTTCTCTCTCTCTCTCTCTCTCTCTCTCTGAGAACATTGCTCTAGAAAAAGTCTCCTTGAGAAAGAAAGATGTCTCCCATTTAAAGCGCTACTCTAGAAAGTCTTTCTTTGAGAACACTGCTTTGAGAAACACTGCTCTAGAAAATCTCTCTTTGCGAACACTGTTTTAAGAAACACCGGTCTAGGAAATGGTGTACCTTAGTTATGCCTAAGTCAGCAGTTGTGGTTATCTAAAATTCAGTAACACAATATTGTAGTTGCAAAAACTAATGAAGAAATTACAGTGAGAATCATGAAGAAATTGCTGGAGCGCCTGACAAGCAAATCTTTCTTTTATTTTGCCCTTTGTGTCTTGGCATAAGTACAGTTAAAGCTTTGACGCCTCAAACAATGTCTTTATTCATCTTCAAGTAATACTGCATTATCGTAGTTCGGAATCCAGCGGTGTTTGGTTTCTCTTTTTAGTAAGCAGTAGTAAACAAAACAGATGATATGGAAATTCCAAGACATTTTCTTCATATCAGTTGACTAAGAAAGACTGCCCATACAGGAAACACTTGGACGTTACGACACGGTCAATAGTAAATTAACCAAGAGGCTATGTAGGCTAAAGTCTACGACGGAAAATTTATGACAAAAAGTTTGCTGCCGAAAATTTTGCAAAGGCGGGGCTGAATTTTTTGGTATCCAGTTAAATTATTTTTGAATTGTTATGTTCAAAGGTGTCAAATTAATAATTTGATAAAACCATCAAAATCTGTTACTCCTAGTTACGTTTGCCAATATTAGGCGACAAAATACGTCAGAGCCTATGGCGAAAATGTAAATCCGCATCTGAATATGGCTTGTAGGTCACAAGTTAGGACCGTGAGAAATGCATTGCATAGAGCACTACTACCCAGGGGCCGACTGGGATGCCGGTCGGTGTGCCAAATTGGGCGATAGTACTAGCGCCTCTAAATGGGTAAGAGGCCTCGTGTCCTCCGAAAATCCAAGGTATGTCTGGTTTGAGAGGACCCAGTCTGCTCCTGCTGCTACTTGTAACTGGCTTCAGGGTTTATTTGGCATTGAGTTACACCTCCTCCTTATTCCAATGCGCTGAAATATCCTAGCTAGAAGAACTTGCCCCATACAAATTAATACAGTAGAGTTGGTCTGTCTTGAATCTGTTTATCTCAAAACAGAGATGTTTTGATCACTAGGATACGATTGGAATCGAAACCAGGTTAACTACACAATAGAAGAATACATTACACTCTACGTCACTGTAGTGTTTCCAAAGGCTTTGGTTGTAGTTACTGGAGAGTTTTCACACTCTGGTGTTAGTTAGTCAAATAGCAAACACCAATGCAAGAAAGTGAGGAAAATGAGAATCTTATGCATGCAAACTTGTGGAGGATGACAATTTTAAACTGATATAACTTACCAATGGCTATATTCATCCCGATTCAGAGAATGGAATGGTGATTGCCATTTCCATCCTATGAATGGTTCAAAAAGTGAGAACGAATCAAAACAACACGTCTTTTAACCAGCGAGCAGGCGCGCGGTTTAGAGGACGCGAGAACGCGCGCGGGGTGATTTGCACCCCATCTGATTATATAGCATTATTTCATTAAAAACGTCCAATTTTACGGGGAACAGTAACTGGAATTTTCACTTTGTCACCCTACCCCAAAAGATTGTGACTTTGAAGGCAACAGGAAAGAGTTTGGCCAGTTTCAGAAGCAAGGGTGGACTGTTCTTTTAACAAATTGTAAGTTGTGGGATGTGAAACATCCCGCGCGCCTGCTTGTGGGTTAAATTAATGAGAGAATGCATTCGTCAAAGTGGATGCTTTTTATACCTCCACAATCCTAACTAGTATTGTCTACCAAAACAAACTCTATAGTTAACGGAAGCTGCCATACCTATGTAGAATGTTGCTAGCATGCATGAAATACAGTCCATTCATCAGCTGTTTCATAACCATCTTGATTTCGCCGAGACTGAACTTCACTCTTACATTGTTGAGCAACCCAGCAAGATCATGCTCGCAAAAATCTAACACCAGAAAGAAAGTCGCTCTCATCCGAGTGTCCTGAGTAGCTATGACAAGAAAACATAAAATTACACCATGTCAGTGAAAATCGAAGCGTTTGGATAGAACAATAATGACGTGTGGATACTTAACCTTTAGTCATGCAAATTTCAACCAAATTAACGATATTTTCATGTTTCAATTTTTTGAGAATTCTAATCTCTCGTAAAGCAGTAACGGGAAACTGAAAAAAAAAGAAAAGATATTTTTAAAAAAGTAACATAAACCATGCATTTGATATAAAATATACTACGATTTATTTTTCAGATATATTAAGGTGCTACAGTTCTTTATATATGCCACATAAGATTTAAACTAATAAAATATACCTGAGGGATGACTGGAAAAAAAGCTAGCAAGTTCCAGCTTGAAGAACCCCAGTCAGCCCTAAAAATTAATGACATAAAATTTAAAATAAATTAAGAGTAGACAAAAAGAGAGAACTCGATGATAACAGATATTTACTAAGCTTAAACAGACGCTTTCTTTGAATGTTTTTGAGCTCATCTGGAAGGAGATTCCACATCCCCGGAGCCACTAATTCTATATGATTGAATAAATAATGTGAAGTGGCCTGTAACGGAAGATATGGTCCAGCCGCTCGAGATGGATAGCGTACGGAACGGAGGTAAAGATGGATAATATCGTTCTAAAGGCCAAGATTAATTCGGCGAAACTTTAATATTTTTATTCTTAGTTGATAAAGTTTAGAAAAAGGTATGATAAAAAAAAAAAAAAAGACCAGAGATTATCAGAATTTGTCATAAGTTTAGAATTCATTCTCTGAAGAACGTGATATGGTATTTTTTCGATTTTATAAATATTAGCGCGAGTAGTTTCGGCCCAGATATTACAACAGTAAACTAAATGAGAGTGAATAAGAGAAAAATATATTGCTCTAATGGCTTGTAATGGCAGGAAGAATGGAGTTCTAAGAATACCCAAAGCTATTTTTAACATTACTGCATCACATTGTGTAGTCCAAGAGAGCTTATAGTGTAATATCATGCCTAAAAATTTATGAATAGTGGAAAATGGAACAGAATGGGTGTGCTAAGCAGTGGTTAAGACGGGACTCGTTGCGTTACCCAACGAAGGAGTAAAACGTTACCAATGACGCTTTTCAGCGGCGATCGATCGAGACGGTATTCTTGGCAGAAGATGGCTGTGGAACATATATATGCGGTATAGATGTGTATATATATAGAATTACGCGGTCCTGTAACCTACCCTATAAATTTTTTGTGTACGTCACTAATTCAAGCCCTTTATCAACACCTCTTACGTTCAGTTTAACTGCCTAAGATTACAGTATGGGTTATCTGCGCCTGAACTTTCGAACCTTGAAACGTTTGCAATCAAACTTATTGAGAATCGAATCTTGACCAGAGGGCTTAAAAGCTTTAGTCCTATATTCGTACTGCCGGTCCTATAGTTTTCGTAGGAAACCGTAGTTTTTTTTTGCCTCGAAACCAACCCCCCGCTGGACTACTATGACCAGAGACAATGTCACGCGTCTGTGCCATTTGAATTGAACTTTGGTTAACGGCACGATTGGAGAACGCGTTATCTTAACGCCATCGTAAGACGCCATAGTTTGAAATTAGAGCTCCTAGAATTATAAGCCGGCGCCTCAGCCGCCATTTTGATGTACGCTGCCGGTAGCATTTACCTTGGCGATAAAGGTTTTCCACTTTGGAGCAATGATCGCTATTTTGGCATAAAAATAATCAACACTCCGCCATTATCCGACTATTGTAAACATTGGCGCAACTTTTAAGATGTCGCCAATAAATACAATTTGCATCCATGACTTAGGCATCAAAATGACGGATGCTTCAGCTCCTTTTTTTTTTTTTTAGGAGCCTTATTTGAAATGGAGGAAGCGTTATATCGGTAGTAAAATCAGAAATGCGTAATTTTTCAACTCATTCAATTTATTAGACTAAGAATTGTGATTTTACGGTGCAAGGACATCAACATATACGTTTGTTTGGGTTTTAAGGCGCAAGAGCCGTGCTGCGACGAGACCAACAATCCGTGGAATCCGAATCTCTTAAGGCCAAGGAAACCAACCTCAGAACTACGGTGAACAGTTATTTGGTAAGCTTTCTTTTATGGCGCGGTTGGAGAGTCGAACCCGGGAAAACAGCATGATAAGCGAACCCGTTATCACTGCACCACCGTAGGGCCAACAGAAACATGGAAGTATGACTCAAAATGACCCCTCCTTGAAAGGAACGAAAATGCCAGTTCATTTACTTGAATTATTTTCATTCATAAATGGAGGTTTTCATTCTATTGAAAGAATGGGAGAAGGTGGAGGAATACACTCACTACAGTGAATGATCGTATTTTATGGCTCAAAGACATTTAAAATTTTGCTGTTCCAGCATTTTTCAGAGGAATCCTGCTAACTACTCTTAAGAAATCAAAACCCGGTTTACTGATCTGCAGAAAAACCGGTAGACACTAGGTGCCTACTAGAATCAAATCCGGCTCCTTCGCACGTCATCCAAACGCGTTACTATTACTACGCTCAGCTAAAAGTGAATGTGATTTGTCTGATTAATGGATTCTCAAACTTTTTCTCTCACATGCCCTTTCGTTCCACACGAGTGTTCTGGCGTACCCCCTGAGAGGAACGTGGTATAAAATGTACGGATACCACAGAACAGATAACAAACAAGTAGTATTTCTTTACAATTTTAGCCAATACATAGTTATAAATTTAATGAACTTGGCTCTTTTCAGTAAGTAAATCAATTCTGAGAACAGTTTCAGAGACACACACGCATGTCATTTTCAGTTGACAATTTTGAGCGGCGTTTTATTTTGATTCTATACAGTGTTGAAAAACTCCGTTTCGCAACGGTAAGTCGATGGGAACAGCAAGTGTCAATATGGGTGGAGTGAGGCGAGGAGAATGAATTTAGAAAGCAAATTGCCTCTTTCTATTTTGGAAAAATGACAGAAGCACTGGCGGATCCGGGGGGGACTCAACCCCCTCAGAGCTGTCGTAAGTGCGATTTTCGGGTTTTTGCATTCAACAAATAAAAATCATTTAAAACTACTACTTGTAATGAATTAAAAAGTATTTTTTTTTTAAATTTTAAAATCATATATTAATAAATATGCACACTTCCTCTGTTCGAAAATATGGTATGCATTTAGAAAGACATTGACGATTAACGAAGGATGTAGACATTTGAGTAAGGAACTAAGATTAGTGTGTAATTGACGGACAAAAATTACTTTTAAATATTGGCCTATGCCGTATTTTCGGACAAAAAAAAAAATCAATGTATTTACCATATTTTCGAATGAAAAAAAATCGGAACTTATACCATATTTTCGAACAACAAATTTTTTAAATGTATGCCATATTTTCGGACGGAGGGAGTACTAAATTCCACAATTCTAAAAATAATTTTGAAGATTTTTTCTCTCTTCACCTTTTTCCTCTCAAACGCAGTGGCGCATCCAGAATATTCCCAAAGTGGGGAACAGTGGTGCAAGGACTTTTTGGTGGAGAAAAAAAATGGCCAGACGCCATATCAATTGCGGTTTGTGTTTTTTTTGTGCTCATTTATCATTATTAAGGGGTCTCCCTACTTTGAAACTTCCAAAAAATCTTTTTTTTATTATTATTTTAAAAAATTCTCCCAAATCTCCTGAACGTTTAAAAACAAACCGCATCAAAAATTACTAAAAAATTAGCTCACGGTAAGAAAAATCGTAAAGTGCTGTAATGTAAATTTATCTTACTGAAACTTTAAATGCATTTTTCTCGAAAGTCATTATTTTAAACTTTCGTGCAGGATATTTCAAAAACCGTTCAAAATGTTGTTCTAAAATTTGGCACTGTTGTTTGTATAACTTAGTTCTTTATTATGACCCAAAACTATAATATATAAATTATATGATACCAAATTTTATAATTCAAACTGTATGAAAATTATGAAATTTTAGTTTTTAAATATGTATTAAAAAATCAAAAATTATATTAATTGGTTCAATATTAGGTTCAAAGAAAAAGTACACTATTTTGTAACAATCTTATAAAAAGAACAAGTAATTAAGATGAAAAATGATGCATAATCATGTACGCAATACCACAACATGTATTATTTTAAAAAATGAGCATATTAAAATAATTATAAAAAAAATCTAAAAACAATATCAAACTTTTACTCTGCATTTATATCCAGAATATAATGTGTGTTTGAAAAAAAAAATCAATCAATTCTGTATAATGGTTTTTAAGAAAATTACTTTTTACTGTCAACATTTTATTTTACAATAATTTTTGCCACCCACGTATTAATTAGCTCAAACTAGAGCTTTTTTTATATTTGGAGAAAAAGAGGCGCCGTCCTCATCCTGGATTCGAACCAGGGTCCCTCCGTTTAGCCCGCGGTGTCTTGACCTACTAGACGAATGAGGACAGGTAATAACGCTCTTTTTCTCCGTATATGAGGATGTAAGATATTATTACCCTTCACAGGGATAACACAATTGCCAAATAATGGTCAACACAGAAAAGCCTCCGGGGCGAGATTTTTGTGAGTTTTTCGTGGGGGAATTTATTATACAATAATTTTTGCCACCCAGGTTCGAGTCCAAGATGAGGACGGCGCTTCTTTTTCTCCAACTATAAATAAAAAGCTCCAGTTTGAGCTAAATATACGTGGGTGGCAAAAATTATTGTATAATAAATTCCCCCACGAAAAACTCACAAAAATCTCGCCCCGGAGGCTTTTCTGTGTTGACCATTATTTGGCAATTGTGTTATCCCTGTGAAGGGTAATAATATCTTACATGTCAAAATTTTCATATTATTCAGTCTTTCAAAGCAGGGAGACCCCTTAAGTTACTAATAATTCCATAGTGCAAAATACTTAAATAATTAAAAATAGTAGTAGGTTTTATTTATACAATTTTATAAAGTAATAATAATTAATAAAAACTCTTTTAATTGATGAGATTGCTGTTGAGTAAGGCAACAGCAGTGGCTAGGGGCTGTCTTCAAATGCTTTCCAGGAGGTAAAAGTAGACTAAAACAGTTGAAATGGAAATTCCGACTGCAGATATTTCTAATTATATCAAGAAACCTAACCTCACTGATGAAGATAGGATAACAGTGCTAAAAAATCTTTGGGAACCATATGAAAATTGCAATTTTCCCACGACCGTCACAAGTGCTGTATAAAGTCAAGGAAAATCTCACCACAGTCGGAAGTTCTGCTCATCTGAACTGAGTAAGCATAACTATCTAGCTTACCCAAAGGCAGAAGACAGTGCCTATAGCAAATTTTGTGTTTTCTCTTTTCACCCCATTAAGTCTGTTTAAGATCGACACAAGCCACACATCAACTTGTTTCAAAAGAATTTAATAATTGGAAGAAAATGCCATTGGAGAAGTTCAGCCAACATAGAACTTTTCTCTATCATAAGGATTCAGTTCACAATGCCGATGAATTTTTAAAACGTCACAAAAGGAAGAAAGGCTTCCATAGATCAACTAGTGTAGAAAAGGTAAGCATAAGAAAGTTTTGCACAATAGGGTTATTCTTAAACCTATTACTAAAACAGTGATCTTTTGTGGGAGACAAAAGCTGGCCATTGTAAAATTGTATAAAAAAATCTAGTACTATTTTTAATCATTTAAGTATATTGCACTGTCAAATTATTAGTAATTTAATAATGATAAATGAGCAAAAAAAATGGTAATTAGTATGACCCCTGGCCAGTGTTTTCACCAAAAATTCCTTGCACCACTGGCCCCTCTTTAGGAATATTCTGGATGCGCCACTGTGTAGGACTAGGATTGATTGCACGTGAAAGAAATATTCCTTTAAATGTAGAAAACGTTATTGAAAATTTTCGTGCATTCTCAACCGTAGAGGTGGATTTTTGCTGTAATATATAATTTTAATATATATTAAAAAATGATAAAGAGGATGCTGCTTACAAATGCTTGAAACAGACCCTTTTGTTTCATCCGCATCCTTATTCAACTTTCAAAATGCGTTTCTCAATATTGGCGCGGGCCCCAAACACATCTTAGATGTTTTGAAGCGTGTTTAGAGCGACATTTAGAACCTGAAATGACACTTGCGTTCGGATTTTTTTTTAAGTACTGTACTCGTAGACTTATGAAAAAAAAATGGTGGCAAACTTAATACCCTTCTTTCTGTACTTATGGAATCGGAGCCCCTCCCCCCAGACCCTTTGCCTGAATCCTCCCGTGGACAGAAGGTCTATGAAGTTCAAATCATAAAAAGCGGCAAAGTGCTAACTCATTCGCTTACCTCTTAATTTTCAGTCGCGTACCCACAGGGGTACCCGACAGTTTGAGTATGCCAGTTTGAGAATCCCTGGTTTAATTCAAAACTTCTAAATTCATGAAAATTGAAAAAATTATGTTTTATAGAGCGAGGATTTGCATTTCTCAGAGGTATCCGAACCTTCGTGACCTAAAATATCAACCGGATTGAGGATCAGTAACAATAATGAATGAACACGGTTGGCTGATTTTTATGGCGCAAGAACAACAGAGGTCATAGCTCATGGGTAAGTTTTCTTGACTAGCTATAGAATCGTGACTTAAAGGATCAACCGGACTGAGTGTCACTAATAATAATGGCACGAACACGGTTGGCTGATTTTTTATGACGCAAGAACAACAAAGGTCATAGCTCAAGAATAAGTTTTCTTGACTAGCCATAAGATTTTCGATTCGTAAGACAACAAAAAGGCAGATTTTTTGCAATATATTTTATTTCATTTATTTCTTTCCAGGCCATCAGCAGATACATATCTTGTATACAAATTAAATACAATGTGAAACCTTCTAAAGTTTCATGATGCGCCTTTATATTCTGAATCTCGAAGCCAATGATAAAAGTCAGACAAGATGATAAACGTCACAACGTGAGTTCCATAGACGTATACATAGAAAGTTCGTAAGGGGGTTACTGGCATAAAAAAGGGAGAGTTATATAGCT
>QLNU02015270.1:113994556-114054058 GCA_006491805.2 Dysdera silvatica | reverse complement strand
CAGATGTAATTTTCATTTGCACTATAAACATTGAGTTTCATTAGGCTCTTTACATTTGAAAGTTTGAAAATAAAAGTCACAAATTTATGTTTTGAGGGTTTTCCTTGTATTTCCTATCGTGCAATGCCATATTTTCCTCTATTGGCATATTTTGGAACTAATTTTTCTTCCGCAGAATCTTTCTCTCTATTGTTTTAATAAAGTAGAATCTGTCTATCTTGAATCGCGCGAGAATGAGATAAAGCAGTTTTGAGATATAGAGGTTTCTATGTACAATGTGTACATGTTTGATTGTAGGTATTGTATTAAAATAATAAAAATAAAATATAAATAAATATCGGAGTGATTGTAAGTCCAAGCCAGATTCCCTGAACATGCCAGAAAATTCCCTGAAGAATTACGTAATATATTTGGTAAGGGCGCTCATTTCCAAAGGAATATAAAAAAATTATAGGAAACAAAATGAATTTTTTTTTCCAGTTTTTAAAAAGAAATCCCTGAAGAGGCAAGTTGAAATTCCCGGAATTTATGGAAATCCTGGAACAAAATCACCCGTGAAATATAATATATAAATAAAATAAATAATAACAAGTATAGGTGCAAATAAAGCATTTTTGACATACCTTAACAAACATGACCCCCTTTCCTTCTTACAATTTCCACTATCTAGAGTCCACAGTTCCTACTGGAAGGGCTAACAGGTGTCATAATCCCATGGTGGATTTCCCAAAAATTAACAACCTGCACTTGTTACGTTTCTATTTTACCACCTAGGTGATGTTGTAACTGCTGCTATGCAAGGGATGTTCTGCAACTGCCTTCAAATTTGTAGTTAACACTTCAGTCCATAATTTGAAACATAATGGTTTTGGTATAAAGGTATTCGACATAAACGTGGAAATTAACATTGAATTTAGGATGAGAGTGCAGAGAGAGGTATAAATTTGAGAATGTAGAGGTTTTCAAGATAAACAATTTCTACTGTAGTACATATGCAAAGTCTGGTCATTTCTCTTATTAGTTAAAGCTACAGAGATTTTTTTTTTTTCTGCATTGAAAAAATCCTAATTATAATCATCCAGTATATATATATATATAGTAGCAAAGCAATGTATCACTTTTAGTAAACATTCTATAATTTTGAGTTCTGCATATGTAAATATAGGTTCAAGTTGACGATGCCATAAGGAAAGCGCAAGATGAAAAAATAGCGAATCTAGCCAAGGAATGCAACATCAGTATCGAGGAGCTGGATAGTGTTCTGCAACCTATCATTGGCAGCTGCACAAAGGATTCTATATCTGTAAGTTTCATTGGCTCTCGCTGGATGTTACAAGAGTTGTGGTAATGGCTGTTGCCATCACATTTTGCTATCACTAATATGATGGAATATGTGTGTGGTGTATTTTGAGCTTAGTGGCATCATATGTTTTGAATGGGAAATGATAATTTACAGTAGCTTGTGCTTATACACTTGTGAAACTACGTCCAACAATGGCATGGTTAGAGTATTCACCAAAGTGTCATGAACTTTATGTGTGGAGTCCTAGCGGTATGAGTAAAGTATTCCAATTGTGGTATCTCAATAGTTGCATTTATCACTTCTGAAGTTCCTGGAATATATTCTATTCCCACTATTTTCATTTTAAAACCATATGTGTAGCCTCACCTTATTTGGTGCAGAGTGACCCTTGCTCTCCTTGTGTTATCAAAGTTCAACTAATCTATTCCCAGTATTAATGATTATATATACAGTAATACTGACTTACGTAAATTTAAATGAAACAGTTACATAATAAATCTCGAAAATTACAACTACTAGCACGTAAGTACTACAAGTCACAGCAAATGTGACGAATAGTAACAGGAAGTGAGTTTTGTGAAAGTTCCCAAAAGCCATAACATTCAAACTGAAACCTACCGATTAGAAATAATGACTCTGTAAGCAATCCTGACCATTACTCCTTATATTCAAACAACATTCATGATTGAGGAGTCTAGTGTATATTGCATCATTGTCAGTAGCAGTCCATTCCTCTCACACACGGTTAATTGTTTATCACCATCATTGTTCGTTGTTTATTTACTCTTAAAATCGATTCGAAAGGCGAATCTGAATGTGCTGGTAACAAATCTAAAAAAACATTTTTTTGAAGTGTTATTTCAGTTTATTTTTATATTCTTTTATATTTTTTTCACATATACATGTAATGCTTTTATAGTGTATATCATAATAAATACTGCTGCTTGATGTTTCATTTATAAAATAATGTGTAAATAATATTTAATAGTAGTAATAAATATTGCAGCTTCTTAGAAAGTTACATTTAAGCAATTTATAAATTTGACTCGCGTAACTCGGGGGATGACTGTCTGCGCAAATGTACCTTGGTTTGGAGATTACACTGAACTGTCAGCCCCATCGTTCAGTTCAGAGATATCAAACAACTAAAAAAGTACTTTTTAAAAGTAATACAGGGTTCTCACACACCTCTGGAGAATCTAGAATTGTCTGGAAATTTGAAATAGTCTCTAAAGGTCAGGGAACAAGTTTTTTTTTTTTTTTTTTGTCAAACCTGGATATGTCAGGCAAAACTTCCTTTCTGAATAGCTAAATTTTGCAGAAACGTGAAAATACTATCCCTGAAACCGAGCTTAACAGGTTTCAGTAGATATTGAACCCACTATTTCTTTTGGTGCTTCTGTCTGTCTGTCTGTCTGTAATAAAAGGGTAAGGTGAAGGTCTTCAATAAATGCGATAATGATGGTTATTGTTAACGTGGAAAATCTACCGAGTTACTTGAGAATTAGAGAGGTGTAAATTAATGTTAATTTGACCTTAGAAAATGACGTTGGGTGATTTTCTTTCACATGCTGGTTTTATGATTAACAGGGAAGTTTTGTAAAAAAAAAGTCAGTCCCCCCGTCCTATGTGTGGGAACTCTATAGTACCGGTCCTGACAGATTAGCGCCGTGCTGATCATCCATAATTCGTTTCTACTAAGAAACTGTAAACATTCTTATCTGAGAGCCTTGTAGTGCCATAATGGTAAGGCATTCATCTTTCATGCCATTGCCCAAGATTCAGGACCAGTTGTACTGTGGAGCCAGGGGCGAACTGGGCCGGTTCGCCCTCATAGGTTATAGGACTCATGCTCTCCGATAATTCAAGGTATGTGCCCTTTGAGCGGACCCACTCCACCCCTGTGTGGAGCGCATGGCATTTTTTGTCCTCTATAATCGTAGATTTGAGGCCTTGGCAACAGATTTTTATTTGTATCTTGAAAAACAAATTCCAAAAAATAGGTTTTGGTGCAACATGGCCTTACTGTCTGGTGCTCAAGTGTTGAGCTTCAATGCAATTATCGATCAAATAAGATTTTTTGTAGTGGAGTTAGCCACCCCATGCGATGGGTAACGTAATGGTAAGTTGTGTACAAATTGGATGAACTTAGGGCCCCTTACCCTATTTTAATCAGTGAACTATTCTAGATCAGTGTAGTTGAGGAACTTTCAGAGTTCAGCATTGAACAATAATTTCTCTTATACCATAAAACACAAACCACTTATGCGCATCAGGAGGAATTGACATGCCCTGCGGTAGCGCAGTGTGGTAACACGTTTGCTTTTAGTGCACCATTAATTCGGGTTTGACTCCCAATGGTGCAAAGAATGCTTACTCAGAGATCTCATAAGATTGTACTGCTCACTGTAGTCCAGGGTTTGGTTCCCTGGGCCTTAAGAGGTTTGGATTCCTCAGAAATTTGTAGGTCCAGAGGTTTGGATTCCTCGAAAAACAGTAGGTCCCGATGCAGCATGATCATTGTGGTCCTTGAACTGCAAAACCACAAACAAAAAAGGAATTGACATCTGAGTGAGGGTGAAATTACAATGTGCTGACAGGTAATATCATGCATTTGCATAATGTGAGGAAAAAAAAAAAATCTATTAAGTACGCATATGTGGAAAAACAATCCAGAAATAAAATAATATATAGAACACTATAAAAATAAACAATTGCAAAAATAAACACGGAAAATAATTTTATGTAAAAAATACACTATCCATATCTTTCGTATTTATAATTAATTATATGCTAAATTATTGTTTATTTTGATTTATATGGTGGTGGTGGTGTTTTTTCATTTAGGGTGGAAAAGGTTGGATATTTGGGCATGCAATATCTCCTGTTGCTAGCGAAGTGACTGTTCAATACATCCTAAAAAAGTATGTAAAAGTGTATGGGAAGTGAATCCTTTGTACTATGATTCAAGTGGATTTATCGTGTGTGTTTTCTGTTTGATTTTACAGAATACATTTCTGTTCTGTATCATTTTCGTTTCGTTGTTTCTAGAGTAACTGCTCCTGGAACTTCCTTTGAAGCAAAACTTCATCTTGTGTATCTGCTCAACGATGTTTTACACCATTGGTAAGATGGTTTCCTTTTTTTTTTTCATACTTAAATACTCTGTGTTTGTTAAACCTTTATTCATTGTCATTTCATTATTTTTGAATAGTGTAAGGAAAAATGCTGATGACTTGAAGAAAACCCTGGATAGGTTGGTCGTCCCTATCTTCTGCTCAACAAGTATGGGAGCTGCCCCAGAAAAACAACAGAAATTACACAAGGTATAATTCGATTATAATAGCAGTTTGATGTCAGTCAATAATAAGTAATTGAGGGTAATTGAAGTAAAGGATAATAATTGGTGTCACAAAATAGGCAATGTTTTGGTATCAGTAAGTATATAATTGTTTTGGCATCAATGAGTATGTAATTGTTTTAGTATCAATAAGTATATAATTTTTTGGTGTCATTAAGTATATAATCGTGTTGGTATCAATAAGTATATAATTGGTTTAGTATCACAAAATAGACAAATTTGCTGTCAGTCAATAAATCAACAGTGATTTTATGCCAATTAATAGACAATGACTTGCTGTCGATATATGGATAGTGATTTGGTGTTGCTCAATCATGGTTCCTGTTATCCTTGAAAGTCCTTGTAAGGTCCTCGAATTTATTTCGCCAATTTGGGACCCTTGAAAAGTACTTGAAAACTGCCAAACACGTGGTTGGTCCTTGAAAAGCCCTTGAAATTTTCCCAAAAATATTTTTCAAGTTTTAGCAAAAGAAAAAAAGTGTTATTTCTCCTTATTTTTGGAACAAAGCCAGTAGTGCTTTGGACATGCCCCTTTCCTTCCCCGCCCACTGAGCATGGCTAATATAAGGGATGCAAAAAGGGTAGCTTTTGATGGCAGTGTGTTAAGTTGAAAAGAACAATATAATTAAACACTCTAATTTCAGTGTTATGCTTATAATGTCTTGCATTTTTAATTTTTATGTACATTGCGATTGACAATGTAAGGTCCTTGAAAAGAATTATTTGGTCCTTGAAAATTCCTTAAAAAGTCCTTGAATTTCATCAGGACAAAAGAGTGGGAACCATGTCAATATATCATCTGCATCATGCTAAACTAACGAATCTGCAAAAATAGTTTCGAGCAAATCGCATTTAAACATTTATTGCTAGTGTACTTAATGTAGATGAAAATTCACTTTATAAAGGGAACAGTAGTTCTCGAAACGTTGCGGAATCTTATATTTTCGACCCGTGATGAAATTTTACTGGTTATGGTCAGTCGTCATATTCTTTTGATAGATGAAAATGCATGTGAAATTTACTGCCATTCAGTTACATAGTACACCTTCATGTTTTAGTTTGGGCATGACTAGCTTGTAAACAACTTAAACAATATCTTCAAGTAAAAACCGTCAAATTCGTATATTCATTAATTTAGTATGATGCCGACGATATGGACTGTGACATGGCATCAATCAATGTGAAGGAATCACAGTCACAAACACATTCTGAAGTCAAAATTAAGCTAGCAGGGATTTTTCTGTAATTGTTTTTTGCGTAGAATGTGAGTCTAGATTTAGTTTTCATCTAATTTCGTAGAATTCCATAAAGAAATGAAAGTAAACATGTGACTTTTAATGTGTAGTGATATGAGCCAGGCACTTCTAGTTTTTTCCTCAGTTAAGTTTGCTTGTTCTGGCAGTAAAGTTTTTTGTCAATAACTTGATTGCTGAGTCATGTAAGTTTCGACACCAATCCTGTCATATATGTATAAACAAGGATTTACTTGGAATTGCAGTATGCTTGCCAAGTTTGTTTGTATCCTCTATTCACCAGGAACATATCCTGACTTAGGCCTCAATATTTCACATCCGATATTGTTTATCAAGGAAATATTTCACACTTGGGTGGTGGTGGTGCCATGTTAACGTGTTTGTCTAGCGTACCGTTACCCTGGGTTTGACTTCCACCAGTGCCAAAAGAAAAGAAACACATGCTGATTAACCTCTCACAATAGTCCGGGGGTTGGTTCCTTAGGCCACAAGAGGTTCAGATTCCTCGGAAAACTGTAGATTCTGGTACAGCAGGACCCATGCTGTCCTTGCGCCATACAACTCATAAACATTTCTTTCACTCTCACCTAAGCATTTTATTCACTAATTATTTTTTTTTCATCCATAAAAACATTTAACTGCTAAAAGATTATAATTAATAATGATCTTCATTTACCAAAAAAATCATCAGTCCAATTAATGACACCTTGTTAATTGCATGACTATTGAGACATTCAAACTATCACTGTTAATCTCATATTCATATCAAATGTTATATATGTTATAATGATATATGAAATATGTTGATATATAAAATTAATTTTATTGTATTTTTCTTTCTTTTAAATAGTTATATAAATTGTGGGAGACTAACAAATATTTTTCGCAACAAGTTCTAGATGTAAGTGCTTTTTCATTTATTGTTTTAAAAGCGCATCTTTAAGTTTTTTGTTTTTTTTAATGAATTTCTTTTATCAAGTATGTGTTTAGGGAAATTGTAATAATTCTCCGGCAGTTACGAAACTTGATAAAGATTAGGAATGTGACTGAATGTTCTGCAACCAAATATCAACTTCTCTTTAAAAATTCACTGTAAATAGAAACAAAATGCATTTGTCATGTTCTTAATTGAAGATAAAATTAAATCCTTTTTTAAAAACATTTTATATAGCGAAGTATTTGGGTAGCTTCAAGGCCAAAGAATTTTTTGGCCTTGAAGCTTGCTATATACTTGGCTATATAAAATTTTAAAAAAAAAATGGATTTAATTTTAGTCTCAATTTAAAACATGACAAAGACATTTTGTTTATATTCATAGTGAATTTTAAAGAGAAGTGGATGTTTGGATGCAGAATATTTACTATTCGGCCTCACTAGCCGAATATTTGGTCGCATTTCTAATGAAGATTATGTATCTCGAAAGTGACCCCAAAATATTTCTCTGGTATTCTATAAAATAGTTTTACTTGTTTTCATTGGCATGAAATTGTTGCACTTAAATTGATTTTGACAAATATTGCATTATGAGCCATTTCATGTAAATAATTATGCTCTGTGTAGGAGTGGTCCCTTTCATGTGTAGGAGTGGTCCTTTTCATGTGTAGGAGCAATAATTTTATCTGTGGAAGTATCAATAGACAAAAATAGGGGGGAGGGTGTGAGCCTAATTACCTGCAAATTTCTGCTTTAATACAGGAGAAAAGTGACAATGAAATATGAAATTAAGAGGCTATATCAGCTGTGTCTCTGTGATTCTGTCGATAGAACATCAGGATATACAGTTAAAGATATTAGCTTGTGACCAGCTTGATCTGTGGCCTTTTTCTGTCTAATTCTTTGGGATCGAAGTGCTGCTGATCTGAGAAAAGGACGAAATCATTTATAGTCCTTTTAACATTGAAGGTATTTTTTTTTTCTTTTCACTCTCACCTGTTGCCATGGAGAAAGAAGAAACGTGAGATCCTACATTTTAGAAAAATTAACTTACAAACCATATAATTATTTTATATGTTGAGTGTTGCCACTCAATAATAAATGATGATGAAATAAGAATAATTAAATTATCTAATCATCACCAAATTATACCTAATCATAGAATCATCATCAACTAATCATTGTATACTCTGGCTAGACTTCGCACTGGCCACACAAGTTTCTCCCATCAACCTCTGTTAAAGGGAAAAGATGCCCCGATGTGTGCCACATGTGGTGAACCATTAAATGTGTTAAATGTTTTAACCAGCAGTGTTCATTACCTTTAATCAAAATAATTTTAGCCTTTGTAACATTTTATGCAATTCTTTTAATCATGAAATCATTTTTAATTTTTTTATCAGATATTGACTTTTTTCACTCTCATCTCAGTTTATTACATTGTTTCATTGTATGTTTAAATATATTTTAACATTATAATTTTAATTTATTTCGATATTAAAACCATATGTATGGTCTCACCTTGCTTTGCGCAGAATGGTCATCGTTGTTGTTATGTCATAAAAATGGCCAACCAACTAATCATTGTATAATAATAGATCATCATCTAATCATATGATAAAACATATCTTAACATAATATAACACAAGTTTTTTGTCAAATATTTTAGTTTACCTTTGTAAAAACATTCTATTTTTATGTTTAAAAAAAAAAGCAATTATGAAACTAGTTACCTTTCCTAATACTCCTGTGGGCCTCTATCTTAACCAGGGAGCTAAATATGATGTTCGAGTTTATGCAATGAATTGCAGAAAAATCTCGCAACAAATATATGGTTTTTTTTAAACTTAAATAATACAATAATTCTGTTTTTGTTCATAGTATACTTATTTTTCGTGGGTTTTTTTTTTCTTTTCTTTTGGTTCTATTTTAATTTTTTGTTTATTTATTTTCACTTGATAGCAACTCCAGAATCCTGTTTCTTCGCTTGCATCCTATCAAGTAAGTTAATCTACAAACCTCTTTACTTAAATACTGCAAATTATATAATGGGGGTAGGGTGTGGATGATGTTCATGTTGTTATGAACGCTATACAAAATGCGCTGCAAAATATTTTTAATGCAGTTAATAGCCCATATAGATTCTGAAAAGCATTACATTGTTTCTCTCTCTATGTGTGTGTGTGTATTTAACAGCATGACACACATTGAAATAACGTCCATTCTTGGTGCACGTTCCAGCAGAAAATCAAAAGTAATGCTTGTAATTCTTGTCACGAATCTTTTCAATTCAATGGGCAAGAGTGTGATTTTTTTACTTTAAATCAGTGTTTTCGCATGAGTCCAAAAGAAGAAATACAGTAGGGTAAGAACTAAGGAATAAATTGCATTATATATATATATATATTGTTTGTATTTATTTATTTTAAAGGCTAGCCTCATTGCTGAATTTGCTTCGCTCATTACTCCAATAACTGCATCCATTCAAGCCCAATATTCCATGCTGCAGAAACAACATCAAGACTTTGTGACTCATCTCACAAATCCAGTTCATCATATTCAGGTTTTTTAAGCATCATTTGTCTTTTTTTTCTTATCAGATACTTCCTACTATTTATTACTCACCACCAATGTTTTATTACTTACTATTATTATTGGATATTGTTTTCGTTATTGTCATGGATAGACATATGGCAGGGTCAAGTGTAGTGTTTCATCTAAAGCAAAATAGAGGGGTGCAACGCCTTGCCATACCTATTAGCGTCCCCTGCCCTTCAACTTGTCCACCCTTGTGCCCATATGTCCCACCCAGCCCTCGGAAAATAACGCACCATCCTTCCCCGATGATAATTCAAATTCCCACGTTAGAATCCAAAACGCGTGACGAAATTTGTTGATTTATAAAAATTTTGTACTTCATTATTTCATTTCTGTAATAACACTGGTTGTTTTGGCAAAACGAGATTGCTGACGAATATTTGTAAACAAAGCACTGTTGCCAGGTTTGCAGACTTTCAACCACGGACTACTGCGATAAACGTTAGCGGTTCCACCTATTTTTGAGATCAAATTTTTGTTAAAATCAATTTGTTTGTCTTTAAGCACTAAATTAAGCATGTTTTACATCCCTATTTTATGAAGCTTACTTGTCATATAGTATAGGATATTTGAATAATATGTTTAACTAAATTATAGTTATATTAATTTAATTATTATTTTGTATGAAGTTGAGATTTTTTAATCTTGCCATTCGATTGCACACACACATGCACTTTCCTCTCACCTTTTGTATATTCTTAACTCGGAACTAAACTAAAAAAAACCTCCAAAAAATGGTTACCTTCAAACGAAAACTAAGCAATTTAAAGAAAGCAACTATAGGAACTAAACAAATTAAGACGTTGTTTAAAGGAATTGGTAGCAGTGAAGCTGACTCAATCGCAGATATTCATCATGAGTATCTGTGTATTTAGAGCGCCAAACAAATGGCCTTTTGCCAGTCCATATGCCCTGCCCTAATTTTTTCTAGATAAAATACTACAGTTGTCATAGAATATACTTGTGGCGATTTTAAAATACAACCAGGGCTTCGTTTGTAGCCTCAGTCGTCGAATAGCTAAGACCCCGTGTGGAGTGTATATTTGCCTGTCATTAGTAAGAAATATTGGACAGCAGAGTCATTACATTGAGGCATTTAAGCATGTTTAATTACAATTTTAATTAAATTTAATTACAGTTTTAGAAGAAAATTTCAAATATTGCTACATTCGACTCACTGTCCTTATCTCGTAGATATGCATAAAAGAACAGTGGCAAGCTCCCTCCCCTCTTTCAGCAAAATAGCTTGATAATAGACTATGGTGTGTATATATATATGAGAGAGAGGGAGAATATATATATAGAGAGAGAGAGTATTAAAAATACAAAGGGATAGTTGTAAAATCTGTAGCTTGATGCCTAAAATTTGAATCCCTTCTTCTTCTTCTTCTAAATGTATTGCAGATTATGTTAAGGGACAATGTCCTGTCTCTAAAAGCTCATTGAACAGTCAAATGTTAGAATGATTAACTTTAATATGAGTCCCAAATACTAATAGTCTAATATCAATTTCAAAGAGTATCCAATATCGTAACAGATGGTGCAGTGATATATTATAAACATATTATTTTTACTAGCATGTTGTTAATCTGGATTTGATTCCCAACGACGACCCTCTCTCAAAATATAGAAATCCTTTACCAATCTTGGGGACGCAGACACTTCCTGGCCTTTGCTGTCCATGTGGTGTAAGCACACAAACAAGTGATCGGAACTGATCTTCTATTTATATTGCATGGAATGTTTGGATGATTTTAAACGTTATGGTTTTGTTTTTGGAAGGCTTATGATTTTGCTGATCTCATCCCTATGGCCATGTGTTTGAACTGATTTCTCATTTTTAAGCAGCAACTTCCGTATGCATTCCAGTCTTCACAGAATCCGCTGATGGCCCTTCGTCCTTCTCCAGCAGCTCCATATAACATGGTCCAGCAGTCTCAACAAGCTCCTCCACCACCACCTCATTTGTTGCAGGGTCAACAGCCACAGCAGCAGCAGCAACAACCCATGCCGCAGCCCATGATGACTCAGCCACAGCAACAACCCCAGACTCATCCCAATGACTCATTGGTGCAACAAGTGGCCACCTCGTCACCTGCATTGGTCGAAGCTGCACCTCCACAGCTTCCTATGCCTCAACAGTCCACCGATGATTGCCAGTCCCCGTTTCCGCAGAATCCACCATCTTCTTCTTCTGAGCAGCAACCGCCAACATCTATTAATCCAAATAATGTTCCGTTACCTTCGGCTCAAAATTCAGGTTCTTGTCTGTTTTGTAAATGAGTATTATGCTTGACCTAGTTCATTTTAAAGTGATTAAACTTATTATATAACCATTTTTTAGGTCAGGGTCCTCCAACTACTGATTGTAACCTACCAGATATTCCACCGCCTGGTCAACGATATTTGGGTCCACCACTTGGTGAGCATGGTGGCCTTCCTTCTCGACCTCCTAATGGTCAACCTCATGCACCCCATTTTGCAGATGACTACTCTCCTCAGTTTGGTGGCCCACAACATATGGGATATGTGGAGCCACCTGACTATAACATGACACCACCTCATATGGGGTCTTACGGACATTCTCCCCACTATGGTCCTCCCCGTGGACTACCACTGCGTATGTACTGTTTCCACTTTCCGATTTGTCATTTATGGATATATATTCTTTTATACTGTCCAACGCATTGTCTGTTGGTTGTATCTGTTTCATCTTAGACTCCTGAATAGTTTCATGGTTACAACTATAGCCTCAGAGTTCACTTAAACAGGTTTTGAAGCCTTGCAAGTATGGTTGCACATAAACATGTCCCGATTTTATGGTTATGCTACAGTTTTAGCTGTATCTCAAACTACTCATTGCGTTACATTGGACGTAAAAAATGCAAACGAAACGTAAGCTTCTATGCTTTTAAAATTTGAACGGAATACAGTAATTTCTCCCATTGATGACCTCCAGGTGACAGAAAAGTTGTTGAATAGAAAAAGACCGAAATGTGTGTAATTCTGCAAATATTTGCCAGGACGGCAAAATGTAATCATTAAATAGAAATAAGCAGTAATGAGAATGTTATTGGTAGGGATTGCTGCATTATGATGTATAGTAGACTCGGATTTTTACAAACCTGCTTTATGAACTTCACATTTTTCTGAACTACTGCATTGGTCCCAAAAAATATCCCATAGCACTAACGTTTTCACTCCGATTTGCGAACTAAAATTATACATTATTTTCTTACGAACTCAATTTCCTCACTTCCTTTTCACTGTTTTCTTTTAAGTGCCAAAAATTTAGAAAGGAGAAGTATGGAATTTTCCGAAACTGGTTGAACTTTGAGTCTTCCAAATTGTAAAGGTCGGGTTGGGAGGAATTTGTATTACTTTATACATTTATGAAGAGCAGTACATTAATTATTGAGGGGGGAGGGGGATTGTTTGTGGCCTGATTTAGAAAACTGATAAAGGGCAGGATAATGATATATTTGGCATATATTTTAAATTTAGAAGGTAATGTGGGTGTTCTGATGTAGGAATTTATTGACGAGTTGCGGTGCTAAATGTTGATTGTTATGACCAAGTTAAAGCTATTCACAATCTGAGCATAACTGCAGCTGTTATTAGTAAAAGAAACAGAATGGAAGAGGAGGCCTTTTACCTTTGAATATCATAGTTTTCCTAGGGGTAGAGGAATTACAAGCAATTTTTAAACTCTTCTTTATAATTAGAATTGCATTTTTCACTATTTTACTTACACTGCCATGTGGGTCTGTGGTCAAGCCAGGGCTAGCACAGGCATGGCCCCAATTGTCCCATGCTTGTGCCCTAGTTGCCCTATCGAACTATTAATATATATATAGCGAACAATCCCCGGGTGCCCTGTGCCCAATATGCTCTTTGCCTTGCCCCAGTTTCCCCTTCATCCTGGCTACAGGCCTGCTCCCATGTACGGATTTTCGATCTTATGAAGTTTTTTTAGGGTACTACGGAGTCGTAAAAATGTGTGTACTCTATGTCACTTGATTTAAAAATCTTAATGGTATGGCATATCTTTATAAAACTTTTACAGAATTTAGATTTCAGTAGAGGTTTTTTTTTAATGCATTGTGCGAGAATTACGACTTTGATGTCTTCGCTTATAGCACTGAATCAGCATGATATGCCATCACATCATGGTCATCCGGATTTCATAGACCCAATGTTGCCGCCAACTATACCGCCATACTATGATCTGCCTGCTGGCCTGATGGTACCATTAGTAAAAGTAAGTCCTGTTATGAATCTTCGTTTTTTACATTGCGAAAAATCGATCGCATCTCGAGAAATTGATTACCTCTCATCAAATGAGAGATATGATCAAGACTTTCATTTTGATTTGTAACTAATCGAAACACTAATATATGATCTAATTATTACATCCGTAAACAGTGGCTGGTTTTGCTTGCAATGCTTTAAGTCACATTTATATTTCTGCGAGCTGTATGAAAAAGATAAAAGGTAAAATCGTAAAACAAAAACAACTTCAAGTGTTCAAATGTAAAACGGGAAATGTTATATAATGACCATTATCTGGAACAATGATTAGCGATGTGCATGATTGCTATTATGTGGGATATCGATTAGCCGTATAGATACTCATGATCCGTGTTTGATGAGAAGTTACAAGGTTATAATAATAAGTTATAATAATAGTTATAAGGTTATAATAATATTATGGGGACACCGATTAGGAACTTTTAAGTGGAAATTTTTTGGAATTTTTAATTTGTATTTTTTTTATTCAAAATAACGCAATTTCTTTTTCGTTTGGCACAGAATTACACTTGTTGTCCTTGCGCCATAGAAATACAACTAACTTTTCCATTCTGGATGAGCTGTGGAATCGTAACTGCTACTGGACATGGTTCGACATTGTGTTTGTTTGGCCACCAGCATTCTTCTTGTGGTTCCATAAGTGCCAATCCTTTAAATTTACCTTGAAGGCTTCCGATTTTTTTTTATAGATCTTCCGGTCGGAAAACGATTTTGTCAAAAATCTCTTTTTAAAATACTGTTTCTTAACTATCTATTTTTCTTGATGTATAATCATTTAACTTTTTGTATGTATGTGCACATTTAAACAATCGTAAATACAAATGCATAGGTGCCAATCCTTCTGATTTACCCAGAAGGCTTCCGATCGAAAAACGATTTCTTCCGATTTTCGGAGATTTCATCTAAAATCCCCAGTGTTTTTTAAAATACTGATTTTTTTTAAAAAAATTAAATACCTATTTTTCTTGATGCATGTTTATTTAAATTTTTGCGCATATGTGCATATTTAATAATAAATACGCTTAAACGAGCACAAATATTGGCAAAAAAGCCAGAAAAATTCGTCTTCTGTTGACTGCGCATGCGTGGCGTGACGGGGAATTTTAGCTCCAGCTATGACGTAGAGTGATGCCCCTGCACAACGAAATCATGCATCTGTATTTGTAGTTGTTGGGGAAGGCAAGAAAGAATGCGCTACACCGTTAAGGTTTTGGTCAAGCATGTGACTTTGTGTAGGGAAGCCATGTGTTAGACGTATCTGGTATTTCTTTGCTCCGGAAAGAAAGTTTTGTTTTTAGGTGTTTTTGAAAACAACGTTAACGATGTCGACCGTTAATAAAAGGTACTACCAAACGTTTAAAGCCAAATATATGAAGATATTTAATTTTATTCAAAAATCAAGACTGGGGCCAAAATATGCTTTCTGCACGTGTTGCGGTAAAGACATAAGCATTACTCACGGTGGTAAACGCGATATTACTTTGCATTCTGAGACTGTTGAACATAAGAAGACGTTCAAGGCTGTAGAGTCTAATCATAGTATCAAGCCTTTATTTTTTGCATTTAGCACAACGTTTTAAAGGATTTCATTAGCAGGGATAGTTGTTTAGTGCCGTCCCAATATCTGTATGTACTTAGAATTTTCTGCCATACTTTTTGATATTTTTACTCGTTTCTTTGTTAATGAGAAACTTGTTTTACTTATGTATAGCTTGAAGACACAGATTTTAATTCTCCGCTTGACCCCAATGATATTCGACTTCCGCCACCAGCACTGCCCACGGAACGTCTTATTGCTGCCGTTGAATTATTTTACAGTCCTCCATCTCATGATAGAGCTCGGAACAGGTGACATTTGTCATAATTTCAATTAATTAATTTTAAAGCATAAACTAATTGCAAAGCTATTAATTATTCTAAGAGATTAGTCCATGCATTAAAACCCCTCATTCTATAGCTGAGGTTATGATATTCTGAGCAAATTTTATTTTTATGAAATAGCATGTAAACTTTTATACCTATTTATATGCAAAATCAAATATTTTCATAAAATTCACAATGTTAACTATACATTCAAGGACAATGCTATTCTTACATGTAAAATGCCATTTAAGTTCAAATCATTTTGTTTGGAAGACCTAAAAAGAAAAATGTTGGTTAATGTTTTTAATATTGAAGAAATGCAGTATCTCCTCTATGGAGAAAATTACTATTTATAGTGTGTCATCCTCTGACGGGCGCAATGGTAATGTAATTACCAAGTTTGCCGTTAAGCTCGGCTTAACTTCCAGCGTTGCCATAAAAGGCCTACAGACCAATTGCTCATAGGTCATAGTGTCACATGACCTTGGCTGTCCTTGCACTGACAAACCATTGCCTGTACCAATGGTTCCTAACAGATGTTTCGAGGAATGGCGAAAACATTTAAATAGCACAAACCAAGCAATTGTCCATAAGAAAATTGAAAATTGTTACCTGTTGTAAACTATATCCCAAGGCCATGCCGCAGCCATTCCCTTATGGCATTTTTTATAATCTCCCTATGGTGGGTGACCTGAGCTAACACATTGGTCTCTTGTTCCACTAACCTGGGTTTGATTTCTGTGGTACCAGAGAATGTGTGCCATTTGTTTTTGGTTAATCGTAGATAGTCTAACTTTACTTACTTGCATTGTTGCAACACACTTCATAAAATTATGAAAAAACGAGTAAAGAACAACAAAATTATCTCAGTTAAAAATGTTTAATTGCACTGTTGATAGCTATTTCCATGGCTAATCCGCCACCATCTTCAGAACAGTTATGACTCTGTTTTCGTACATGAGCGTGAAGCGTTGCCAACGCTGTGATCACAAAATAGCGAACTAAGAGGTATTTACAGGTTGTACATTAGGGGTGGCGTCTCTTGCTGTAGAATGGAGAAAAAATTTCCAAATAGTTGAAAGCATATTGAAAAGGAGCTGGTCATTCACGGAATTGGCTGCATTGGTAAGGAAGTGATAAGCCAATTTTATGAATGACCAGCTGGAAAGATTTTCTCCATTCTACAGCAAGAGATGCCATCCCTAACGTACAACTCGTAAATACCTCTTAATTTGCTATTTTGTGATCACGACGTTGGCAATGTTTCACGTTCACATGTGCAAGCAGAGTCATAACTGTTCTGAGGATGGTGGTGAATTAGCCACCGAAATAGCTATCAACAGCGTAATTAAACATTTTTAACTGCAATAATTTGTTGTTTTTTACTCGCTCTTTCATTTCAGTCTAACTTTAGTTCCCTGGACAACAGGGATGCAGATTCCTTGGCAAATGCGAGTCCCGACACAGCATAACTTCAACTGTCCTTTCGTTGTAAAACACAAAATATTTTTTAAAGTACAGTGTTACCACCCATAAGGGATGCCTCTGAAAAGGAAACAACTCTATTTAAGGAACAATTCCTTAGGTCCCCCAATATATGTAATGTATCAACACGTGTACCTCCGAAAAGGAAATCTCTATTTAAGGGACCAAACATTCGGTCCTGTGGGTGTCCGTTGTTAGGAGGTAACACGGTATGTGTTAAAAATTTACTACATTCCCTTACATGTACATTATCGATTGTTATGTTTAAAAGAAAATCTGTATTCCATGACTATGAAAAGGTTGAAATTCAATAACTATGTTTTTGTTAATATACAATGTTCATGCTATACATGCATGTTGCAAGGTTCCCGCATGCCTGGAGTTATTAGGAAATTTGAATCATCCCGAAAAGTCAGGGAAAATTGACATCTTTTTGTCAAACCTTGAAAAAATGTCAGGGAAACCTTAACCTTTTCTTTAAAGAATTTAGTATTCCTTTTCGACAGAGCCTTCGTGGTACGTATGCACACGTCAATGGTAAATTGAAGACTGGTTTGATTTTAAAATTAGGAAGACAATTACACGTACTGTTGCCGAATATAAAATGTGATATTATAATTATACAATCAATATATTTGTTGCCAGATACGGAAAGTAAGATGATACACATTTGGAAAGCATCGTGTAAAAGGAAACGATTTGGCATTTTGCCAGTTTTATAAACTGAACTTAAGTTGGTTTTTTTCTAAGTGGCAACAGTTAAGAAAGCCTGCGAAGTGAAATGTTTATATTGTATGAGCCCATAAGTGTCAAAAATTTTTGTAGAAGTATGACTTAGTTACAAATGGTGACAAGTTGTAACCATTTCACACCAACCGGTTGTAGAAGTTGCAATTCAGCAAATATGTTTTAAAGTTTTAGCAACTTACTACTCCTCATTACAAAGCAGAATAACTTGACTAAACATGCCTCAGTATCTCTGTGGTTATATTTATGGCTTTTGAATTACCCGACTATTCTAAAAGAAGAATAAAAATGTTGAAAGTATGAAGATTTGATGATAAATTAATTTTATATTTCTGAACTGATGTTCTCGTTATTTATTATAATTTCATTTAGAATGTGCATAATTGTGTTTACAGTGAGGGCTGGGAGCAACTTGGTTTGTACGAATACTTCAAGGCTAAGTCACAAGCGAAGAAACAAAAGCAAGGTCTACCTGACAATGTCGGCAGCGGAGACGACAGTCAAGAAGCCTCCGCATTTCATTTTGGCGGTGAGCCGGTGGCACCTGTCAGTTTTAGCGAGAAACACGTTTCTCGACGGCGATATCGCGAATTTAAGAGGTCTGTTGATAAAATAAAATTTAAAACCTTCTAACATCTCGTGCTTCTTTTTTTTTTTTATGTCTTATTTTTGTTTTCTGTGCTAGCCCTGATAAAGCACCAGATATGGAACAGATTTCAAGAAATGATCCCCCGACGGTTACTAAACCCTCTGTAGGTTTACTTGGAGATCGTCCTCGATCACGATCGAGGTCCAGATCCCGATCGCCACCTCCCCCTCGTCATCGATCACCCCAGCATCGGCCTAGCTACAATCGACGATCTCCACGATCAAGATCGCCATCTCCAAATGAACGTGAGCGTGATCGGGGACGTGACCGTGACAGAGGACGCAAACGCACACCTGAAAAAAGTCCAACTCCACCATCTTTCTTGTGAGTAAAAAGTTTTCTAATTACTTTTCAAGGTAAATAAAGTTCAGTTAGTATTAAAAGTAAATATTAATGCATTCTAATTAATAATTAAAAGTAATTAATTTGGTATCTGTTATTGTCTTATAGTGGCGGTGCATACCCCTCAACTCCACTTGATAGGCGATTGGACGAAAGTAATAAAGGCCATCAGTTGCTGAAAAAAATGGGTGTGTATGGTTGTCGTTGATTACTCTCTATCTGTACCATTTACTAAACAACCAATGGGTTTATTATTTTATAAACATGTGGTCTAAATCATATTTAAAGTCTTTATTTTCTATTCCGAGTATTAGTTTTTATAGCTGCAATACCGTCGAACCAGCATATATGGGAAGAATCACATGCATGTATAAAATATCAAGCCTTAAATTTTCTTTTATCTTTTTAATGTTAGCTAAACCTGCTTAATTGTGATTTTATACATGCACGAACCACATGCATGCAAGTATTTTTTGAAGCCAACTGAATGTTTTATTATAGAATTTAAACTTAATATATGCAAACAAACTTTATGAACAAGTTTTCATCCACAATAAATAGCTGGCAACCCTTATTTTTAAGGAGTGGCTTTCCCCACCGGAAATGGCTGTCAAGCCTTGTCGAAGTTTCATTTATCAACTTATTCATTGCTTTGTTTATGCTTTCCTCCTCTTTCTGTATCATTATTCTGAATGGCTCTTAAAATTTGTTTTTGTAAAGGCATAGGTGTGGTACAACAAATTATGTGTCTGATGTTTTATTGGTCTACAAAATTTCCAGTTTATTTGCAGTTTTTCTTTCTTTTGTACTTTCCAGTTTATATTCATTGTGAATATAGCATATGTAAAGAAATGACATACCAATAATTGGCGATTATAAATATTGAAATAATGTGTATGATTTATAAAATTAGAAATAAGAATATCTAATTTAATAATAAAATTCATTAAAAATTTAATGAGCAAATTATATGCGAAACCCGCTTATATGCATAGGATTTCGTTGACGCACCCATTTGCATATATGCAGTTTTGACTGCATTTCTGTTAGTCTTTGGGATGCTTGAATATTACATATCCAAAATTCTCTGTTCACACTTTGTTCACCAAGACCTGTTTTTTGTATTTTTTTTTTCTTCGTTTTGGTGAAGAATTGAGCTAGTGTTTCAAAAATATTATCCACCAGTAATAGTTATGGAACTTAAAAATAAATTGGTACATTTTGATTCCTGACTTTATTCATGTAATCATATGGCAGTAATTATACAACTATTTAAAGTTAACATATATTCTGGCATTTGTGTCGTAGGTTGGGGAGGTGCAGGCCTTGGAGCAGCCGAACAGGGCATTCAAGATCCCGTTGAATCAGGGGATGTGCGAGATCGACAAGATATGTACAAAGGAATCGGAATTAACCTCAATGATCCATACGAAAATTTTAGGAAAAGCAAAGGTCAAGCTTTCATCAATAGAATGAAAGCGCGAGCGGAAGAACTGGGGAAAATGTAACTCCACTTTTCCAGATAAAAAGACTGTGTGAGAAAAAGAAACCATGTTTATCAAGATCATATTTATAGCATTGTGCTTTGTTCTTGTACAACCCATAGTAAAATACGATGTCATATAACATCATACTTTGTTATGGCTTATACTACAAACACATCCAGCATTGTTGCCAACTTCATTTGAATAAAAACGATACATCCAAAAAGTTCTGTATTTCTTTATTTTAAGATATTTTTTCTGATATTGACTGACTCCGACTTTTATTAAAGATGCCCGAATATGTTGTTTTGTTTTTTTTTTTAGAGGACAGTTGTTTAAATAATGAAAAAATGAGCAAGAAACTCCTTATGATCAACGTTTGTTGCAAAAAAATACTTTTATTTTTTCCCCACTGATTTTTATTTAGTTTTCTGTCATAAATTGTCAAGCTAGCCATGAATTTTGCGGGTTTTTGCTTCCTCTTATGGTGCCCAATGTCAGATAAAAGCTATTAGCATTCAACTAACTATTTTCTCACCCCGTTTTTTTTAGTTTTTTTTTAAGTTGAATTTATTTCATTCAAACTTAACTTATGTTGACATTGAAAGTACAGGGCCGTCGAGGTAAATCCGGAAAACTGAGTTCAAGAACTAAAACCCTTATAACACAAGACAGATTTATTTGTTTTCTACATAACTTTGCATGATTGCAGTAAATATGATGGACACTAAAATTACTCGATGTAACCGCCATGAGCTTCCATGTCTTGCTCAAGCCTGGACCAGAACCGACTGCATGCACGTATTACCATCTCCTTCTCCATAACGGCCAACACCTCAGTAATGGTGACCTTCAGGACATCCATCGTGTTGTAGAGTTTCGCGTTTACCTTATCTTCAATTACGCTCCATGTGTAATTTTCAAGGGGATTGCAGTCTGGGCTAGACGGTGGCCTCAAATTGGGTGACCAATGGTAGGGCACACAGATGTGAAGCCACGCCTGCGTCTTCCTCGCCTTTTGGGCAGGCACCGAATCCTGCTGGAAGACATAATCCCTCCCAGCAGCCACTTAGTCCATCCATTCGTCTCCAAGACTTGAATGTAAACATCAGTGTTGATTCTTAGGCCCTCATCAAAGAAATAGGATGGCATAACATCTCCTTTGCTGCTTATGACTCCAAAAATCAAGACTGAGTTGGGAAATTTTGTGTGCATGATGGTGGGGACTTCTGAAGCACCTTGACATACCCACCCGTCATTTTTCCGATTCACTTTTCTGTTCTGAAGAAATTTTTTTCATCCGAAAAGAACCTCAGATAGTCAGCGCTGTTGTTCTGGAAGTTGTTCAACAATGCTTGACGCTTCAATTTTCGATCAGCTTTGTTTCTGTCTGTCAACAATTTCGTTCCGGAGAAGTTCAGGGGAGCAAAGAGTTTGTAGACAAGGTCCTCGTGCACCGCCAAACTGATTGTTGATCGCACTACGCCCATTTCTTTCGCCAACTTGCCCATGCAGCTCCCAGAACCTCCATCGATCTTTTTTTTCAGTTTGTCAACAAAATCTGCTGCTCTTTTCCAATCTGATCGTTTGCTGTGGCTTGCCCACTTAGAGGAAACTTCATCTATATTATAGGCCCTTTAAAAGTTTTTACTAATTTCATAAACTTAGGTTTTTTTGTACTAAAACTACTTAATTATCTCCTTTGGTGATTTTGCAGCACAAAGAGAGACAGTATAGACTTCAATATTGCCACTCTTCTGTCCTGTTCCCGGTTCATGTTTAAGTAGATTGCAACATGTTTACACCACGGTGACTCCTGATGGTATAACCTAAACGTAGATTCAGCTAACCACAGGTTTACACACAACGGCCACTAGGAGGCGGTTTATAAACAATTTCCGGATTTACCTCAACGGCCCTGTATATTAAAGATGATGAGAAGGTAGAATAGTCTACACCAGGGTTTTCCAACCATTTTTATCAGTAGGCGCCACTTGAAAATTTTTCACGAATCTCGTGTGCCAGTGGTTTCAGCGAGTTCAATAATAATTTTAAAAAAAATATATAAATGGACCATAATAATTAGACATCAAAATTTTCTACAGTAATTTATTGTGGTCTCCCATGCTGTTGTGGCGATTTTTCCTTATTTCTGGAAAAAAAATTTGTTCTGGAATTTTTTTATTCCACACACAGGGTGCCACAAGCAAAGTGCACTTGCAAGTCGAACACTACGCAGATTAAATTAAGAAACAATTTTTATCAACTTTTTTAGGCGTAGTAATAGTAACGCCGATGTTATGGCATGGTTAGATGGTGAAACGTTGTGTGGAAAAAAAAATGTCTTTTTGCATCTGGTAGGGCACGATCCTACGACCTTCTATTATCTGAGCACGTGCTCTTACCAACTGGTTTGCTTACATTGGATTCTTTAAAGTACTGAAAACAAAATTGTAATTCAGAAATAATTTGAGAAGAAAAAAGTGTTGGCATTTTTAAAATTGGTGAAAGCACTTAAAAGTACATTTTACATTTTTTTTTTTTACTTTTATGTAGCTAATTGAATTGGAAATTTAACAGTACTGTATGTTGTGTATAATAATGTCGCTTACAAAATCAAAATAAATTAAATAAATATCTAGAGAAAAAATATTTTTCTATAATTAACTATAATTTGCTTCATTTTAACATTTCAGGTGTCTTATTGTACCAGATAATCTGATAATGAAATTTAAATTCCAAAGAAGGATTAAAAAATTTAAAATCCTTTGAAAAATGCGCCAGTCATTCGATTTAAAATTTTCGAAACCCTTAATAATTTTTCAAATCGGCGCCTATGATGGTCGGTCATAAATAGTGGCACCGTATTCACAAAAAAAGGGGATGTAAGCATACACGTAGCCAGAAAGTTCGTAAGGGGGGTATAGGCTCAACAAGGAGGGGGTTACAGAGCTGCAACTCGTATATTCCTATGTTAAATATACAAAATTTCATTGCAATGGGGGGTTACAATCCCCAGAACCCCCCTAGCTATACCTATGGGTGTAAGCAACAAAATAAACTTACGTTTCGATGGAGTACCTTGAAAGAAATTATAGTGAACCCCATTTTAACGGACCCCCTCGGATGCGGGCAGCCCGTTTTTACGGTCAGATAAAAATTCCCCGGCACAAACTGATCCATCATAATATATTTCAAACCCTACTTAGAGGTTATCCTCAGATACGGACACTGTTTTCACGATTCATTCCATCAGACTAGAACCCCTGTACGGCAGGACAAAATAAGCTTGAATTTCAGTTTTCACTGCAAGCATTTTTCACAACAGAAAATTAAGGATAAACAGGACCAGATCTAAGGAAAATTTCCTCTCCCTTTTAATACAGAGTGGCAATTACCTCGGATTTGCTGATTCAAGTGACTAATGCTATAAAGGCTTTGATAGTAAATTAATCATATAGTCATACACTGCGCGAGACTAATAAACAATTATTAATATAAAGCTATCGTAGTTCAAATTTATTATTATCGTTTATTTGACTACAACAAAGGTCTGTAAGTAACGTAATGACAGAAAAGTGGTGGATTTGCCTGAAGAAAGATTTTATAAAAAAAAATGTACTTTGCTTACTATTTTCTATAAGAACATGAAAAAAATTTGTCCAAAAACATTGCTTGCTTACTCATCAACGTAAACCTTAAAACCACAGATCGCACAAGTGGTAATGGTAAAGTAATGATCAAAATATGGAGGAGAAAAAAAAAATATATATATATATATTTACAACGAAGTTCAGTCTGTTCAGTCTGTTTCTAAAAATAAGAGTCGTCAAATTTTTCAATAACAGAAATGTGGTAGAGTATTACTTACAAATTAAAATTCCTGACTTTCTTTGACACAAAACTACTTAGAACGTCTTCGAACTTTAACTTTTGCAGAACGTCATTTTCACTGATCATAATAGCGAGTGATGCAAGTCTGTTTTGCACCATTGTAAACCGATGGCAGTTTTTAATAATTTTCATTTTCGAGAATGATCTTTCCCCGGTAGCATTGGTAATCGTCACTGACAAATATATCTTCAGTGCTGTCGTTACATTGGAAAAAGTAGATTGTATGACTGTAACTCTAAAGTAACTTCCTTTCCATTGAAATCTTCAAGCTGGGACATGAAGTATTTGAAACGAAACATTTCGTTCCCAAATTCAGCTTCAACACCATTTGCATAGTTTTGAAGCACTTTCTATTATTTGAACGTCAGTAAGCGTTGGAAAGACACATAAAACACCAAATACTGAGTTAACTGTTTCATATGCTTTCAGACAATGGCACAGCTCAGCATTTAGCTTATCCAAAATTGGTAGATAAGTTTCAACCTTAAATCTTTCTCCGACTTGCAGTTGCAGAACAACATCCTCGGCTTCACCATCGTCAAAATGCCGTTTTATCGCTCGCTTTCGTTTTCCCTCATCACAGTATTGTAGCTAACTGACTTTCTGTTCATAGTAATCAAACTGGTCACTTTGTGATTTTAAAAAATTCTAACAATGAATTTAGAAGATAAACAGCAGTTTGCAGTTTAACCGCTTCACTTTGTAATAACTTGCTGACTGCAAATTGATTCTCTCCAAAATGATTGCCCAAAACGCAAATTTGAAACGCAGAATGAAGTGGGGTTTTTTTTGTGTGTGTGTCAATAAACACCTTGCCTCATGGACGGCCTCAGGTTTCTAATTAGTGTCATCAGAAATCGTCTGAAAAGCGATTTTGAAGCAGTTGTAACCTTTAGACAAAGCTCTTATAGCATCAACTGTTGCACTCTATCTAGTGCTGGTTACTCTTTTAAGAACTAGAATTCCATGTTTCGGTTGTTCGGGATCACTGTGTTAAACTTCATTTTCATTTAGGCATTTGAGCGTAACTTCCCTATGGTGGGTAGAGGCTGACATAAAGTTATGTAGTGTCTAAACAAACCCAAAGAAAGATATCGCTCCACCGCAGCTTTCAACAGCACTCACTCCAACTAAATTAAGCGAGTGTGCTGCACACGGAATATAAATGGCAAATTTGTTGATATTACATATATGTGACTAAAGGCAATTGTAACAACCTGGCATGTTAGCTGCGTTGTTGTAAGATTGTCCTCTCATGTTTTCAACATCGATGCCAAGCCCATTAAGGAAAGTCAAAACAGTTGTAACAAGATCTTCTCCAGTGTGACTGTTTATGGATATGAACGTGAGAAAACGTTCACTCACTTTACCATCAGAGGACCTAACATATGTTATCACTATAGTCAACTGATCAATATGAGAGACGTCCAGTGTTGAATCGACGCTTAAAGAGGAATACTTGGCTTCTTAAATTTCTTCTACAATAGCATTCAAAACCTTTTTCCCCATCACTTCTATCACTATTTTATAAATTGTAGAAGATAAATAAGAAGGCTTTCCTCTGCCCTGATTACCATATTTGGCTAGATCAAAACTCAAAAAGGACCATACTCTGCAATTAACTCCAAAATCCCCAAGTAGTTGCCATTATTTTGTAAACCTAGGAATTCTGTATCACCTCGGAATGCTAATCCACGTGATGAGAGAAACTTAACCACTGATACTACTCGTCGTAGAACTTGAATCCAGTACTCCCGTTCTTTATTGAACTGAACTTCCAAAGAGCTGTCAATTTGACCGTAAAGCCGTCGCATGCCGATTAGTATCTGCATACACGATCAGTGCTCTGCACTCCTTTCGGCTTTGGATCTTCTTTATTTTTTGCTCCAGCTGTCTGTTTGTTTCCTGCCGTTTTTACGTTCTTCTGAACTACTCTGATACCTTGTGTTCTTATTATTCTCTGTCTTCTTCTTTTCTTCTTGTTCTGAGATATCTGCTTCTTCTCCTTTTGCTGTAACATCTTTTTCTCATATGGTTCTGAGACGTCTTATTCTCCTCTGGCTCTGACATCTTGTGTTTGTAAGAAAGATAAAGATAAAGGCCTATACGGTGAATGTAGTGAAAAGGAATAATTTTTTTTAAATAATGTAATCATGTAGGTACACATCGTTTAAAAAATAAATTACTTGCTATTATTAAACGTGAGTTACTTTACTTACAAAACAGTTTCAACTTAACAGAATTACTTTTTTTAGCAATATTAAAAAAATCGATTTCAACCTAAGTTATTATTTTTTTAAAACTAATTTAAAGCGTTAAAATTTTTAGTAATAAAAAGTAATTGGACTCCAGGCCCCCATCAAAATCTATTGAGGCGCCGCTTCAGACCTCCAGCTTTTAAATTTCCCCCTATGTCACGTGATGTCCGTCGAAATAAGTGAAGACTGTATTAATTCACAAACTTTAATAATTAATAAGCATTTACAAACACATACATATTGTAAATCAAGAACGTAAAGAAGATGCTCCCTTCTTCCCCGTCACTTTGCGACTGCGTTATTGAGGGTTCCCTATAAAAAATGGAGGGCACGCTACCTACCGGAGAACAAAACATCAAATCCTTAACACCCTAGAACAAGCGAAAAATTTCCGTTTTCCCAATAATATCATATGATTTTTCTATAAAGTTGCAGAAAGAAAATGAAAAGTATTATATGGGGGGACAGGGCCGACGAGATGGGAGGAAGCCGGGGCAAATTCCCGGGACCCGTGCAGTTTGAGGGGCCCGTAATCTTTTTTTTAAGTGATTATCCAGTCATTGTTTTTGATTTTGTCACATAACTTTTTTTTATCTCCTTGTCGGTAATAGCAATACTGGAAAGAAAAGTATTTTTAGGCCCGGGGCCTTCAACCGGATGTAAAAAATACATTTAACTTTAGTTTACACATCATATATCATCACACCACATAGATGGCTTCACCAGCACCAGAAAGGAGTTCTTGCTGTAATGTGTTTTCTCAATATTTTATTTTCCTGTAGTCTTTGTACTGAAGTCAGTTGAGAAAATTAAAGCACGATTATCGTTTCTTCTTAAATTCATGTATAGCCACCTTTTTCAGGTACAAGGAAAAGGTAGGAGCCTTTCATGCTATTTTCATTAACCAACAACCCAAACAATTCATATTTTTAATTTACCCGATTTGACGGTACACTTTGTTTATAAAGTTTCGCTGTTATCAGTGGCTGATTATGAATTAGGGGCTCAAGACACAAAAAAATTTGGGGTCCCAACCTAACAGTGTTTGGGGCCCCACTTACTAGTAAGGGGTTCCCCAACTTTTTTTTTTTTTTGCATGAAAGAAAGGTTCAAAATTGTAAAATGTCTTCCCCTGAGGGAAGATGCGAGAGGGAGGAGTTCACTGTACCGTCAACTAAATTTTACTTTGCACTGTTGACAATTTGGATTGTAGACATATTTGAAAAATTTGAAAAAACATTTTTTTTCATGATGCATACCGGGTGGTCGTTGCCCGGAATTCGTTGTTTGGAGGTTAACCCTAATGTTAATCCTATGGAACGTGTTTGGTTCCATTGATATGTGACCAGACATGGAAGTTATCGTTGTTTAGAGATGACCGTTAAAGGAGGTTTTACTGTATTTTCAGAAATGAAAAGAAAGCTTAAGAACGACTTAATGAACGTATTTTTCCTCGATATTTTGTTTCATTTTTTTATTGCTGTTATTCTTCAACGGGAACAGCCTAGAGTATTAATCAAAGAGAGATCTCTTTTAAGCAATAATTGCTAGAGTACTCCTTTGAAGTAGGGACGATCAGTACAACACTTTTTCTTCCAAACCCGGAACTGGTCTGTAAGATACTCTGAATACATCGATGTGTTCTCCCTCCTCCCTTCCACCGTAATATATACAGTGAAACTCCTCCTAGGCGGTCACCACCAGGCTTTATAGAAAACTGGTTGTTACGAGGGGCGTCCGCGGAACAAAGATCCTGATAAAAAACTTTTCAAAACCGTTAAATTTAAAAATTTCCCAATATCTCCAAGGCATTAAATACAAATGTAAGTAAATTTTGCTGTTGTGCCACCAGATTACGAACGTAACATAACAATAAGGGGAAGCATTGTTATCTGTAAGGGTCAGAAACAGGTCCCCTAAATGCACCCCTCGTCGCTGTTAATCGAAAGGTAAATTTTGGATGAGATAGCAAAGTTTTCTTCGTTGATAAGCACAGTAGTGTTTCTAATAACTAACGATCCCTTTATCTATCTAATTACTAGTCACGAGAAATTGTCATTAAAATTTAAAAGAGTAGAAATATCTGTGAAAGGGGAGGGAGGTACATAATCTTGTTTTTCTAACAAAAGAATATAACAATTGGCCAGGATTTACCACAATGAGTAAAATTTTTGTCACTTGTTTTTCTAGTGTTAAAAGTGCAATGATTTATGGCGGAAGTTCCCAAACTGTTCTCCGCGGAAGCATAAAAAAATGCAAGGACACCTTTAGTAAAATTAATCCACTTGTCCAGTTAAAAAATAAATGGACAGACGATTCTAATTTTCAGAAAATTATTTTTAAAAATTTTTTCTAATGGCCCGGTATGTAACACCAAAAGGAGTATAATTAGGTAATGAATCCACTTGCCGTTACTTTGAAATCACACACATAAACTTCCTGACATCAGTTGATTATAAATGCTTCACAGGGATCACGCCAGACAGCGCTTTGAAAATTACTTTCCAAAATAATTCAATTCTGAATTTTGGTTAAGTTACTAATTCGATACCTATGGACTTTGTATAAACCCTTCAAAGTGTATATTCGGTGTAAATGCGATACAATTCCTAGGATATGAGGTGAACGCCAAGGGCATAAAACCGCTGACAGCAAAGGTTAGTGCCATCAAAAAATTTTCATTACCACAATCCGCCACTGCCATGCGTCGATTTCTCGGTATGCTGAATTTTTACCACCATTTTATACCGCAATGTGCTGGCATGCAGCAACTTCTAACGCTGATGCTTTCGGGGCATAAGAAAAACAGTACTAAACCTCTCATTTGGTCTGAGAAATCGAAAGATGCCTTCAAAAACCTCAAAGATGCACTGTGTAGGGCCTCACTTTTGACGCACCCCATACCCAGTGCCAACCTCTCATTGGTAACAGACGCGTCAGACACCGCAATTGGAGCTGTGTTGCAACAGGAAATTAATGGTATCAAACAACCTCTTAGTTTCTTCTCACGAACACTCACAAAAGCCCAAACGAAATACAGTGCTTACGACAGGGAACTGTTGGCAATCTACAGCGCCATCAAACACTTCCGGTATCACTTGGAAGGACGAAATTTCACAATTTTCACCGATCATCGACCAATCACCTACGCCTTCCAGCAAAAAATGGGCAAAGCCTCACCAAGACAACTTCGACAGTTAAACTTTATTGCAGAATTTTCCACGGACATACGTTACATTTCTGGGTCAGGCAACGTTGTCACTGACACATTGTCTAGGGTTGATACCATCCAAATACCTTCTCCTATCAATTATGACGAAATCGCCGACGCTCAGGAGGAGTCACAAGAAGAACTTTTAGCTTTGCAGCAAGACTCAAGTCTAGTGCTGGAAAAACTACATTTGCCAATGTCTTCCAAACGTTTGCTTTGTGACACTTCCACGGGACGCATCCGCCCATTCATCCCCCAACAATTCAAGAAGAAAATTTTCGCAGCGACACACGAACTATCTCACCCAGGAATCAAAGCAACAACCAAGCTGATCACAGAGCGTTTCATTTGGAAAGATACCAATAAAGACTGTCAGGCTTGGACTCGCGCATGCCTAGCATGCCAACGCTCCAAAGTCCATCGGCACACACGAGCAGCCCTAGGCGAGTTTAAGGTACCCAATCAAAAATTCAAACACATAAACGTTGATATTGTTGGACCCCTACCACCATGTCATGGTTATCGTTATTTATTAACGGCAATAGATCGATTTACCAGGTGGATAGAGGCCACACCCTTGGAGGATCAGTCCGTGGACACTGTCAGCAAAGCACTAATTGGATCATGGTTCGCTCGGTTTGGCATACCGGCAAAGATAACAACAGACCAGGGTCGCCAATCCGAGAGAGAATTATTTCATTCTTTGGGAAAATACCCTGGTTTTCAAAAACATCACACATCAGCTTGTCACCCACAGGCAAAGGGTCTCATCGAGCGACAGCATCGTACACTCAAAACCGCTCTGAAAAGCCATCTTCAAAAATCAACTTCATGGGTCGATGCTCTCCCATTTGTACTTCTTGGGCTTCATTCCGCCATTAAAGAAGACTTGGGGTGTTCATCTGCTCGACTGGTATATGGTTCAGCACTGCACTTGCCGGGTGAATTTTACAATGATTCCGAGAAGACACAACAACACAATTTCTTAAAACAACTTCAAAATTTTGTCAAAGCATTAATACCAACCCCAACAACAACACACGGGACAAAAAACTTTTTTGTACCCATGGATCTGAAAACGTGTACACACGTCTTTGTGCAAGATAACGCGACACACGCAAACTTGCAGCCAAGTTACCACGGACCATATGCAGTCAAACGACGCACTGAGAAGATTTTTGATATCGAAATCAACGGAACTGTCAAGAGAATCTCCATTGATCGAATCAAACCAGCTTTTATGCTTGAAACAGAGAGGACAACAGCTCATGGCAGCAATGCCGTTTAGGACACCAATGAAGCAAACACCACAGAGACCTCAATGATAACAGGGATCACGAGATCGGGTCAGCAAGTTCATTTTCCCACTAGATATGTCACTATATGTTCAATTTAAACGTTGTCGCTGGGAGGGGAGTGTGTAGCGGCACACTTTCCGTCAGGGGATGGCAACACCTACGAACCAGAACCAAAACTTTTCCAATCCGGTACCAAAACTGACGCTAAGTTCGCGGCAAAGTAAGTGATTAGAGAGAGACTTCCTCGTAACGTCGACGCCTTTGCATGCGTATGTTCTTCACTACTGTACAAGCTCAAGCTTACGTTAATCTCGGAATCCATATTATCGTATGTATGTAATTAAAGTTCAGTTTATTCGGGAAATAACGTTTTGATAATCTGTTTGTGAACCGGCCAATTTTATCGTACACCCACGAAAACACGATAATACCTATATCGATGGTCACTGTCAAATCTACTTTTTGTTTTTATTTTGTTATTATCGTATATCATTCCCCTCCTTTGGCAATAGAATTATGTTGTCAGCAGATTGCTGTTCCCATGGTAACCTAGGAACAACACTCGTGTTGTAGTTAGTACAGGATTGTCCTACGCGAATCAATGAACTTTAGGTTATGGTTTTGTTTTATTTTTACGCTAATTCTACTTTTTTATTTATGCGGTACTTGACCGGAACGCGTGAAAGTTAGCCTTTTTGTTTTGTTATCTGAAGTTGACGATGTCCGGTTCTTTATCTTCGGCAGAAGGGGAATTGAATGCGATTGTAAAAGAGGTGAGAGATTGCTGGATAATTCGGGAACAATCATTCTATCAATTGCATGGATGAAATTAACATTTTGAGTACAGTAGAACTTCCATGTATCGAAGTTGAAAGCTCCATAAAAATATTTCTATAGGAACAGTGGTTTAACTGTACAATCCGCCACAGTCCGTCTTTCTCCTCCTAAAATTTGACGAAAATTGCAGTAGATCGGCTTGTGACATTATATTCTCTCTCTCTCTCTCTCTAACGTTATATTTACACGTCTCTTTTGAGTTTTTAACGCCATTTTCACGTGCTTCGCGTTTCTCAAGTCTGTGTTTTTTTTCGTTGAAGCGAAATTATGTCAGAAATACTTTTGTAATTCGTTTCTGGTCTTATTTTTAGTTAAGAATTTGCAAGTTTTTAGTGATTAAACATTATACTGATTCAGCAATACTTAATACTATCCAAATGGGCAGCGAGGGCATAAGCCCAAAGTGGGGCAAGTGTGAGGGGTCTCCCCCACTAATCCTTCTTCAATGCATGTAAGAGTAATATGTTTTCAGGTATGAATTTTGTAAAAAGTAAATACTAACTAAAAAAAAAAAACAAATGCCCCAAAACACCGTGAACATTTCTAACTTGGCAGAAGGTGATTTCACCCATCGCCAATTGATTTTGACAACACTGCAGAAAGTTTAGAAGATGTGTGACGAACCGCACAGTTTCACCGAAACAGTTTTTTCAGGTAATAAACAGGAACTTCAAATCATAAAGTACACTAAAACTTTGATATATTGAAGTTCTACTGTATATGTAAATTAGTGGCATAGCAACTCAAAAATTATGGGGGGGATGAGAGATTGAGTCTTCTTTTTCTATGCCAGTGATGTAAATGTATTCTTATTTGTGCATGAAATTTCTGGCCAAAGGCGTATTGCCATGACCATTGCAACAAAAGTAAAATATGGGATATTTCTTATAATTTTCTAGAAAATTCAGGTGCAATCATTAGCAAAACAAGGGGGAGGGGACTTTGCCCACTATATAGAAACGTAAATTATAAATGAGTGCTGTATGCAGAGCATTCGGATGTGGCTGTAAGTGGCCCCTAAACTCTGAGGCTAGTTATGTCAATGGCGTGCAATGCTTCTATCAATTGCACATATGAAATTAATAATTTGATTATCTATAAATATATTCTTAATTTAATGCAATATTTCTTGTAATTTTACATTTATTAAATTCCTTATATATATATATATATATTTTTTTTTTACAAAATTCACTGTTCAACTGTTCAATTTATCAGATTTCTTTGCACAATAAAAGTGGTATGAAAATTCAGCTGCATATAAGAATGATTAGGATTTCCAAACATTTAGAATAGAAAAATTAAATTAATCTTATTCATACTACTGTTAACTTGAAATTATAAAATTAGCCTTGTTTCTGTGGCCATTTTTCATTAATGTCTTGAGCAATCACATGCAAGAAGTTGAACTATTTTTTATTTGTTTCAATGCTCATTTGTAGTTTTGTTCAAAGTAATACAATGTAAGTAATGTCTGGAGTAGTATCAACTGCTTAATGGGCTCTATCAACCACAACAGGCTGCCACAAAACAACTTTCTGCAAATCAAATTCAGCTAATTGGGCTTAAATTATTATTAAGTGTATTTTTCTTAGCTTATATCAAAGAATTTATTTTTATATTTTGCTTAATTATGACAATTCAATTTTTAAAGTACTCTAAAGATTAATTATGTAAGAAATGCAAATTATAACAATCTAGCGAAGGTATTATATGGAACGATATAGTAACGTCAAGTTCAGAAAGCAGCTATGCATTCGCAGTAAATTACGGGATGCAAAGTGCATAATTTAGTGAGGTTTATGCTATAGATGCTAACGATGTGGGAATATTGCTAATAGAGTCAAAATATTTCTGTGTTAGAATAAAATATTCAATGTATACAATTTAACAATTTGCACCCTTGCGACGAAAGTGTTACAACTCAAAATTTGGTGAAAATGACTTAATGTTACAACTAGATGCAGAAAACAGTGCTGCATCCTGCTGTACGAATATCAAGCCATAAGTTATTCGGGTTGCCAGTAGTTGGCACATGTCATTAGATGAACGCAACGTCCCTCAATTTAGCCAGAAACATTTTTTGTTTTCTGAAGATTGGGATTTTTTGAGTTGTAACACTTTCGTTGCAAGGGTGCGAATTGTTCATGATATGTAATCATATAAGATATTACAGGTTAAATAAAGTTATTATACGACAAAACTCCTGGCATAACCAGTGTCTGTTTTAGCACTTGAGTGGCCCCAGACGTAATCTAATTTTCAGGCTCCCTCCTTCTAAATATTTTCTTTGCGGCCTTTCTTGTCCCTATGTATCTTACAAACGTTTATGCAACTAGAAGAGCTAGAGGGCATATCCCCCCACTAGAAAAATATTACCCCCTTGAAAATTTCTGATTCAATTAAATATCTAATTAATACTATGTGCTGACCATACTATTGAGATAGGAGCTATATCCCCCCTCAAAAACAACAACAACAATTAGCCCTCCCCTATATCTGAAGGTTCTTCTAAATCAGTGGTTTTCTAAAAATCATTACTTCGTAACCAACCTTTACATGCAGGCTCCCCACCTGCTTGGTTAACACAAATTGAAATTATTATTGGCAAAATTTGTACTTTTAAATACAATAAATGAAATCCTTTTATTCATTTGGTTGAAAGATTAAAGCAGAGAAAAATTAATTTACATAATTGTGTATTAAATTATGAACTTTATCGAAAAAGAATATAATTTGTCATTATTTGTTGGATTTTCCATTTTTTGGTTTAAAAAAGGTATTTAGAATTTCTTTAACCAAATTAACACAGAATTATCAGATTGTTTTCTAAATAACGTGTATAGAAAACTGAAACATTAAATTATAAAATGCACAAATATTCACATTAAAAACAAACAAACCATTAATGCATAGGCGTACCCAGAAAGTTCATAAGGGGGGTTATAGGCTCAATGGGGGGGGGGGTGTTACAGAGCTACAACTCGCATTTTTCTGTTTTAAATAATATATAAAATATATATAATATATAAAATTTCATGGCAATCGGGGGCTTTACAACACCATCAAAACTCCCCTGCGTACACCAATGCAGTAATGTCTAATTTTTACACATTTAATTTAATTTGTAACTTGCGAAAAAAATACATTTGGAAAACTCACCCTTTTGGGTGCTTGTTGTGCTTCTGTTTTGATTTCATGTATCCATTTAAGGGTTAGCTGGGCATTGATTGGCTAGTACTGATATCACAGAGGGAACACAAATGCTTGAAATGCTTTGCAGAAAAATTGGCGGGTGAAAATTTGGGATGGCGTGGTCTATGGAATCTTAAAAGAAGTAACATTAGGGCACTGGCATATGCAGGGGAGGTGTTGATGGGGTTGTAACCCCCCCTTTTTGCAATGAAATTTTGTATATTTAACATAGGAATATGTGAGTTGTAGCTCTGTAACCCCACCTCATTGGGTCTATAACCTCCCCCCTTATGAACTTTATGTGTACGCCTATGTATTAAGGGTCTGCTTTCTTATTTTTAATTGGATCATTTTTTGTGACATAAAAGAATTCAAACTTACATTAGTCAATTCAGCTTTTATCAGAGTGTTGAAGGCATGTGGAGTGTATGCATTCATAAGGCTTCTTGACATGTCACTTTCACTCGTAAATGCAGTGTGGTGTCTAAACATCCTGAGTTAAGTTCTTGTCCACATGCCTATTGCTTTGGTAAATTGATTGGCATTCCCATGAGAAAGTTTTGTCTTGCTCGTTTCTAGGGACCAGGATTGCATAAGTGGTTTATTCAGGAATTGTTAATTGTGAATTTGGCGGGTAAATGTAAAACTTGAGCGCTCGCCTCAGGCTTAACGGCAGTCATACAAAATTTTAGGAAATGCAAGAAATGCTGTGTGTAATTGAAAGACCTTCTCCCTGTTTTGAGGCAGAGGGAACGGATAACACATGGTTATGTAGAAATTATCTATGACCCTTTTTTGTTCAGTTCCCAACATTTGTCTGTATTTAAATTCAACAGAAACGTTTGTGTGAAGACATCATGATACACCAAATGGCTTGAAAGCCATGAAAGTAAAATTTATAAGTACTTCGTCAAAAATTATGAATACAGAACAAACACACATTTTATTTTAAAAATATTTGTTTGTACTAAGAAATTATTAAACATACTTAGTAATATGTGAAAATTTAAAACGATTTTTTTTTGGCGGCCCTGGAGACTTTGAGGCCTCGGGCATATACCTTGTGCACCTCTCTGGAAATCTGCCACTGAACATAACTGCATACAGTTTGTCATCTATTGATTTTCTTTCCAGTGTTGCCAAAACTAGCTGGCAATGTGCAAAGTAACTTACCGTCATGTTGGTGATGTTGTTTATATTTTTTAGCATTGTAATTGTTCCAAATCAGCGAATGCCTTGTGGGATGTATGCCCCTTCCCCAAAAATATCAGAAAAGGCTGAAAATCAGAAATACCTAGTGGAAGAGGGAAGGGGAAAGAGGAAGTACTCAACTAGTCGTTGGCTGTGTAAAGTGGAAAAATGGCCTGCAATCATGATGGAAATGTTGTTTAGAGGTTTGTTTTAGCATTATAATTTTCCAGAGTCAATGGATGCCTTATTGGGTGTATGTGTGCCCCTAATCAAAATAAAGACTAAATTACTCTTACCTGCATCAGTAAAGGGTAAATGGGGAAAGTCCCCTCCCCCCACTTCAGACTTATGTCCTGACTGCCCATTTTGATAGTCTTCGAGTACTCTTGGATCAGTATAATGTTGAATCACTAAAAACCTGCAAATTCTTAATTGAAAATACGACCAGAAACGAATTGTAAAAGTATTTCCAACATAATTTTGCTGCAATGAAAGAAACACAGCCTTAAGAAATGCAAAGCATGTGAAAAATGGCATTAGAAACTCAAAAGAGACATATAAGTATGACGTTCGAGAGAGAGTGAGATGTCATAAGCCAATTTACTGAAATTTTAGAGCAATTTCAGGAGTAGAGAAAAGCGGGTGATAAACCACGTAATTATGCCAGACTCCTTATTAATATAACAGACACTCATGGGACAGAAAAATTTGTCTGTAAAAGGATTTGCTGTAAAGGAGTTTCTTGCTAGCACATTTTTATCTGACCATATCTGAGGCGTGGTCATTAAGAGGAGTTTTACTATAATATTATTATTAGGGCTCGACAATTCATAGCAAATCATACTCACCTAGCAAGAATTGTACTCATTCGCTTCAAAAAGGAAACCTAAGTAGGAAAGCTCCCCTAATAGGAAAAGAAAACTTCCTACTCACTAGTAAAACTCTAGTTGGTAATAGTGATCAGATTTATCGAGCTTTGATTTTTATTAACTTTAAAATGAGACAGTCGATGTGATAAGGTAACTTAAGGAGGGTTTGAGAAGGCAGTGTTATGAATGGTAAGGACTAAAACTGTGCAAAATATTTAAACGAAAGGGATGTTTTTGACTAAAATGTGAGGGATTTTCATGGGAATAAAATGTTCTCTTATAAGAAATTTTATTTTGCAGCTTATAATATTGTTCAAATTGTCGGAGGTTAATTTTCCTTCTCGTACATGGTTTCGATAAGATACAACACTATAAAATAAACATAATAATTTAGAAACTCACATTTTTTTAGCTTAGAGTTTTTTTTGTTATAGGAGAAAAAGAGGCATCCTCCCTGACCTAGAGTCAAAATAGGGTCTCTCTGTTGAGTTTGGAGAGGCTTAACTGCTAGGTCATTGTGGATAGCAACGAAGCTCCTTTACTCCGTATATATATCAGGTTGTAAGATATTATTACCCTTGTTAGGGCTAACACAGTTGCTGGTGCTAGTACAGAATACAGTACATGGTGGCGACTTTTCTGAAATGTTGCCATAATGACCGGCTATTATATTATTACACATTGCGATTTTGCCATTTTTGGAGAAACTTGTTTTTTAGATAATGAAGTAATGTTTTAGTGTAGTAGAAACTAGTAATGGAAGATATTTGTATTTCTTTGGCATAATAAATCTGGTGAAAGTAAAAATGATATGCATTTCAACGTTATGTGGCCTAGAACGATGATGTCATCATTGGTAATGATCAGTGATTCAAGATTTCAAATATTCAGGCATAACTTAAAGTCTATCCAAATGGACAGCTAGGGGTTTACCATGAAGTGAGGGGAGGGGATGTGGAAGATCTCCCTCCTCCCTACTTACTTCTCTGATTCAGGTAAGAGTAATTTGTTTTCAGGTGTGTATTTTGTAAAAAGTAAATATTAACTTTGTAAAATTTTTTTATATATAGGCTACACCCTCGGAGATCAGGTTGAAAGCAATTAGTCAGAGCATGAAATGAATATTCCTCTCCCCAAACGCACTACAATTAAGAACACTGATTACACAGAACTACCAATTTAGTTGATGCCGCTTGATTATTTAATGGCCGGTTCCACAGTGAAATTAGCTTTACAGTAAAAAATACAAAATCCAACATTAAAAAAAGAATTGCTCCAGAAAAGTTCTTTTTATATAAAAAATTTGGTTTTTTATTGATGAAAGATTATTTTGTAATGGTTGTTGTTTAATTTATTCCACGTATTGCATTTTTTAAATGCTTTCCTATGCCAAAAATAAATTCTTTTTTCAAAATGGGGGAATTGCAGTGTGGTTGCCGTACTTAGCAGAATTGTGGCAGGGTTGCCGTAATTGGCAGAGTTGTGCAAAAGTTGGCTAACTTGCCGTATTCTGTACTAGTTCCCAATTGCCAAATAATGGTCAACACAGAAAGCCTTTGGGTGAGTTTTTTCTACCTTTTCATGGGGAATTTATTATAAGTAATTATTCCAACATTCACTTTTTTTTTTCCTTCACCACTACATAGTATAATTGTATCCATCAATGGCAGATCTAGAAATCCTTCAAGTGTGGTGGGGGGAGCGATTTGTTTCCGATTCCTATTTTTAGCCAAGTGTCCGGTACTTTTCATTTCATTTTCCATCATATAATCTTGGTGGAGAGGGGGGGGCGATCACTCTATCATCCCCCCCCCCTTGTATCCGCCAGCGGTATCTACATGGAAATATGAAAGTGCCAGTCCTCCAAGAAAGCAAAATCATGAGGAGAGGGGTCTTATATTCATAGAGGGCAAAAATATAAAACATGGGGCATAGTCTGAATTAGGTTAGAAGGTAAATGCAGAAATATATGGAGGTTAACATGACTGATTGTCAGTGTAGTTAGAGATTCGGCCTCCTTGTTTTGACACTACAATCTGAAGGACCTACACTTGCTTACCCATCTTCATCCACTGTCCTTTGGCTAAAGCTTTCCTTTATCATTCACTTGAATTTGTTTTTTTAGGTCTTTTTCATGCCATCCAGCTATTGTTTAGGTTGTATATTTAGAGTGTCCAATTTTTCTTATTTTTTCTAGGTTGGTTCTCAAAATTTCCTCAACTATCTTTGCTTCTTTCATATTTTCAAGAGATCAGGACCTGTGCTAAGTGGGAGGTAGGGTGCAACTGGGCATTCGCCCTAAGTGACAGATTTTTAAGAATAGCCAAATGGGAGTATTATAAATAATGAAGTCATTTTGGGTTTGCAAAACACATGTTTGCTCTGAACAGTATAATACCTAAATCTATACTCTCTCCAAAGCTAACCTGGCGATCTGTTCACATCCATGCAACGAGTATTCTTTCGCAAATTGGCGAAAAATGAGGTAACCCTCAACATTATTAGCCTATTTATCGCCTAATTTGTAATGCAGAAAAACGCGGTTGCCAAAATTCCAGGCGCCAAATTTCTCGCCAAGCAAACGAAGTCCTCTGAGTGGTCAGTTACTTGAATGACGTCAGCGCTTGCTATAATGAGTCTTTTTCCTAAATTTAATAAATACCAGATTTTAATTGCACAAATATGCCTATGTTTTATGTATTTGAGCATTATTTTAATGTTTTATGTACGAAATGTATCTTCTATTAACTCTCTTAACGTAAGAAAGGGCGAACTATATCACACTGGCAGAACCATACTGCTCTGCACTTTGTCAGTGTACCAGGTTAGCTTTGCCGTGAGTATATTCGTGCTGGAGACCTAATGTTTATGGCAATTCTTACGTATTATTTAACATGCTCTCAACTAAATTTAATTCATTGACCTGACATAAATTTGAATCATAATTTTAATGCTGTGGAAAGAAATTCAACGGGAACATATTCCAATGGATTTCCTTTTCACCAGATTAAAGGGAAAATAATCGGAATCAGAGTAGTATATATATTTTTGCTTTTAGTATTTGGAAATTTCAAAGCTGGAAGATTCCCTACAAGCCTTTGAAGAAGAGTGCCAGAAGAAAGGAAAACCCATCCAGGAAAATGCAGGAAAGAACAAGAGAGATGAGAAAGTCCAAAAAGTTCAAGTAATGCCAATATTTACAATTTTTTATCCAGCGCTATTATTAAATTTTTTATTGATGCTGCTATTTTCATTTGGCTTTTGTTTTTGCCCTTCTTAGTAAATATATGGTTTTTACTTATTTTAATAACATTGTTGTGCTTATTTTATTAATACTTTTATATATATATATATATGTACACACATACACAGTGAAATATCTCATTAGCAGTCACTCGCCAGACAGAAAAATTCGGCGGTAGAAGAGGGGAGTCATTGTAAGGAAATATTACATTTCAATCATTTAAATACTTCACTTCAAAACGTATTTTTGAGCACATAAGGTAAGTTTAAGATAACGAACATAAGCATTTGTTGAATATAACAAGTAAATTTACAACAATGTTAAATATTAAAATTTATTTACCTAAGAAAAAATTGATCAATATCAAAAATTTTCTACAATCCTTGAAAATGAATCACATAGTTGTATTCCTTGGATAATTTTGATATATAAAAGTCAGTTTCCGGCTTTAGTTGCATTCGTTTAATGAGAGCAGGCTGGGCCTGCATCATCTTTAATATATGCATATTTTTTTCATGCATGCAATTTTTAAAAACCCGTAATTTTTGGTATGTGTTACTTATACATTCAGTGTGTACGAACATGGTTTTTCAGTTCAGTTTTCAGTAACTTGTTTGTATGTAAACATATCATGGCTAGTAGGGCACATTAAACCTTCTTCCCCGTCCTAGATTGATGATGTGCAGATATGAGACTTAAAAATGCCAATAAATAATATAGCCTTACATAGTTGTATTAAATCAAAACTAAAAAAAGTAAAATATTTTCATTTAGGCTGAATCAAGATAAAATTTATATATAATCGTTCGTTAACAATATACTAGTTAATGATTTATCTAACAATAAATAGGTGATCATGTTCATGATGTTTTAATTTAATAAACACGCATCAATAATGAGTAAAATTAGTCACGTGATGTTTGATGTCTCTAAGGTTGAGATTAACGATATAATTAGTTATATTGATGGTAAAGATAATGATATTTATTAATCAGTTATTATTGCTATTTATTAACAATAGTTAGTAATATTATTTATTAAAGATAAAACTAATGCTATATTTTAAAGTAAATGATTATCATATGAATAATAATATTAATGGCAAAATTAATGATAATATTCACTAATGAAGATGTTATTAATGGTCCCCCAAAAAAATTGCCAAATTGTCAAATATCTAAATTAAAAGGAGAATTTTATGTTATACTCAAACATTTTTGACAAAATTTTGTCATGTTTAAAATGATGGTGATAAATTGTGTAAAATAATATTGCATCATTTTATAAATGATAATTTTAATAATAGAAGCCTTTGTAGTGATTTAGTGGGATAAAATTTCCTTTAGCTATTTTTTCTCCTTTTCAAAAAAGTTCATTGATTTTGATATTTTATATCACGCTCTTTTGATGAGAGATATTTTGATTATTTCTCTATTTCAGAGAGAACTGTTGAATCACTTTGATTTGGGCAAACGCTTAGAATTTTTCTCCACATGGGAGGCACACATCAACCCAGAAGTACGAGACAGAGATCCCTATTGTCAGAAACTGGAATTTATGCTTCATGTGCATTTTGCAGTTTTTCCGCTTCGAAAGAAGGATCACTGGGTATGATTTACTTATTGAATTAATTTTGTATTGCATGCATAACTTAATAGTATATCGTTAACAATATCATACCATTAATAAATGTGTGCATTATATGATTATAACTTCCAAGCAGCTAGTGGACAAGCATGCGTGTGAATTGCGTTGGCGGGGAGTTATGAAGGGTGGCTGCTGAAGGCAGCACTGTACTCCAAAATATGATACAAGACCTGCATATCCAACTGCCTGAGGGTGCGTGTGTGCATGGGGGGAGTCGACAGCAGGCAGTGCCATGAAGTCATCGTCAAACAGGCATCAAAGCTAGCCACCACCAGGCATGCGACGGAGGAAGAGCCGGACCGGACAGATGGATAGAGACCACCCCAAAGTGGGGCGGCCAGAAACTTTTGACGAACCGACCAAACTGTACTGGGAATCAATGTAAAAACATGGTACATCATTTAGAAGCTTGTACCAATCAGAGAAGCGCAGTTGGTAGCAAGTGAATAACTCACTTTTCGCAGTTTCGTTCTTCACAGAGACATTGTGAAGCAAGCCTCTTGTTTGAATTGGATAGACTAGCACCTACACTTTATTCCTTGAAGTTGTCTCTTGCACTGTCAAGCCGGTAAATTTACTCGTTGCTAGTGAGAAAAGTCGAGTAGCTCTTAACTGATTTTAGCTAGCAAATATAGCAACTAATTGATCAGCTTATTCAGTCACACAATGATGGTTTACTAGAATACAGTAAATTAGCAGGTAGTATGCTAATGGAAAGGTATCACGTTATTAAACTTTTAAAAAAGTATGAAGTCACCATTTTTTGTGATGTTTTGCTGATTAAACAGAGATGTTATAACCATTGAAAGTGTGGGGATTATTAATTTTTTGGCAAATGCACATTTTTTCCTTGACATTCACTTAAAATAATGCATTTTTTTCCCTTTACATTCTCTTAAAATAATTGTCTTTCCTTCATATTCTCTTAAAAGAATGCATTTTTTTTTGCATTCTCTTAAAATAATGCATTCTTTGAGTTATTCACTTAAAATAATGCATTTTTTCCTTTGCTTTCTTTTTAAAGAATGCATTCTTTCACATTCTCTTAAAAGAATGCATTCTTTGAGTCAGTCACTTTAAGGAGTCATTCTCATTCAACATACCCTTCTAATCAATTCAGTTTTACTCTACATTGCAGATTCAAGAAGAAGTCGAGGAAGCAATGTTTCATTTTCGTTATTACTTGGAAACAAGAGGGTCATTCCTTAGCAGTTCTCCAGATCTTCTGCCCTTTTATGCACTACCATACGTCCAGACGCCATCATCACATCCATCCTTCGAGGAAGTGTTCAGAGTATGCCATATAATTAAAAAAAATATTTGTATTTTATACAATTGAATTTCATAGTAAAGAGGATATTTTGCATTTATATATAATTTTATTATTTTATTTACTTGTAATATTATTGCACTTTGTATACTATATGAAGTAGACCTGCATCTTATTTCAATGAGTTTGTTTTTAAATGTTTTGCCATATAATCTTTTGAACATTTAATGTATATATAAGAAATGATTAAGTTTTAATGAAAATAATAGTAATGCTTTATTTGCATAAAATAAATTCAATTCTTTCAACATAATAATAAACACTCAAAGTTACATGATTGAAATTTGAAGTAATAAGTGCACAATAATCTAAAATAACATAACAATTATATTATGGAAACAATAATCTAAAGTAATAATCATAAATAATAATCTAACATAGTAATTGTAATATGAAAATAATATTTCAATGTAATAATAATATCATAATGATAATATATTAATGTAATATTGATAATTTATTTTCCTTCAGAAGCTATGTCTACACTTTGTATTAAAAAATTTATTAAGTCTGGGTATGCTGTGAGATTTTTACTTTAGTAAGTAAGTTTCCTTCTTGATTTAGTTATGAATTCCTGCTTTGGACAATTTTTATATTAGCCTCGTGTATATTAAGTTTTCGATGAGCTTCATGTTACTTGTATAACTTTTAAGTGGTTTCTGCTGAATCTTGTCAGCAGGAACCACTTATTGACCTCTTAGAACCTTAAAATGATTTTATTTCCTGTTTAACAGATGATACTAAATCATTCTACGTAGTACTTCAAGGTAAAATGGGCCTTGATGTCCATCGTTTTATCTTATCATTAACAGTAACATGAGCAAATGACCCTGAGCTAAAGTAGTTCGCTATTTTTCCAAGATGAATCCTCTCCAGCTTGCTTGTTTGGCTCAGAATGGCCCTTGCTGTTCTTGAGCCATAAAAATACAACCAACCAGCTTGCTTGTGTCTTTATCTTTAACCAGAACCTATAGTTTTTTAGGGGATTTAAATCTCTTTTATATAAAAAATCTAACCTCAGAATACACGAATTAGTAGGAAAAACATTGTGGGAACGAAACCCATGTTTCCCGAAAGGTAGACAGGTACCTTTCTCTTGCGCCACCATGCTGCTTTCTATCTAGCCTTACTTGGAGATAAATCATTACTTTTGGGCCCTGCGATGGCACCATGGTAATGTGTTCACCTAGCATGCTCAGGTTCGAATCCTGATGGTACCCAAAAAACAAAAACAAGCAAATGCTTGCTGACTAACTTCTCACTCTAGTTCGGAGGTTGGCTTCCTGGGCTTTAAGAGGCTTGGATTTCTAAGAAAATTGTTTCCAGGTGCCACATGGTCCTTGCTGTCCTTGTGCCATGAAATTCACAAATTAATGACTATTTTCAGTGTGGCATGACAGTGACCGTTTTTGTGCCATAAAGTACAGAGAAAGACCAATATAGTCCCTTCGTCATTGCAATGACGTTTAGTCCTGGCACTAAAAATGCAGTTTGCGAACTAAGAAACGAAGACGAAACTTGTAAATTGTATTCTGTACATCGAACCAGTAAATATATATTTTTAAGATAAGATTAAATGTTATTGCATCTAACTCTTTATTATGTGTAATTAATAACAAAATTAATTTTAATTTAGATAATAAAATGTTCTATTTTTTTTTTAGTTTATCAGTGCCCGTATTGTAGATTTTTTTTTGGCAGTATTATGAATTCAAAGCTTACATTGTTAGTACATTAATCAGGGTTCCTACGCAATCTGGAATTGTCAGGAAGGGAAAGAATTATATTTTTTGGTCAAGCCTGAAGAAAGTCAGGAAAAACCTTTTTAACTTCCGTTTCGAATAGCTAAATCTCCCATGAATGTGGCGCCATTTTCCACACACCCAAATTTCAGTTGAGAGTCACTTGTGATTGGTCAGGGAATTTCGCCAGAAAAGTCAGGGAAAACCTTCTTAAATTCTGTTTTAAATAGCTAAATCTCCCGTGAATGTGAAGCCATTTTCCTCACACCCAAAGTTCAGTTGAGAGTCACTTATGATTGGTCAGAGAATTTTACCAGAGAAGACAGGGAAAACTTTCTGAACTTCCGTTTCAAATGGATAAATCTCCCAATAGTGTAAGCCATTTTTCTTGCACTCAAAGTTCGGTTGAGAGTCACTTTGCAATTGGTTAGGGAATTTTACCAGAAAAGTCAGGGAAAACCTTCCTTACTTTCGTTTCGAATAGCTAAATCTCCCATGAACGTGAAGCCATTTTTATCATATCCAAAGTTCAGTTGAGAGTCACTTTGCGATTAGTCAGGGAATTTTTCCATAAAAGTCAGGGGAAAACCTTCCATTTTAAATATCTAAATCTCCTACGAATGTGAAGCTATTTTTCTCGCACCCAAAGTTCAGTTGAGAATCACTTTGTGATTGGTTAGGGAATTTTTCCAGAAAAGTCAGGGAAAAATCTGGAATAGTCAGGGAATTTTTTTCTCCAATTTGGGCAAGAACTCTAACTAATTCTCCATAACCATACTTTTTTGTGATGGTCAGTTAGTGTACTGGTGATCTGATTAATTTCTCTAGTTAATTAAAACTCAACATTTTTTGTTCAGTGTACCTTAAAATATTTAAATGATGTGAAATTTTAAGTAAAACAATTCCCTTTTAAGGACACGTGGGTCACCGAAATCAGAAACAAGCTAGAGGCTTTTGTTTGGGAAGACTTGAAGCGAAAATGGAACCAAGATCAAGTTATGCCTCGACTGGTGGACTTCTATGTATCCATTTTTTGTGCAAATTCTTTCATTATTTTTTATCCTATACCAACCACATGAACACAAATGCCTTGCCATGGCAACATGTTTGCTTAGTGGGCCGTTAACCGGGGCATGACTCCCTGTATTTGCTAAAAGAAGAGCACTTGCCATATAACCACTCACCGCAGTCTGGGGGTTGGTATCCTAGGTCTTTCAATAGATTTAGATTATCCAGGAAACTTTAGGTTCCAGCAAAGCATGGTCTTTACTCGCCTTGCATGGTAAAAGCACAAGAAATAACATATATAATATTAATGATGCATAACTTTTTTACATTTATGCAGAGAATATTATTTACCTGTAAAGGGCTAATAAAGTTAAAATTATTATAATTTTTTTAATCATAATAATGTGTTCAAATTAAAAATTAAGATACTAAAAAAATTGTATGAAAAAGCACGTATATTACATTGGGTCACTTAATTTTATCATCTCGATTGCAATCCTGCACCTGAGTGTTAACTGAAATTAATTTGTAACTATTTGCATTGCTCACTGTAGTCCGGGATTTGGTTCCCTAGGCCTTAAGAGGTTCAGATTCCTCGGAAAACAGTAGGTCCCGGCACAGCATGACCATTGTAGTCCTTGAGCCATAAAACCACAAACAAACCAAGAAACAAATTGTAACTGTGAGGGATGGTTACATATATATATAATGATTTTTTATTTACAAAATATCCTCCCTGAATTGTATATGTGCAAAAATGATTCACATTATCATTAAATTGTTTGTGTGCATTTTACGGCTCCAGGACAGCAAAGGTCATGCTATGCCATGGCTTACAGTTTTCTGAGGAAGCCAAACCTCTTAAGCCCTAGGGAACCACAAACCCAGGTTTATAATTAAAAATTGTTAAACATCTCTATTACTTGTTCATTGAATTCATTTGAAGCAATTTTATACAAATTCATTATATAAAACATAGGATGAGAATCTGGTTAGTGTTACTTTTTTTGAATTTATATCTAAAAATGCTTGAATATGTGGTCAGAACTATTTATATTTATCCATCAGATTAGCTAGGGTATATATATAAAGCTTTAGTAATGCAAATAATTTGAGCAATACAAACTGTGTTATAAATATTTAACTGTCTACTTTTACTAGATAGAAAAAGTTAAAATTATCTAGATTTAACATATCACTAAGTCATAATTTTTTTTAGTGAGACACTGACTTTGGTGAGCTAATTCTTCAGAGCAATTCACTGACTCTCTTTGCACATCTGTGAATTAAGATGTTTGCAACTTCTTGCCTTAAAATAATGCTTGTTTATAACCAATAATTGTGGATGTATGGTCTAGCAGACTGCTAAGGATCTTCTTTTGATTTCCCTTCATCAATTTTTAGTCTGGTTTTGTGGATTGAACCTTTTTCTTGTTGCTGTTGCGTTTTCCAAAATAATAGAAACTTATTTTTGTTTCAAAAAGAATATCTAGAATAAATATTGGTTACATTTCATGCTGATATTTTGAATAGAAAATTTTATTTGAATCAAAACAAAACAGTCTCAGAGACTTCCCACTTTCCCCCCCAGATATGTCACTTCTGCAGTTACAGATTGAACGGGGTTTCCCATGGCTCATCTGAGTTCAAACGGGAGGGCCTGTGAAAGTAAATCTCATGTTCTTTTCATTGCCATTGTTGAACATTATTAGGGAACATCACACAAATGTGACTTTAAATTTTCACCAGCTAATAACTTTCTATCCATCTTTTCATCCTAAGCGCATGTATGATCTTGCCGTGTTTGGTGCAGAATGATCCTTGTTGTCCTTGCGCCATAAAAATACAACCAACCAACCTTTACAAACTAGTAGATATTTTTCATATTCTGTGTTTATTTTCTCTTTCCTGTGTTATCTAGGGCCCTAGTAGAAAATATTACGAATTGCTTTTGATATTATGGGATGATTTGAGTCCAACCTCCGCCCCAGTTAATATTGCTTCAGTGTAAATGTATTGCTACTTAGGTGTTATGTTGAGTTGTTGTCACTCCCATCTCCAATGTTGTCTTAGGGCGTGAAATTGATAGTAAACAAAATCTTTTATTCATTTTCTACTATAGGCATCCTTAACTAACTATTTAGAACAAAAATGACTTCGATTTAATAGGTAAGTTTCAAGTTAATTTTCTTTATTTTTTTTTTTAACAAACCACATTAACTCAATCTTGAGCTGCAAATTTTAAGAACCAGCTGTAATCTTAAAGAATGAAAATTGCTGATATAAAGCTTCTAGTTATCAAATTACTTCAGTGGGAAGAGAGCATTGCTTCTCAGAGTTGGAAAGGTCTGGTGTTTGAGTTTTTAATCTGGATTTTTTTATTTTTTGGTTGAAAAATTTTATCGACTACTTAAGAGAATTTAACAGCCATATGATGTGTAATATAGGTTTAATTTGTTTACGGTAAGCAAAAGATTACACATTACTTTTTTCTTCAATATCTGCGTATGTGGCTACATATTTTTTTACCCAATTTAATTTAAATTATTATATTTATATTCATTTCAGAATCACAAAATGAAGCAAAGTCTTTGGAACGGCGGTTAGACGAATCTGAAAAGCGGTATATTGGACAATCTAAAAAATTAGATAAACTCCAAGTAAGAAAACCAACCCGTTTTTAAAAAAAAAAATTATCGTCATATACATATGCATTTATAAATATTATTCATACATATATGCAATTTACATATTTACAATTCATATATGGTTGTATAACACGTGTCAGTTAATAATAATTCTATGGAAATTGTGCCCATATTAACAAGAGGAATTCAATTATATCATTTGATTGAAAGATTTATTGCTGTTTTTAGTTTCCATGATTCATTTCAATCTTTTGTTTGTTTTCACTTGTCAAATTCATATTTTTTTTTTGTGTCCAATTTTTTCAACTTGAACTTCCTTTTCCTCGCTATTTCCATGTTCAAAACTGACGACATGATATGGGTGTTTCTATTGTTTTCTTTCCACAGCATTGCTGGGTGTCTGATCAAGCCAGCCATATTTTTAAAGATCTTCGCCTCTGTTGATAGCTTTGGTCTACCTATTCCTTTCTTCCTGGTTTGCACTGTCTTTCTTATTCTTTGTAGTAGATGGTTATCATCTCTTCCCAGGATTTTTTCTCTTTTCTTCAATATGTCCCCAGCAACCAAGTCTTCATCCTCTGATCTTCTCTATTACATGGTTCCCATGGTCCTTGAAAGTCTTAAAAAGTCCTTGAAATTTTTTTGCCAAGTCAGGGCCCTTGAAAAGTAATTGAAAACTGCCAAAAATGTGGTTGGTCTTTGAAAAGTCCTTGAATTTTTCTCAAAAATCCTTCTCAAGTTTTGGCAAAAGAAAACAAAAGTGTATTTCTTCTCATTTGCTGACACCCCACCTCTCGTCGGCTCTGCTACTACCCAATTATTTAATGTTTGAAATTTTTTGTCTACATCTAGATATTACTTCTCTTCGAGTTTTCTGATATACTTGACCTAAGTTTTCGTCTTTCGTATTCCAATCAATTTTCTGATTTCATTCATTTGTCTGGTCTAAGGACGTTCTTCAGATTTTCCATGAGTAGTTTCTTGTGAACCTTGGTCAGTACCATTCATCACCATCAGTACATTGATTCATTATCTTAAATATATCCATATCATTGTCTCTTAAGATTTTTTCTCTATGTTTTCCGCTCAGCTGTTCCCACATCCAATTTTGTCTTTTCATTTCTTCTAGCTGTTTTGAACAAACTCCTTTGACTTATTTTCTATTTCCCTATTGTTTTTGTTAGAGGTCCTATCTCTGTTTGCAAGAATTGACTGTTAAAATACGCTAATCGAAATCATTCTTTTGAGAGGTACCTTTTTCTTTAGGATTGGACACTGTCCCCTTCCTCCAAACACACACACACATATGTCTTGGACACCTTGTTGCATTTGTACTTCGTTTATTACAGAGTGTATGTTAGATGATATGCCTCCAGAAAATGCACCATGGTTGTGGTTATTGAAAAGAATACTGATGAGGATCCTAAAATCGCAATTATACATTTTTATGGATATTTGATTAAACTTGATCCTTTTTTAAAAACAGTTTTAAACATGATTATCAAAGAAGTTGAATTACCTCATTTTGTTGTTTATTTATACACAAGTTCCATTCTTATATATATATATATATGGCCTGCAAAAGGGTTGCTGGTATCTAACTGGAAGGAGACCCACACGCTGAACGTATGTGACGATGTGTGGAACCGGCCAGGCCAGTAACCTAGTGTCCTACCCCGCCTTCAAGTGGTGCAGGCTGAGCTTTCTATTTATGTGGCAAATTAATATTTGCTGCACGGATAGAAAGGCGGAAGGGGAGGGCTAATTCACCAACCCGTCTAGCCAGCGTGGTGAAATTATGGCTAATTCCTCCATTATGTTGACACACCAGAAACCATGGCCCCTAGTCTCCAGGTGCTGGAGTGCTCCTGATCAAGGCAGCGGTCAGTGTGGCATGAAAGCAGGGGGTGCTAAGAATCACTGGAATGGCCCAGGCTGCCGTTTGTTATTGACCTTGGCAACGTATAATGGACGATCCCTTGCTTCTGAAGCAAAACTTCAGGAATTGGAAGAAGAACTTGACAAGATCAAATGGGACATTGTAGGACTCAGTGAAGTTAGAAGAAAAGGTGAAGAGTTGGTGGAACTTAAAAGTGGACATTTGTTTTATTATAGAGGAACGGAAACTGGAAGAACAAGTGGTGTTGGCTTCTTAATCAACAAAAGAATTAAAGACTACCTTCTTGAAGTCGAAAGCACGTCAGATCGAGCAGCGAGGCTCGTTGTTCAACTAACCCAGCGATACCAACTTCAAATAGTACAGGTATATGCACCAACATCAAGCCATACCGACGAAGAGGTTGAAGAATTTTATGAAGAAATCAAAGAGTTACACACCAAAGGGAAACAACATATCAAGCTCATCATGGGGGATTTTAATGCAAGAATTGGACAACAGGAACAAGGTTGATTGATTGTTTGGCTTTTTTATGGCGCAAGAGCATCTGGGCTATACTGCGCCAAACATGGTAAAATCAAAAACTGTAGTAAAAGCCAGTACTTTTTAAAAATTTTAAAACGTGCGTATGGTCAGCATGGTCATTTAAAATGTCAGACAGTGATGAAGAGTTAAAAGTAAGAGTGCGGGCAAGTCTATAATAGGGGCATTGAGTTAAAATGTGTAAAACACTCATGGGTTCATTGCACACTTGGCAAATTGGTGCTGGTTTTCCTTCCAACAGATGTCTATGGGTGAGATGGGAATGCCCAATGCGAAGTCTAGCAAGGAGAACCTCCTCTTTCCGATTTTTACGGTATGAGGAGGGCCAGTTACCAATTGTATGTTTAATATTATTCAATTTGTTATTGGTTTGATGATCCCATTCTTCTTGCCACCTTTGATTCACACAGGTCTTGATAATTGGTTTCAGGTCAGAGAAAGGAAGAAGCTGGCTAGAAGCAAGTGGTGAGTTCGTTGCCCTTGCAGCTGCATCAGCAGCCTCATTCCCTTTGATACCAATGTGAGCAGGGATCCAGCAGAATTTAATATTGGAATGATTGTGCAGGTGCTGCAGTTGTGAATGGATTTTGGATAAAATAGGATGAGGTGAATATTTAAAAGATTCCAGGGCTCTTAAAGAGCTCTGAGAATCGGTACAGATGATACAATGAGTTAAGCTATGAGTTGAAATATACGCAAGTGCCATGGAAATGGCATAAAGTTCTGCTGTGAAAATGGAGTATGATGGGGGGATTTTTTCTGCAATGGCACTGTTGTTAATGACAAATGCAGAACCTACATTTGTTTCAGTTTTGGACCCATCTGTAAAAATGAAATTGGAGTCTTGAAAATGATCCCGAAATTCAGAAAATAACTGCTGGTAATAAGCATTAGGTGTAGTGCTTTTGCTGTGGTTAACCAGATCGCAATGGATGTCCACGGCAGGTATGACCCATGGCGGGGAGAAATGAGTATGTGTGGGAGCAATACTCCGACAATCTATACCCAATTCTCTGGTTAGTCTATCCATCCGAATACCAAAGGAAGGGATGCATGAAGGGCAAGCATTAAAAAGTAAGGTGGAACGAGGTTCGAAAACGACATCCCAAAGAGGGTGAGTGGGCAGTGATTTAAGTTTCGTATAATAGTTAAGAGACAGCTGCATACACCTTGATGTTAAAGATGGTTCGTTGGCTTCCACATAAAGACTTAAAGCTGGTGAGGTACGGAATGCACCTGTACACAGTCTGAGACCCTGATGGCAAATAGGGCCAAGAGCTTTCAAGATGGATTGTCGAGCGGAGGCGTCAATGACAGAGCCATAATCCAGTTTGGAGCGGATGAGAGCACGATACAGACGAAGCATTGAATAACGGTCTGCTCCCCAGGATGTATGGGAGAGTACTCTGAAGATATTAAGGGCTTTATGGATTTGTTTTTAAGAGACTGAATGTGTGGCTTGAAGGTAAGTTTATGGTCAAATAACACACCAAGAAATTTTGCCTTTTGAACAACTGGAATACGATGATTTCCCAAATAGAGTTCTGGTTCTGGATGTAAGCCTCTTCTTGAACAAAAATGGACACAAACCGTCTTCTCTATTGAGAAAGTAAAGCCATTTTCATTTGTCCAGTTAGTGATGTTATTGAGGGCAATTTGCAACTGCCTTTCTAGCCTGCTCATGTCACGGGATTGACAAGAGATTTGGAGATCGTCAACGTATAGTGATGTTTGTACAGTGTGTGGGACCTTTTTGATGATGTTATTGAGCCTTAGAATGAAGAGTGTAGCACTCAAGACACTGCCCTGAGGAACACCCTGTTCTTGGTTGTAAAGATCAGAAAGAACCGATCCAAGACGAACTTGGAAAGTACGATCAGTGAGAAAATTTTGAATAAAAAATGCCATGTTTCCTTTGAGGCCATATTCCTGAAGGTCACAAAGTATTCCATGACGCCAAGTTCTATCATAGGCTTTCTCTATGTCAAAGAAAATAGAGACTAGATGTTCTCATTTGACAAATGCTTCTCGGACTCTTGTTTCAAGCAGAAGAAGGTTATCTGTAGTAGAGCGTATGCGGCGGAAGCCATTTTGAGAAGTCATTATGCAGTTATTGGATTCCAAGGAATATGAAAGACGCTGATTTACCATCCTCTCCATTAATTTGCATAGACATCTTGTTAATGCTATTGGCCGATGGTTAGTTGGATTTTTTGGGTCTTTACCTGGCTTTGGGAAAGGGATAATAATTGCTTTTCGCCAAGAATCTGGAAATCAATGTTCTATCCAGATTCTATTGTACAAGCAAAGTAGATTTTCCTTTGACCTTTGAGACAAGTGTCTAAGCATGGAGTAATGAATGTTATCATGACCAGGAGCACTATTTCTTGAAGTTTGCAAAGCACTCATGAGTTCATACATTGTAAAAGGAGAATTATAAGGCTCAATTGTTCTGGAGTGAAATTTCAGTGGGATTTTTTCAATCTTGTTTTTAATAACATGAAAATTTGAATCATAGGTACTATTGCTGGATGTTTGGGAGATGGTCTTTCCCAGTAGGTTTGCAATATATGGAAGATTGTTTGCAACAATCCCATTGCTATTGAGGGTGGAGGTTGGATAAGACGTATAGTTTCCATTAATTTTTTTATTTTATTCCAAATGATTTTTGGGTTTGTGGAAGATTTAATGCTAGACACATACTGTTTCCAGGACTCCCTTTTTGCTTCCCGTCGGATACGTCTACATTTTGCTCTTGCTCTTTTGAACTCGATAAAATTATCGTTTGTTGGGTACCGTCTAAATCTATTCCAAGCCTTTGTTTGTTCTTTATACGCAACGCTACAATCAGAGTTCCACCATGGTTTTGGAAATTTGGAGAACTTTGTGGATGTTTTAGATATAGCTTGATGGGCTGCTTGCAGTATTGTCTGTGTAACAGACAACGTGGCCTCGTTGATATTTCCCTGCAAGACTACATTTTCGGTAAGTACGGCATTTATATAGAAACTGTCCCAGTCTGCTCTTTCAATTTTCCATCTTGGAAGTCTAGTGGTGGTACATGGAGAGTTTCGATTATCGATTAAGATGATTGGGAAGTGATCACTACCGAAAGGGTTATCCAAAACATCAAAAGAAAAATTTGGCATGACATTAAGTGAACAAATGGAGAGGTCAATGGTTGAAAAGCTGCATGATGCAGGATGGCAGTATGTGTAAGAGCCATTGTTAAGACATGTTAAATTGTGACTAATTAAAAGGTTTTCTATTATTCTGCCATGAAAATTTGTATTATTACATCCCCAAAGCTGATTATGGCTATTGAAATCACCCAAGAGGAGGAAGTTGTGTAATCAAAAGAGAGAGAGCTGGTTAAAATTAATGGGTTCGTTTGGTGGAAAATATATTGAGCAGATAGTAAGGGATGCATGAGTATACATGCGAATTGCAGTAGCTTGTAGTGTTGTGTTGAGTTGGAGAGCAGAAGCTGGAATACTATTGGGGACTATGAGGGCAACCCCTCCACAAGCCCTGTCACCAACTTCATTATCTTTACGGACTATAACATGGTTCCGAAGTGTGGGATCTCGGTCAGGAGTTCAGAAGGTTTCTTGGAGAGCAACACAGATAGGTGAGTAAGTGTTAATAAGGTGTTTAATATCATCAATGTTGACTTTGAAACCGCGGCAATTCCATTGGAGAATGGAAGAACGCGCCATTATGAGAAATAGATAGGACTCTTGGTCCTATTAATTTGTGTGTCTTCATTGTGAATACCAGAGGTATCTATCCCATCTTCCTGAAGACGGGAAAAGGCATTAGAAATTTCAATATCAGATGCATAATCAGAGATGTCATTTTCGGCTTCTTTAATTTCTTTACTTTTCTGTTTCGACTCTTTTAAAAAGTCCTTGGCTGAAAGGTGGTTGAAGTTTGGTGATGATCGGAAGTTGGCCAACCTAATTTGTTTTTTTGAAGAACTTTGGGTTTTTAAATTTATTTTCATCTTTGGTTTGCTGAGTCTATTTGCTTCCGAGGAAGTACGTTTTATGAAGTTGGTTTTTGATGGAGGGCTGGTTTGCACGGAGATAGCTGTACAACTACTATTTTGAGGGAGTGTCTGGACTGCAACACTCACCATTGAGGGTTTTTTAATTGTTTGGACAGCTGCTGAAAAATTAAGGCTATTGGGTGGTTTGTTAACGTTAAACTGATTTTTAGCTTCAGTATAGCTGATATTGTTAGTGACCTTAATTTCAAGAATGCGTTTCGCCTCACTCCATTTAGGGCACGATTTTGCACATGATGGATACTCACCCTTACAATTTGTGCATTTAGGAGAAGTGTTTGAGCAGTTGTTGTCATCGTGGTCATGGGTTCCACATTTAGCACAAGTTAGTTTACCTCTGCAAGAGATCTTGGAATGGCCAAATTTTTGACAGTTAAAGCATCTAGTTGGGTTAGTGATGTATTCACGGACTTTACAGATCAGGTAACCTGCTTTGATGATGCTAGGGATTTTAAGTCTATTGAAAGAAAGAATTACATGTGTTGTTTTGACGATATTGCCATCCTTTTTTATTGTAATGTGCCTTGCGGCGGTGATTCCCTGGTCTGCAAGTTCGGTAACAATGTCTTGCTCGTCGACGTCAATCAAATCCGTCTCTGATATGACACCACGAGAGCTATTTAAAGTTTTATGGGGACTGATTTGTACCGGAATAGAAAGAAAATTTGTGCATTGTAGAAGAGAAGAGGATTGATTTGGTGTGGCCGTTTCTATAAGCAGGTCGCGTGATTTCAGACGTTTTATATTTTTAACCATTCCAGCTATGCTTTTAATGGTTTTATCGATTACGAAAGGTGACAGGTTTTTAAATCGTTCATCATTAGATGAAACGATTAAAAATGATGGTTGTACGGTTGCCAGACTAGGTGTATCAAAACATGCTCTTTTGGTCATTGGTTCGACATTCGGTGAAGAAGTTTGTTCAAGGAACAAGGTACAGGAACAAGGAGAGACATCGGTTGGTAAACATGGATATGAAGAAAGGAATGAACGTGGCGATCAACTCATAGAATTTGCCGAAGCTGAAAATCTTAGCATCATGAATTCATTTTTTAAGAAGAAACCGCAAAGAAAATGGACATGGAAACACCCAAATGGGGGAACTAGTGAAATTGACTATATCCTGGCAAACAAGAAATCAATTATTGAAGATTGCAGTGTACTGAACAGATTTAATACTGGAAGTGATCATCGAATGGTGAGATGTAAAGTGCACTTAAATACTAAATTAGAACGACAGAAGCTCATTAGGAAACAAGTAAGTAAGAGGGTGGATTTAATGAAACTGAAAGTAAATACCGAGGCATTCAAGTTGGAATTAAAAAATCGCTTTTCTGCACTGGAAGGACTTATTGAAGAAGTTGACATCTCAGAAGCAAATGAAAACATTGTTAAGACAATAATTGAAACTGCTGGGGAAATTGGTGGTGTAATATGTAAAAAGCAGAATAGCAAATTATCTGAGAAGACGAAACAGCTCATGAAAAGGCGAAGAGATATGAAGGTGGACAATCGAAATACCAGTTCCAGGATTGAGTACATAGAACTTTGTAAAACTCTGCGCAAAAGCATGAAAGAAGACATAAGAAAATTCAACTGTGAGCTAGTAAGGAAAGCCATTGAAAATAACAAGAGCCTTAGGGTTGTTAAAGGAAGTTTATCTGTTGGGAAGAAACACATCATTGCATTAAAAGGAGAGGATGGCACCGTAACAAGAAATAGGGAAGAAATACTTAGAAGAGTTGAAGAATTCTACAGAAAGCTGTATGAGGGTAACAGTGAATTAAACGAAGACACTGAAATAGTCGAAGGAACAGCTCCTAAAATCTTAAAAGAAGAAGTTTCATTTGCAATAAAAAATATGAAGAAAGGAAGAGCCCCTGGTGATGATGGTATTACATTAGATATCCTAAAAGAAGCTGGAGAATATGTAGAAGACATACTTGCAAAATTCTTTACCAAATGTCTTAACAGCGGTAACATACCAAACCAATGGGATTCTGCAACAGTAATTCTTTTGCATAAAAAAGGTGATAAAGAGGATTTGAAAAATTACCGACCAATTAGCTTGTTACCTGCTATTTATAAAATCTTCACAAAAGTGCTAACACATCGCCTGCAGAAAAAATTAGATGCAGCTCAACCAAGAGAACAAGCTGGATTTCGAAGTGGATTCAGTACAGTGGACCATATTCAAGTATTAAGAGAATTAATTGAAAGAACACATGAATATGAACTTCCATTGTGTGTTGCATTTATTGACTATGAGAAGGCCTTTGACTCTATTAAAACATCAGCAGTCATCAACTCTTTAAGATCAACAGACATTGAGGATGTGTACATTGACATATTGAAACGTGTGTATAAAAATGCAAGTGCAAAATTTCGGTTACATAAAGATACCAAAACTATCAAACTTGGCAAAGGTGTGAGGCAGGGAGATACCATTTCTCCAAAACTTTTTACTTCAGCTTTACAGATGATTTTCCAGCAGATAAATTGGAATAACAAGGGAATAAAAATAAATGGTGAATATTTAAATCATCTGCGCTTTGCTGATAACATAGTTATTTTTTCAACAGACTCGTCAGAATTCCAAGTCATGGGTACAAGAGCTTTCAGCTAGAAGTAAAGAAGCTGGACTTGAGATGAACCTACAAAAAACTAAGATCATGTTCAATAATTTTGTAGAGGAAACAAAATACAAGTTGACAACTTTGAGCTAGAAATTGCTGATTTGTATATTTACCTTGGTCAAATGATTTTAATGGAAGGCAACATTATGAAAGAACTGAACAGACATATTAAACTTGGCTGGAGTGCATTTGGAAGAACCAGTTTCAACCTGAAGAGGAAATTGCCTTTATGTCTAAAAAGAAAAGTCTTCAACCAGTGTGTATTGCCAGCCCTCTCTTATGGATCAGAGACATGGAGTCTAACAGTTGGAGCAATACGAAAGTTAAAGACAACGCAAAGGAGCATGGAGAGGTGCATGCTTGGAATAACTAGGAGAGATCAAAAAGAAACACTTGGGTGAGAGAGCAAACTAGAGTAGAGGACATCATTGTTAAAGTAAAAGGACTGGAATGGCGATGGGCTGGGCATATTGCAAGAAGAACTGATCAACGTTGGACAACAGAAATTCTGAACTGGATTCCAAGAGACCACCGAAGACCTAGAAAACGTCCTCAAACTAGATGGGTGGATGAAATAAGAAAACAGGTTGGGGTTACGTGGAAGCGAATTGCTCAGGATAGACTTGTGTGGAAAGCATTTGGAGAGACCTTCATCCAGCAGTGAATGGATAATGATTGAATATGATGATGATATATATATATATGCATGCACTCATATAATTGCATAATTAAGGTTAAGTATACCATTGTATATATATTTAGTTATAATCTTTTCTTCGTCATAGGAGGATTGCCAACAGTTAATGTCTGTCGCTTCCCTTTTGGTAACAGCTCTGGAATCTGCACTGAGGGGAGACATAGTAAGTAGGGATTATTTTTAACTGCACCCGACTGACTCCAATTAAATCAAGCATCTAACGTCTTCCCAAGTTGAATAAATGGCATAAAAGTGCGGATAATAAATGTTCACAATCGTTTATGGGGGTTTCCTTTCATCCTTGCACAGCCTTCCTGCTTTTGCACCTACAGCTCTTTGGTGATGGTGGTGCAGCTTTTTATATAGCTCACTTGTGTTGTTATTAAGCATGTAGCCAAGAAGACTAAGAGGTGTTTAGGCCCTCCATGAACAATTTTGTAGACAGTTTTAAAAAGTCTCTAACCCCAAATTTTATGAAACTAAACTAATGGATCTCATTTTTAGTCCTCCTCTGTATATGCCCTTGGTTACTCCAGCTCTTCTAAATATCTTATTGTCCAGGCTACTGACCCTATTGTAATGCCTATGCTGCATAATTATAACGTATTTATGCTTTACTCTTCAGGTTGATCTTGACTATGTCCTTTCGTCTTGTGCAGAGCGTTTTCCGGAAGCTTACAAATTGAAGGAGACAGTGCAGACCTCTCAGAGTTTGAGCAGCGTTGCTGAGGACCCAGTTACTGTTTTATTGCCGTCTGGTATACTGCCAAGCTCAGAGGATTTAAACCCGTTAGTAAACTCCTTTTTTATTTATTTAGTTGTAATTTTCTTATAGCGTTAGCACCTTAGTTGATGCTACAAGTTGTGATGCTCTTGTAGTATTAGCATCTTCGTGATGCTACAAATTACGATACTCCTGTAACGTCACCAACTCTGGTGCTGTTACAAGTTTTGATGTT
>QLNU02015270.1:113969569-113994456 GCA_006491805.2 Dysdera silvatica | reverse complement strand
GAAATTTTTCAACTTTTCACGGAAATTTCTAAATTTTTCGAAAATATCAAATAGGTCTGAAAAGCTTTATTTCGGTCTGAAAATCGTTTTCCGATCGACAGAAAATTTTCAGATTTTACATAAATTTCGAAATGTAACGAAAAAATTAAGTATCTCTAAAACGCTTTATTTTTGTCTAAAAAACATTTTTATCTCAACAGAAATTTTTCGATATTTTTTTGAAATTTGGAAATTTTTCGAAGAAATAAGCCATGTCTAAAACGCTTTATTTTGGTTTAAAAAACGTTTTTCGATCAACGGAATTTTTTCAACTTTTCGCGGAAATTTCCAAATTTTTCGAAAATGTCAAATGTGTCTAAACCGCTTTATTTCGGTCTGAAAATCGATTTCCGATCGAAGGAAAATTTTCGATATTTTATCAAAATTTTGAAATTTTTCGAAAAAATTAAGTATCTCTAAAACGCTTTATTTTTGTCTAAAAAACATTTTTACCTCAACAGAAATTTTTCGATATTTTATCGAAATTTTGAAATTTTTCGAAAAAATTAAGTATCTCTAAAACGCTTTATTTTTGTCTAAAAAACATTTTTACCTCAACAGAAATTTTTCGACTTTTTATGGAAATTAAAAAATTTTTTGAAAAAATCAAATATGTCTAAAAAGCTTTATTTCGATCTGAAAATCGATTTCCGATCGGCAGAAAATTTTCTATTTTTACCGAAATTTCGAAATTTTTCGGAAAAATAAAGTACCTCTAAAACGCTTTCTTTTTGTCTAAAAAACATTTTTACCTCAACAGAATTTTTTCGAAATTTTATCTAAATTTTGAAAATTTTCGAAAATATCAAATGTGTCTGAAACGCTTTATTTCGGTCTAAAAAACGTTTTTGGGTCAGCAGAAATTTTTCGACTTTTAACCGAAAACAAAAAATTTTTCGAAAATATCCAATAGGTCTAAAAGCTTTATTTCGGTCTGAAAATCGTTTTCCGAACGACAGAAAATTTTCTAAATTTACCAAAATTTTGAAACGTTACGAAAAAATTAATTATCTCTAAAACGCTTTAATTTTGTCTAAAACACATTTTTACCGCAACATAAATTTTTCGATATTTTATTGAAATTTTGAAATTTTTCAAAAAAATAAGCCAGGTCTAAAACGCTTTATTTTGGTTTAAAAAACATTTTCGAACAACAGAAATTTTTCTACTTTTAACCGACATTTCGAAATTTTTCGAAAATGTCAAATATGTCTAAAACGCTTTATTTCGGTCTAGAAAACGTTTTCCGATCCACAGAAAATTTTCTAATTTTACCAAAATTTTGAAACGTTACGAAAAATTAAATATCTCTAAAACGCTTTATTTTTGTCTAAAAAACATTTTTACCTCAACAGAAATTTTTCGATATTTTATCGAAATTTTGAACATTTTCGAAAAACCAAATCAGGTCTAAAACGCCTTATTTCGGATTAAAAAAGGTTTTTGGATCAACAGAAACTTTTTCCACTTTTTAAGGAAATTCCCAAATTTTTTGAAAAAATCAAATATGTCTAAAAAGCTTTATTTCTGCCTAAAAAACGTTTTTCGATCGACGGAAAATTTTCGATTTCTACAGAAATTTTCGAAATGTGCCATGAAAATAAGTACCTCTAAAACGCTTTATTTTTGTCTAAAAAAACATTTTTATTCTCAACAGAAATTTTTCGAAATTTTATCAAAATTTTGAAATTTTTTCGAAAAAATAAGCCAGGTCTAAACGCTTTTATTTTGGTTTCTTAAAACGTTTTTCGATCAACGGAAATTTTTCAACTTTCACGGAAATTTCCCAAATTTTTTCGAACATCAAATAGGTTCCGCTAAAAAGCTTATTTCGGTCTGGAAAATCGTTTTCCGATCGACAGAAAATTTTCTAATTTTACTGAAATTTCGAAATGTTACGAAAAATAAGTACTTCTAAAACGCTTTATTTTTGTCTAAAAAACATTTTACCCTCAACAGAAATTTTTCGAAATTTTATCGTATCTCTTGAATTTTTCCAAAATAAGCCAGGTCTAAAACGGGCTTTATTTGGTTTAAAACGTTTTTGGGTCAGCAGAAATTTTTCGACTTTTAACCGAAAACAAAATTTTTCGAAAATATCCAATAGGTCTAAAAATCTTTATTTCGATCTGAAAATCGATTTCCGATCGACAGAAAATTTTCTAATTTTACCAAAATTTTGAAACGTTACGAAAAAATTAAATATCTCTAAAACGCTTTATATTTGTATAAAAAACATTTTTACCTCAAAACAAATTTTTCGATATTTTATACAAATTTTGAAATTTTTCGAAAAATTAAGTATGTTTAAAACGCTTTATTTCGGTCTAAAAAACGTTTTTGGGTCAGCAGAAATTTTTCGACTTTTAACCGAAAACACAAAATTTTTCGAAAATATCCAATAGGTCTAAAACGCTTTATTTCGGTCTAAAAAACATTTTCCGCTCGACAGAAAATTTTCTAATTTTTCCGAAATTTCGAAATTTTACGAAAATATTAAGTATCTCTAAAACGCTGTATTTTTGTCTAATAACCATTTTTACCTCAACAGAAGTGTTTCGAAATTTTATCGAAATTTTGAAATTTTTCGAAAAAATAAACCAGGACTAAAACGCTTTATTTTGGTTTAAAAAACGTTTTTCGAGCAACGGAAATTTTTCAACTTTTCACGGAAATTTCCAAATTTTTCGAAAACATCAAATAGGTCTAAAAAGCTTTATTTCGGTCTGAAAATCGTTTTCCGATCGACAGAAAATTTTCTAATATTACTGAAATTTCGAAATGTTAAGAAATAAATAAGTACCTCTAAAACGCTTTATTTTTGTCTAAAAAACATTTTTACTTCAACAGAAGTGTTTCGAAATTTTATCTAAATTTTGAAATTTTTCGAAAAAATAAGCCAGGTCTAAAACGCTTATTTGGTTTAAAACGTTTTTCGATCAACGGAAAATTTTTCTCAACTTTTCACGGAAATTCCCAAATTTTTTGAAAAAATCAAATATGTCTAAAAAGCTTTATTTCGATCTGAAAATCGATTTCCGATTCACAGAAAATTTTCTTATTTTACCAAAATTTTGAAACGTTACGAAAAAATTAAATATCTCTAAAACGCTTTCTTTTTGTCTAAAAAGCATTTTTACCTCAACAGAAATTTTTTCGATATTTTATTGAAATTTTGAAATTTTTCGAAAAAATAAGCCAGGTCTAAAACGCCTTGTTTCGGATTAAAAAACGTTTTTGGATCAACAGGAATTTTTCAACTTTTCACGGAAATTTCCAAATTTTTCGAAAATGTCAAATGTGTCTAAACCGCTTTATTTCGGTCTGAAAATCGTTTTCCGATCGACAGAAAATTTTCTAATTATTCCGGAATTTCGAAATTTTTCGAAAAAATTAAGTATCTCTAAAACGCTTTATTTTTGTCTAAAAAACATTTTTACCTCAACAGAAATTTTTCGATATTTTATCGAAATTTTGAAATTTTTCGAAAAAATAAGCTAGGTCTAAAACGCTTTATTTCGGTCTAAAAAACGTTTTTAAATCACCGAAAAATTTTTCAATTTTAACCGAAAGATGCAAATTTTTCGAAAATATCAAACAGGTCTGAAAAGCTTTATTTCGGTCCAAAAATCGTTTTCCGATCGACAGAAAATTTTCTATTTTTTACCGAAATTTCGAAATGTTACGAAAAAAATTAGGTATCTCTAAAACGCTTTATTATTGTCTAAAAAACATTTTTACCTCAACACAAATTTTTTGAAATTTTATCGAAATTTTGAAATTTTTCGAAAAAATAAGCAAGGTCTAAAACGCTTTATTTCGGTCTGAAAAACGTTTTGTGGATCAAGAGAAATTTTTCGATTTTTCACGAAAATTTTCAAATTTTTCAAAAATATCAAATAGGTCTAAAAAGCTTTATTTCGGTCTGAAAATCGTTTTCCGATCGACAGAAAATTTTCTATTTTTTACCGAAATTTCGAAATATTACGAAAAAATTAAGTACCTCTAAAACGCTTTATTATTGTCTAAAAAACATTTTTACCTCAACACAAAATTTTCGATATTTTATCGAAATTTTGAAAATTTTCAAAAAAACAAGCCAGGTCTAAAACGCTTTATTACGGTCTAAAAAAACGTTCTGTTGATCAAGAGAAATTTTTCAATTTTTCACGGAAATTTCGAAATTTTACGACTTTTCACGGAAATTTTCAAATTTTTCAAAAATATCAAATAGGTCTAAAAGCTTTATTTCGGTCTGAAAAACACATTTTCCGATCAACGGAAAATTTTCGATTTTTTACCGAAATTTCGAAATTTTTCAAAAAAATCAAGTGTGTCTAAAACGCTTTATTTTTGTCTAAAAAACATTTTTACATCAACACAAATTTTTCGATATTTTATACGAATTTCGAAAATTTTCAAAAAATCAAGTAGGTCTAAAACGCTTTATTTCGGTCTAAAAATACATTTTTCAATCGATGGAAAATTTTCGATTTTTTACCGAAATTTCGAAATTTTTAAAAAAATCAAATAGGTCTAAAACGCTTCAATTCGGTCTAAAAAACATTTTCCGATCGACAAAAAATTTTCCGTTTTTTACCGAAATTTCGAAATTTTACAAAAAAATTAAGTATCTCTAAAACGCTTTATTTTTGTCTAAAAAACATTTTTACCTGAACACAATTTTTCCATATTTTATCGAAATTTTGAAATTTTTCAAAAAAACAAGCCAGGTCTAAAACGCTTTATTTCGGTCTAAAAAAACGTTCTGTTGATCAAGAGAAATTTTTCAATTTTTCACGGAAATTTCGAAATTTTACGACTTTTTAAGGAAATTTCGAAATTTTTCAAAAAATCAAGTAGGTCTAAAACGCTTTATTTCGGTCTAAAAAACATTTTTCGATCTATGGAAAATTTTCGATTTTTTACTGAAATTTCGAAATTTTACGAAAAAGTTAAGTATCTCTAAAACGCTTTATTTTTGTCTAAAAAACATTTTTACCTCAACAGAAATTTTTCGATATTTTATCGAAATTTTGAAAATTTTCGAAAGAACAAGCCAGGTCTAAAACGGTTTATTTCGGTTTAAGAAACGTTTTGTGGATCAAAAGAAATTTTTCCGTTTTTCATGAAATTCGAAATTTACGACTGTTCATGGAAATTTCAAAAAATATCAAATATGTCTGAAAAGCTTTATTTCGGTCTAAAAAACGTTTTCCGCACGACGTAAAATTTTCGAATTTTAACGGATATTTCGAAATTTTTCGAAAAATTAAGTATGTCTAAAACGCTTTATTTCCGTCTAAAAAACATTTTTACCTCAACGCAAATTTTTCGATAGTTTATCGAAATTTTCAAATTTTTCGAAAAAAATTAATCATTAACCAACATCCTACATTAAAACGTATTATTATAGAAAATTACACTACACAGATGGAATCAAAAGCCACAACAAAGGAAAACGAAATAGAAAAATAAAAACAGATAGTCACGACTTACGGTTTTGTTATAATAGGTACCCCTGAAGACTGTTATAATAGGTACCACTGTAGGTATGACCTATGGCGGTGATAAATGAGTATGTGTAGGAGCAGTACTCCGACAATCTATACCTAATTCTCTGGTTAGTTTAACCATCCGAATACCAAATGAAGGGGTGCATGAAGGGCGAGCATCAAAAGGTAAGATGGGATGTGGTTCGAAAACGACATCCCTAACAGGGTGAGTGGGCAGTGATTTAAGTTTCGTATAATAGTTGAGAGAGAGCTGCATACGCCTTAAAGCTGGTGAGGTACGGAATGCACCTGTACACAGTCTGAGACCCTGATGGTGAATAGGATCAAGAGCTTTCAAGATGGATTGTCGAGCAGAGGCGTAAATGACAGAGCCATAATCCAGTTTGGAACGGATGAGAGCACGATACAGACGAAGCATTGAATAACGGTCTGCTCCCCAGGATGTATGGGAGAGAACTCTGAAGATATTAAGGGCTTTATGGCATTTGTTTTTAAGAGACTGAATGTGTGACTTGAAGGTAAGTTTATGGTCAAATAACACACCAAGAAATTTTGCCTCTTGAACAACTGGAATACGATGATTTCCCAGATATTCCAGATTATTTTAAGATATTCCAGATATTCCTAGATTTTCCAGAGAGAGGACAACACACCAATACAGTAGAAGGAGCGTGGAGCAACATCAAGCAGAAGTTTCGGCATGAACACTACCCCCATTTTGCTTACACAACGTTGACTCCTGTTTCGTTGATACATGTGGCAGTGGCAGGAAATAGAGACTAGATGTTCTCGTTTGACAAATGCTTCTCGGATCCTTGTTTCAAGCAGAAGATTATCTGTAGTAGAGACCATGCGGCGGAAGCCACTTTAGAAGTCATTATGCAGTTATTGGATTCCAAGAAATACATAAGAAGCTGATTTACCATCCTCTCCATTAATTTGCATAGACAGCTTGTTAATGCTATTGGCCGATAGTTAGTTGGATTTTTTGGGTCTTTACCTGGCTTTGGGAAAGGGATAGTAATTGCTCTTCGCTAAGAATCTGAAAGCAATGTTGTGTCCAGATTCTATTGTACAGGCAAAGTAGATTTTCGTTTGAGCTTTGAGACAAGTGTCTAAGCATGGAGTAATGGATGTTATCATGACCAGGAGCACTATTTCTTGAAGTTTGCAAAGCACTCATGAGCTCACACATTGTGAAAGGAGAATTATAAGGCTCATTTGTGCTGGAGTGGAATTTGAGTGGAATTTTTTCAATCCTGTTTTGAATTACGTAAAAATTTGGATCATAGGTATTATTGCTGGATGTTTGGGAGATAGTCTTTCCCAGTAGGTTTGCAATATCTGGAAGATTGTTTGCAACAATCCCATTGCTATTGAGGGTGGAGGTTGGATAAGACGTATCGTTTCCATTAATTTTTTTTATTTTATTCCAAATGATTTTTGGGTTTGTGGAAGATTTAATGCTAGACACATACTGTTTCCAGGACTCCCTTTTTGCTTCCCATCGGATACGTCTACATTTTGCTCTTGCTTTTTTGAACTCAATAAAATTATCGTTTGTTGGGTACCGTCTAAATCTATTCCAAGCCTTTTTTTGTTCTTTATAAGCAACGCTACAATCAGAGTTCCACCATGGTTTTGGAAATTTGGGGAACTTTGTTGATGTTTTAGGTATTGCTTGATGGGCTGCTTGCATTATTGTCTGTGTAACAGATAATGTGGCTTCATTGATATTTCCTTTCAAGACCAAATTTTCTGTAAGTATGGCATTTATACAGAAACTGTCCAGTCTGCTCTTTCAATTTTCCATCTTGGAAGTCTAGTGGTGGTACATGGAGAGTTCTGATTATCGATCAAGATGATTGAGAAGTGATCACTACCGAAAGGGTTATCCAAAACATCAAAAGAAAAATTTGGCATGATATTAGGTGAACAAATGGAGAGGTCAATCACTGAAAAGCCGCATGATGCAGGATGGCAGTATGTGTAAGAGCCATTGTTAAGACATGCCAAACTGTGACGGATTAAAAGGTTTTCTATTATTCTGCCACGAGAATTTGCATTATTACACCCCCAAAGCTGATTATGGCTATTGAAATCACCCAAGAGGAGGAAAGGAGGTGGAAGTTGTGTAATCAAAAGAGACAGCTGGTTAAAATTAATGGGTTCGTTTGGTGGCAAATATATTGAGCAGATGGTAAGGGATGCCTGAGTATACATACGAATTGCAGTAGCTTGTAGTGTTGTGTTGGAGAGCAGAAGCAGGAATACTATTGGGGACTATGAGGGCAACCCCTCCACAAGCCCTGTCACCAACTTCATTATCTTTACGGAATATAACATGGTTCCGAAGTGTGGGATCACGGTTAGGAGTTAAGAAGGTTTCTTGGAGAGCAACACAGATAGGTGAGTAAGTGTTAATAAGGTGTTTAATATCATCAATGTTAACTTGGAAACCGCGGCAATTCCATTGGAGAATGGAAGAACGCGCCATTAAGGGAAGTGGATAGGACTCTTGGTCCTATTAATTTGTGTGTCTTCATTGTGAGTAAGAGAGGTATCTATCCCATCTTCCTGGAGACGGGAAATGGCATTAGAAATTTCAATATCACATGCATAATCAGTGATGTCATTTTCGGCTTCTTTAATTTTTTTGCTTTTCTGTTTGGACTCTTTTAAAAAGTCCTTGGCTGAAAGGTGTTTGAAGTTTGGTGCCGATCGGAAGTCGGCCAACCTAATTTGCTTTCTTGAAGAACCCTGGGTTTTCAAATTAATTTTCATTTTCGGTTTGCTGAGTCTATCTGCCCCCGAGGGAGTACTTTTTATGATGCTAGTCTTTGTTGGACCGCTGGCCTGAACAGAGTTAGCTGTACAACTACTATTATGAGGGAGTGTCTGGACTGCAACACTCACCATTGAGGGTTGTTTATTTGTTTGGACAGCTGCTGCAAAATTAAGGGTATTGGGGGGTTTGTTAATGTTTAACTGATTTTTTGCTTCAGTATAGCTGATATTATTAGTGACTTTAATTTCAAGAATGCGTTTCTCCTCTTTCCATTTAGGACACGATTTTGCATTTGATGGATGTTCACCTTTACAATTTGCGCATTTAGGAGAAGTGTTTGAGCAGTTGTTGTCATCATGGTCGTGGGTTCACCATTTAGCACAAGTTAGTTTACCTCAGCAAGAGATCTTGGAATGACCAAATTTTTGACAGTTAAAGCATCTAGTTGGGTTAGGGATGTATTCACGGACTTTACAGATCAGGTAACCTGCTTTGATGGTGCTAGGGATTTTAGGTCTATTAAAAGAAAGAATTACATGTTTTGTTTTGATGATATTGCCGTCTTTTTTTTATTGTAATGCGCCTTGCGGCGGTGATTCGCTGGTCCGCAAGTTCGTTCATAAAGTCTTGCTCGTCGACATCAATCAAATCCGTCTCTGATATTACACCACGAGAGCTATTTAAAGTTTTATGAGGATTGACCTGTACTGGATTGGAAAGAAAATTTTGTGCATTGTAGAAGAGAAGTTGATTGACTTGGTGTGGCAGTTTCTATAAGCAAATCGCGTGATTTCAAACGTTTTATATTTTTAAACATTCCAGCAACGCTTTTAACGGTTTTATCGATAACGAACGGTGACAGGTTTTTGAATCGTTCATCATTAGATGAAACAATTAAGAATGATGGTTAAACGGTTGTCAGACTAGGTGTATCAAAACATGCTCTTTTGGTCATTGGTTCGACATTCGGTGAAGAAGTTTGTTCAAGGAACAAGGTACAGGAACAAGGAGGGGCATCGGTTGGTAAATACGGATGCGGGGAAAGGAATGAACGTGGCGATCAACTCATCGAATTTGCAGAAGCTGAAAACCTTAGCATCATGAATTCATTTTTTAAGAAGAAACCGCAAAGAAAATGGACATGGAAACACCCAAATGGGGGAACTAGTGAAATTGACTATATCCTGGCAAACAAGAAATCAATTATTGAAGATTGCAGCGTACTGAACAGATTTAATACTGGAAGTGATCATCGAATGGTGAGATGTAAAATGCACTTAAATACTAAACTAGAAAGGCAGAAGCTCATTAGGAAACAAGTATGTAAGAGGGTGGATTTAAAGAAATTAAAAGAAAATACTGAGGCATTCAAGTTGGAATTAAAAAATCGCTTTTCTGCACTGGAAGGACTTATTGAAGAAGTTGACATCTCAGAAGCAAATGAAAACATTGTTAAGACAATAGTTGAAACTGCTGGGGAAATTGGTGGTGTAACCTGTAAAAAGCACAATAGCAAATTATCTGAGAAGACGAAACAACTCATGAAAAGGCGAAGACTTATGAAGGTGGACAATCAAAATACCAGTCGCAAGATCGAGTATGTAGAACTTTGCAAAACTTTGCGCAAAAACATGAAAGAAGATATAAGAAAATTCAATTGTGAGTTAGTAAGGAAGGCCATTGAAAGCAACAAGAGCCTTAGGGTTGTTAAAGGGAGTTTGTCTATTGGGAAGAAACACATCATTGCATTAAAAGGAGAGGATGGCACTGTAACAAGAAATAGGGAAGAAATACTTAGAAGAGTTGAAGAATTCTACAAAAATCTATACGAAAGTAACAGTGAATTAAACGAAGACATTGAAATAGTCGAAGGAATAGCTCCTAAAATCTTAAAAGAAGAAGTAGCATTTGCAATAAAAAGTATGAAGAAAGGAAGATCCCCTGGCGATGATGGCATTACATTAGATATCTTAAAAGAAGCTGGAGAACATGTAGAAGACATACTCGCAAAATTCTTTACCAAATGCCTCAACAGTGGTAACATACCAAACCAATGGGATTCTGCAACAGTAATTCTTTTGCATAAAAAAGGTGATAAAGAGGATTTAAAAAATTACCGACCAATTAGCTTGTTACCTGCTATTTATAAAATCTTCACAAAAGTGCTAACACATCGCCTGCAGAAAAAATTAGATGCAGCTCAACCAAGAGAACAAGCTGGATTTCGAAGTGGATTCAGTACAGTGGACCATATTCAAGTATTAAGAGAATTAATTGAAAGAACACATGAATATGAACTTCCATTGTGTGTGGCATTTATTGACTATGAGAAGGCCTTTGACTCTATTAAAACATCAGCAGTCATCAACTCTTTAAGATCAACAGACATTGAGGATGTGTACATTGACATGGTGAAACGTGTGTATAAAAATGCAAGTGCAAAATTTCGGTTACATAAAGATACCAAAACTATCAAACTTGGCAAAGGGGTGAGGCAGGGAGATACCATTTCTCCAAAACTTTTTACTTCTGCTTTACAGATGATTTTTCAGCTGATAAATTGGAATAACAAGGGAATAAAAATAAATGGTGAATATTTAAATCATCTGCGGTTTGCTGATGACATTGTTATTTTTTCAACGGACCCATTGGAACTCCAAGACATGGTACAAGAGCTCTCAACTAGAAGTGAAGAAGTTGGACTCAAGATGAACCTACAAAAAACTAAGATCATGTTCAATAATTTTGTAGAGGAAACAAAAATACAAGTTGACAACACTGAGCTAGAAATTGCTGATTCATATATTTACCTTGGCCAGCTGATTTCAATGGATGGCAACATTATGAAAGAACTCAACAGACGTATTAAACTTGGCTGGAGTGCATTTGGAAGAAACAGTTTTATCCTGAAGGGGAAATTGCCTTTATGTCTAAAAAGAAAAGTCTTCAACCAGTGTGTATTGCCAGTCCTCTCTTATGGATCAGAGACATGGAGTCTAACAGTTGGAGCAATACGAAAGTTACAGACAACGCAAAGGAGCATGGAGAGGTGCATGCTTGGAATAACTAGGAGAGATCGAAAAAGAAACACTTGGGTGAGAGAGCAAACTAGAGTAGAGGACATCATTGTTAAAGTAAAAGGACTGAAATGGCGATGGGCTGGGCATATTGCAAGAAGAACTGATCAACGATGGACAACAGAAATTCTGAACTGGATTCCAAGAGACCACCGAAGACCTAGAAAACGTCCTCAAACTAGATGGGTGGATGAAATAAGAAAAGAGGTTGGGGTGACGTGGAAACGAATGGCCCAGGATAGACTTGTGTGGAAAGCATTTGGAGAGACCTTCATCCAGCAGTGGATAGATAATGGTTGAATATGATGATGATATATATATATATGCATGCACTCATATAATTGCATAATTAAGGTTAAGTATACCATTGTATATATATTTAGTTATAATCTTTTCTTCGTCATAGGAGGATTGCCAACAGTTAATGTCTGTCGCTTCCCTTTTGGTAACAGCTCTGGAATCTGCACTGAGGGGAGACATAGTAAGTAGGGATTATTTTTAACTGCACCCGACTGACTCCAATTAAATCAAGCATCTAACGTCTTCCCAAGTTGAATAAATGGCATAAAAGTGCGGATAATAAATGTTCACAATCGTTTATGGGGGTTTCCTTTCATCCTTGCACAGCCTTCCTGCTTTTGCACCTACAGCTCTTTGGTGATGGTGGTGCAGCTTTTTATATAGCTCACTTGTGTTGTTATTAAGCATGTAGCCAAGAAGACTAAGAGGTGTTTAGGCCCTCCATGAACAATTTTGTAGACAGTTTTAAAAAGTCTCTAACCCCAAATTTTATGAAACTAAACTAATGGATCTCATTTTTAGTCCTCCTCTGTATATGCCCTTGGTTACTCCAGCTCTTCTAAATATCTTATTGTCCAGGCTACTGACCCTATTGTAATGCCTATGCTGCATAATTATAACGTATTTATGCTTTACTCTTCAGGTTGATCTTGACTATGTCCTTTCGTCTTGTGCAGAGCGTTTTCCGGAAGCTTACAAATTGAAGGAGACAGTGCAGACCTCTCAGAGTTTGAGCAGCGTTGCTGAGGACCCAGTTACTGTTTTATTGCCGTCTGGTATACTGCCAAGCTCAGAGGATTTAAACCCGTTAGTAAACTCCTTTTTTATTTATTTAGTTGTAATTTTCTTATAGCGTTAGCACCTTAGTTGATGCTACAAGTTGTGATGCTCTTGTAGTATTAGCATCTTCGTGATGCTACAAATTACGATACTCCTGTAACGTCACCAACTCTGGTGCTGTTACAAGTTTTGATGTTCTTGTAGCGTAAGCTCTTTAGGCGATGTTACAAGTTGTGATACTTTTGTAATATTAGTACTACTGGTGCTGTTACAAGTTGTGATACTTTCGTAGTATTAGTACTGTTGGTGCTGTTACAAGTTGTGATACTCTTATGGCATTTGTACCCTTGGTAATTCTTAAATACATTCTTTGCAAATTAAATTCTAGTTTTCAAGTAGCAAAACTTTGTTGATGCTGTTTATGTGATGCCAATCCTGATCTTTTTCAGAAGTCAAGCTGCTCCAGTTGAGTTTCATCTTGATTTTCCCAAAATTAAAAGCACACTCTGTGGAACTGATGAAAGACAACAATTGCTGCTTCTTCAAGCCTTAAGATGGGTATGCCAACCAGTTGTTAATTGATGCATAAAATTCAACATTATGTTATGTAGAATACACATTAGAGGTTAGTGACGTTGTAAAGTGGAGATTTAGAAGTTAAAAGGAGCGTGTAGCTATGTTCCGAAGAGAGAGATGTTGCTGACCTTCACCAAGAACCCACAGTCGATTCGTGGTGAGTGACAGTGACGTTTGTCTAAAACGTCACAAGTTCTTCTTAACGTATGAAAGTATGCTCCACAACGTCAACAGACCATAAGGGTTGGGGCACAAGCTTCTCATTCTGCAATATTTGCATTTCTTTAGGCTAATTTTTATGAAAAAATATGCTTGGGAAGCAATTGACTCACTTTTTGAAAATCACACATCCGTCCGATTTGAATATGAAGTGTAAAATTCCACATTGTTCATTTCATTGATGGAAAAAATTCAAAGACTGTAATTCCCAATATGCACTCTTTGAAAGGTTTAAGAGAGATTTGTTTTTGAATAAGAGATTTGTTCTTGAATAAGAGATTTGGCTTTTCGTAAGATTTTTATTCTTATAATCGACAGAATCAGATCTTTATTCCTATGACTGTTGAAATATTGATAAGACATTAATTGTAAGCAAGTATGGGGAAATGTACAATGGCTATAAGCCAATTTTAAAGAATTTTAACATGAATGCATGCCAGTTCACAACAGTTTCAGCATGAGTGATAGTCAGTTCTGAAGAATTTTAGAATAAATAGGGATAAGTTCAGAAAAATATTAGTATAAATGGTCCAGTTTTGAAAAATTTATCATGAATGGCACACTTGTGTATTTCAGGCAAGACTGTAGCAAGGATTTAATTGTGGAGGGGGGGGGGGTTTCAAAAATGTTCACAGCATATATCGATACAATCACAGCATGCAAGTCTGTAGTCAAGTCCAATTAAAAATTCGGTTTTGGGAGGGACCGGTCCCTAAGATCCCTCCTCTAGATGCAGGCATGATTTCAGGGGGACGTTTAATGTGAGTTACAACCTCTCATTCTGATGCCTATACTTCTATGTCTAAAGTTCTGATACATGTATTTTTTTTTATTTTCAGAGGCTTACAAAGGCTGATTCATGGGACAATAAAGAAAAATCCATTTCAAATTTCATAAAACACGATGTCCTTACTTTGAAAGATGTTTCAACAAAACAAGTAAGCCTTAAATATTCTCGTTGGACTTCTTGGAGAAAAGATACTTTAGAATGTTGATCTTCTTATATTTAAATAGCTCAAAACTGATTTTTTTAATTTAATGAATTTCCTTTGTGAATTGCTACTTTAATATGCGAGTTAAAAGTGACAAGCTTGAGTTAAAAGTGACAAAAGTACAAAGTTGGTCACATTAGTTGTGACTCAATAGAAAGAACGTTAGGATATAATCGAGTGGTCACTGGATCGATACCAGTCTAAGACATTGCCTTTTTCTTCTTCTGATTTGGATCAAAGAGGTAACTGGCAATACAGCTGGCCGGTGAATCGGCCACACTTCATTGTTTGTGCAGCTCTAGATCAATGTGTATTCCTGACGAGGGATGGCCGAAGTCTGTCCAAAATGCGTTGAAATTAGATCAATAAAAATTTTTACTATGCCTATGAGTTTTGCACTTCTATTCGTTATTCAAAGAGGTATAGTTTGTGAATAAAAAGAAAGCTTGTGCCTGAACTAATTTAACCTTTTCTTTTCCAGCCCACTTTTGTGCACACAATGCGCACGTTTAGTGTCATCCATCGACAGAGCATTGCCAGATTTCTCAATGCATTTGCCTCCTTCAGCAAAGGTGATTTTTTTTAAAAGTTTTAGAAAGTTCATATAAATAGTGTTTTCTCTTTTAAAAAATATTAATATATTGTGGTTATTAAAGTTATTGTCTACATTTAGCACACTAAATATGGTCTTTCTAATATGTGGCATGGTACAGAAATTACTTAAACTGATCTATTTTATTTCGGCCTTACTGACTAGTTTTAAAACACCCGGAGTAATCTCTTTTCCCCCAGTGTTAGCCATTTTTGGTTAATCGGTGTCTGACAGTTTGAATTGCCAGATATAAAGGCATCTATTTGCTAGTCGGTTTGATATAAGAACACCATGATAGCAGGCCAATAGCTAGATGCTTTTTACAGACGGCTCAGAAAGCTACAGGCAAGCTTAACATTCATTAATGTTTTGATATATTTCATTAATATATTTAATAATACTAAATATCTAAGACTAATATATTTAACGTTAATAAATAAATAAATAAATTCCTTAAATTAAATTTTTGTATATAAAATTTATAATTTCCCTTATCCTTATTATAGAGCAGATGAAGACTCAGACTTGTGTAAAAAAAAATGATGTATATATCTATATATATATCTATCGTAGAAATCTATTTTGAATATATTTTTAACATCAAAGAACAATTTCCATTGTCATGTACAATTTTATACAAAACAACAGATTTTAAATAATATTCTAAAATAATTTATTTTGAAAAAAAAAACAAAAAAAACCAGGAGAGGCTCATCCCTCCTTCCCCTAGCCTGGATACAGCTTTGCATTATAGATGACTGACACTACCCCTTCATGATGCACTTGAAAACGACCATGTCTTGGAGTCGAACCCCAAACCTGGCTAGTCCAAAGGCAGTGGATGTAATTACTGGGACATACCTTGAGCAATCTTGTATTATGATATTGAGTGTAGCTGTGTGGTGTTAGTGTGAATGATCCAAAAAATTGTATTCCCCAAAGTGAATGGGAATAGCAACTCATTCTTTTGAAGGAATAATCATTTTCAGGGTGGAATAAGTCACTGGCATCTGCAGTGGAGGTGGATGGTGTCATAACATACATTGCGATACAATTTTGTATATGTACATATGAATATACGGAGTTTTAGTTCTGCGTCCCCAACCCCTTATGAACTTTCTGCATAGGCTAATGGAAAAAATGAATTATTTAGCTGGGAAACTCAGAGCAAAGGAAAATACAATAAAACTAAGTCGTAGCGGCAATTCAGTTATTGCGTCAAAATTCTGAAGTTTTCTTATACATTATTTATAAATAAATTACATGTTGGTATATACAGGAAGTTCATAAAGGGGGGGGGGGGAGTTTACAGGCTTATAATATCAGGGTTACATAGATACAATTCCCTATATTCATATATATATAATATATATATATATGCAAAATGTATCACAATGTGGCACTGGAAGATCCAGGGGGGGGGGCAATTGGGCATCGCCCCTCAACTTTCAGCGAGATTATATCATGGAAATGGATTAACAGTACTGGGCACTTGGTGAAAAAAGGAATAGGAAACAAATCATCTCCTTTTGAAAGTTCTTTTGGATCTGCCTTTTCAATGAGGGGTTACGATCCTCATAACCCCCCCCCTGGATATGCCAGTATGTGTTTGGTTATAGTGTCAAAATTTCGGTGGTCCATTGAATATTGTTATAACAGAGTTTGACTGTAGGTGCTTCACGATATTCTGTTAAAAGTATCAATACCGTTATGGAGTTGAAGAAAAGTATTGGTCTGTTTCTTTTGTAGGCCGAGCATACCTTTCGCAGTGCCCTGAATTACTCGAAGCACTAATGGACAATCTTCTTGTTTTTAAATCCAAGGACAGTATCATCAAAGATATGACCCTTGGAGCCCTACAGAAACTCAGTATGAGGCAAGCATATGTGCTTTATTATCAAAACCAAGTATTTGTTGAAATAATGACTAATTAGTAATAAATGGCAATTAGCAATAATTACTAATGGTTAGCAAACAATATAAAGATTTACTGAAAAGGTGAATCACTGTGCAACAATTATGATTAGCAATAAAAAAACATGACTAACACAGTTAAATTTCTTGTAAAAAGATTGGTAGTTATTTCGGAGGCGATGGCCTTCCTTTTTCAAAACTTCTAGAAAGTTTGTGAATTACATGGTCTATAACTGTCGGGTTATACCTGCGGCTACTTGCAATGTTCCAACGGTTCATATTTCAGGCTCTTGTCTGACATCAAGAGCCCATTAACATCTGTTCATGAAGGAGATCCTGCAATATAAACTGTCGGTCCTTAAGAATATTGCAAGTAGCTGTTGATATAGCCCGACTGTTTTATAGCCTGACTGTTTTATAGACTGTACAGTTCAGAAACTTTCCAGACGCCAACCTCTACACTCACACTCTCACTGCACTCACCATCTCTCAAAGATTGCATATGCATTCCGTTTGTACTTCTTGTTTCCATCAAAATTGCCGCAGTTCTTCGGAAATTAAATTTTTGTGTAGTATTCAAACCCATAAACAAGATTGGTACTTTACAACTCAAGGACCCAATCCCAGACATTGCCAATTGCGGTGTTTATAACGTTCAGTACAAATGCAGAATACTTTGTGATGGGCAGACACGTAGGGCTCTTCGGTTTCACCTTAAAGAGCATCAAACCGTTTTTCAACCAAGAACTTCAACGGTCGGCCATAGCTAAACACAGTTGGGATTCCAGACATAAGTTTGAATTTTCGGAGGCCAAACTCATCACTAAAGTTAATTCTGCTTCAGATTTGGACTTTTTTGATGCCTTACATATTTTTATGAACAGTGATAAAGTTGTTAACTTCCCATGTGATAATAGTTTCTTTCTTAATGTTTATAAAAGGCTTTTCACCGGGTGACGCATCACACATTCCACGTTTGCACATGTCGAGATTGAACCATCCAAGTGAGCTCATACCATACTCCACTCAGACCTCTGTTAGTTTTGAGAAAGGAAGACCATTTCCTCCGAAACAATTGTCAACCTTTTTACATTAAATTTAACCGTGTAAGTCACGTTTTTTATTGCCAATTATAATATAAAGATTGGTCAAGAACTTATCATAATCAGTAATACTGTCAGGACGGACTCACATTAAAGTTTAATATTAACATTGTAAAGTGGTTTTTTTTTTAAAGCTGCACTATATAACAGGTATGGCCAACAGTTTGAGTGTGGAAGAGTTTTTGGTCGGTCATGCCCATATTTGTAATTTGGCAACACCGCATGCCATAGTTATTGCCATATTATCAAGTTCCGAAATGTTTTATAATATTTTAGTCATTAGTTCCTCGTTTTTAATTTATCTTCTTCTAAAATTTTTTTTATTGTATATGTGCAAGACCACCCTTACCATTGAACTACTTGGGCTTCAACCCTAGATCTATTTTTTCTAAAGGTCGTTTATATTTTTTGACTTCTATATCTTTTTATTCATGTTTCTAAAAAGCTGTGTTTTGTGATGGTATGCATATCACAATAGCATAAGTACAATTTTATTATTCATATGATTTAATGTTTCAAATTTTATCTTTACCCTTCTACCATCATCAATTAGTGTAGGAGGCTTGCCTGTGTTAAATTTTGCAAATTCAATAGTTTGCATGTGATTCATTTCTTAGGTAAAATGTTAGTCCCAATGAAAAATTTGTCCACTTCTGCTTTGAACCTTGTTACTAATGTTTATTGTATGTAGTGCTGTGTCAACTTTTGCGCTATATTGGTTTTTCCGAATCTTATCCGATTTTTTTTTTTTACATTGTGTCGTTTGAATATGCCTTTAATACATTTTTACCATTGTAGTTTTATTTTCATTTTAAAAACGTATGTACAGTCTCAAATTGTTTGGTGCAGAATGACCCTTGCTATCTTTGTGCCATAAAAATACAACCAACCAATATTTACTCTGATAGGATAAATTTAATTTTAAGGTATAGAATTTATTTATTTATTTTTAAGGTTTTCATGTTTTCGCATGCAGGGATATTTGACAAGTGGTTCTTGTTCTTTTTAGCATAGAACTGGTTGTTAGATTATTCCTGTTGTTATGTATAGGACTATTTATTAGGTTTCCATATTTTGCGTAAGGGAATATTTGTATCAGAATTCCTGTTTTCACATGTAGGAATTTTTGCTTTCACATGTGTGGATACTTTCGTTGGATATTCCTGGTTTTTCATGTAAGAATAATTGTAAACTTTCCTGTTTTCATGTGTGTTTAGGAATATATCAGATTACCAATAGCACTGGCGTATGTAGGGGGGTTGTAGCGGGTCATAACCTCTGTTGTGGTACAGTTTTTTACATGTACATATGAATACATGGAGTTGTAGTTCTGTTACCCTTTTTTTTAAGCTTGTAACCCCACCTGATGAACTTTCTGCATACGCTAATGATCAATAGGAAAATTTTTTACATTATTCTTTTGTATGATATTATTACCTTTCTCAGGGCTAACGTAATTGCCAAATGGTCAGCATGCAAAGCCACCTGGGCATGTTTTTTTGCGATTTTTGTGGGGAAATTTTATGGATTATATTTCGGATTCCCACGCTTAAGCCCAAACTAGTGCTTTCTATGTATAGGGTGAAAAGAGACACGTTCCACGGTGTGGAGGGCTATTTTCTTTTTCTTATCTATCTAAAACGTAGGTTCTAGTAGGAGCCACATATAAAAGTTGAGTGTCAAAACTTAATAATTGTATATTATTCTTGCTTTCGTATGTAGAAATATCCATTGGAAATTTTATGTTTTTGTATGCAGGAATATCTGTCAGACTATTATGATAGAAGCAGGAATGATGGAGTGGCTTTCGGATACGTTAAATAACTCTAAGATACTTTCGGATTACGGCTTGGAATATGGCGCTGCTCTTCTCATGAATCTGTGCCTATGTCCCCAAGGTAAGCAGTTTTGTTATATGCACTTACTACTTCTTCATCGGTCTTTGAAGAATCTGGGGCTCCTACGATCATCGCCCATTTTCCTCTGTGTAAAGTTTTTCTTCGCCATTTTTGTATTTCTGTTCTTTTGAGGTCTTCCTCCAATTCATTCGATTATCGTTTATCAAGGATTTCCAGTTTTCTTCTTCTTCTTCTTTATATAAACCTACCATTACTAAACGATCAGTAGCCATTATTAACATATTCGCATCTCTAGCATTAATTATTAATACTTCAATATTTTTATTTGTTTGTGAAGGTAAAATTAAAAGTGAACAGATTAAAGAAAAGCTGTTTTTTGTCCTCCGAAACCTGTTGCACCTGGAGAAGAAAAATGTGAGTTTTTGTATATTTTTTTTTGCATGGTACTAAAAAATAGCATTTTTATTAAAAAAATTCAATTAGTGTTTTAATTTTTTTTAGGTGACTGAGTACGTCAATGGCGCGCTTTATAGTATACTGTCGATTCCTGGTATAAAGCAGTATGCAAACCAGCAAGTAATAATTATTTAATTACTATTATTTGTATTTTAATTACTGCTATTTGTATTTTAATTATCATTATTTATATTTATTTATATTTTAATTATAATTATTTGTTTTATTTATATTTTAATTACCATTATTTGTATTAAAATTACTATTATTTGTAATAGTAATTAAAATACAAATGCATAGAACTCACCTTGTTTGGTGCAGAATGACCTTTGCTGTCCTTGTGCCATAAAAGTACACCAAACTAAGCATTATTTGTATTTTAATTATTAATTTTAATTTATTACTTTTAACGTTGAAAACGTTTACAGAGGTCAATTGGAAAAACAAAACAAAAAAAAAACAACCCCACAACACATCATTTTTTTCGCCACATTCTTTCGTTATTTTTTTTCGTCACATTTGTTCTTTATTTTTTTCTGGGCTGCTAATGAGGCTATGACTATGATATTTAACATAGGAATATATGAGTTGTAGCTCTGTAACCCCTCCCATTAAGCCTATAACCCCCCTTATGAACTTTCTGCCTACGCCTATGATGTGAAGGCACTTGAAATGTTGCATGTCAGTAAGAAGTGAAGGCACTTGAAATGTTCCGTGTCAGAGGGCCCGGAGCCCTATCCTTTTACTGGCCAGCTAATGGATCTACGACTACCATATTCCGCATTCAGAGTGTGTATGTGAGGACACTTGCAATGTTGCATGTCAGGGGCATACCGGAGGGCCTGGAGGTCCATCGTTTTTCTAGGATGCTATTTGAGCTACGACTACGATATTCGATATTCAGAGTGTGTATGCGAGGGCACTTGAAATGTTGCATGTCAGGGCCGTATCGAAGGGCCTGAGCCGCCATCATCGTTTTTGGTTTTTGGCTGCTATTTGGGCTATGACTACGATATTCCGTATTCAGAGAGTGTACTTGAGGGCACTTGAAATGTCATACGTCAGGGACGTATCAGAGGGCTAGGAGCACCTATCCTTTTTCTTCGCTGCTAATGTGGCTATGGCTCCGATATTCCGCATTCAGAGTGTATACATTTTCAATGTTCTAATATTCAATAACGTTGAAGATTTTTTTTATAAAGAATTTCATACCAAATGTTTCCAACGCTTTTATATTTCAATTGACCTCCGTAAAAACATTTTCAACCTTAAAATAAAAAAAAAAAACATTAAAAAAAAATGCCGTTAAAATATTTAATTATAAAACTCTTGGAAAGGACTCTATTATTAAATGAAGGAAATCAGTTACACATAACATAGATTGTGAATTTGTATAATGATAAATAATATATATATATATATACAGCGAAAATCGGTTATAACGACCTTCAAGGGAACCGTGCAAATTCGGTCGTTATAACCGATAGTCGTTATAAACGATATCTTTTTAAAATGATTGTAGCCTATAGTATAATACACTTTTAGAGTTTTATAAATTATTTTGATAGTAAAAAGTATTAAACTATTTGGTTTCAAAATTAAATTAAAATATATTTAATTATAATGAATTGAATTTCCGTCTATATTAAATTATATTTATAGCCTCACTAAATACATAGCAACTTTTGTCTCTTTCTAATTTAAAAAAATTCTAGAAACACTACATATAATAATATAAAAAAACAGATCTAATAAATAATATTTACATATTGTTCAATGATTTCAGAACAGTGCCGGTTTAAGAGTTTTGTGGGCTCTACGCTGAAAAAATAGAATGGGCCCTTAAAGAATATGACCCTCGTGATATTCAATTAATAAATCACTTTTTAAGTTCACTATCTTCAATATTCAGGTTTAGCAGTAATAAAAATTTCTCAGACATTTGTAAATAAACAAGATTAAAATAACGCTTAAATTTTGATAACTAACCCACATTGTTCCGATTTATGACTGTCAAGTCACGTCGTTATATCCGATACGAATTTCCCTAGTTAGAATCTACGTAGACTACAAAATCGCCGTCGTTATATACGATGTCGTTATAACCGATATATTTAGTATGGAGTAGAATAGCAAACCAAACTTCTTGTAAAAATTCCATTGTTATATGCGGTTGGTCGTTATAACCGGCGTCTTTATAAACGATTTTCACTGTATATATATGTTATTTTAGATGAAATATTAATCTTTGTTTATAAATTCATTTTATGTACCACTCCAAACCATTTAAAATGTGGATAATGTTATTTTAATGTATAACTATCCAAGACTGTCTAAAAAACATTCAAAATTTCTTCTCTCTCTCTGTAGCATTTTGAGGATACCTTATTGCGCATGATGAAAAAGTCGGAGCCGGAAGTGAAGAAACAGCTTGAGTGTATTCAAGAGTTACTACATACAGGTAATTAGATGCAGGTGCAGCTTGCTTGCATCTATGATACATAAATGCAGATTACTCCTAAGTATATGCAAGCATCCTCTCCAAATAATTTAACAAAATACTATTAACACAGTTAAAATGTATTAAACGTAAAACGTTTTTCTATAGGTATTTGTATTACCATCTTCACAAATAAATAGAATGAAATATTCACAAATAAATAGAATGAAATATTCACAAATAAAATAGAATGAAATATTCACAAATAAAATAGAATGAAATATTCACAAATAAAATAGAATGAAATATTCACAAATAAAATAGAATGAAATATTCACAAATAAATAGAATGAAATATTCACAAATAAATAGAATGAAATATTCACAAATAAAATAGAATGAAATATTCACAAATAAAATAGAATGAAATATTCACAAATAAAATAGAATGAAATATTCACAAATAAAATAGAATGAAATATTCACAAATAAAATAGAATGAAATATCTCATGGTTGATAAAAGTAGACTATATTTGTGAGCTCATGGGTGGATAGGTGGTGACATCTGTTGGCCATTAAAGTTTACGTAATTTAAAATTGATCCCATTCTGGACGGATTTTAGAAACAGCTGTTGTATCATTAATAAGGCACTTTTCTTTTTCTATTGTTCGAATGAGGAAAGCCTCAAAGAAATGTTTTTAAAGGAGGAAAGACTTATAAATAAGTTCATCTTAATAAAATAAAAATTTATGGTCCGGATGAACAATTTCTTAATTTTTAACATAGAGTGGATTGGTCTTCCTTGTGCATGAAGGTGGTTCATCACTTCTTAGACTGTTTAATACTCTCCCATTCACTGCCTGCATTTCACCAGTGCAATGTAATTTCAGAGAAATACAACTTTTTTATCTGATTAATATAAAATCAGGATTTGGAACTTCAAGTGCTCGTTTTTCATAAATGTTGTTAGAGCATTTTCATCTCCCTAATGTGCATGTTTTTTTCCTTAGTACCTGTGTTTCTATGGTTGTCAGTATTTTCTTATATAACAGGAAGATCCTTTGTACATGCAATTCCTTACTTTTTATCTATACAGAACACTAACGTTCATTTCTCATTAGAATATGTAGATGCCCCTTAGTGTGATAAGTTCTGGGATAACAAAGGAATTTGTGGGGAAATGTCTGGAAAGTGTGGGGATTTTTTGGTACTCACTTGATTCGTGAAATCTTTTCTTCTCCTTTCATTATTTGTATTGGAATATCAGTGTATGGAAGTAATAAGATTAAATTTAATTGCATTTTTTTTCTCGCTAAAACGGTAAGAAATTTAAAATAGTATTGGTTTTTAAAATACTCTGTAAATTTTTAGCTCTAGTTGCTATGTGTAAGCTCATTAGCTTCAGTTGGATTCCTATACAAGCTTGAATGTGTGTAATGGAACGATTGAAGATCGCGTTAGACTGCTATTCCTATTTTAGCTGACCTTATATACTAGAGATGAGATGGGTTCGGGCTCTATATTTCATATTATTTTCAGGCTTAGGCGCATAAAACGGATGCAACTGAAGCCAAAAACATTTTTCTATATTTAAGTTTAGGCTCAGGTGGGCTCGAACTTCAAATGCATACATATTTGAAATGAGAAAAAAAAAAAAGAGATATAGTTTAGTAGTTTCTATATGGCTAATAACTTAGTTTCAGTGCTCTAATTAATTTAAAAATTAAAGCTTGCTTTAGAGCTTTGAATAATTTTTAAATTTATTTTTATAAGCTGATTATTTAGTCGCAGTCCTATCACATTATTTCAGTTTAAACTACACATTTCATTATTGAGATTAGCTTTTCTGGATAAAGTGATATTTATTTATTTTTTTTAATTCAAACTTCTTTAGATGGAGCAGACATTTGTAGTTCCGAAGAAGATGTGGAAGATGATGTATGTGTTTACAGAGGTTTTTTATTTATTAAAATTACGTTATTTTATTCAAATTATTTTTTGCTGTTGTTTATAGTTGATCATTTTGTACAAATTTTTTTGAAGTGTCTAAGCTTATTGTATTTCTCGAAGTTTTTTATTTAATTTCTATGAATACATCTTTACGTTATTAGATAAACTTCTATCTACCTATGACAATGATCGATAATGAAAGTGCTTCGTTACTCCTGTGCTGCAATTGAATTTAAATTTTTTATTGTATAAAAAGATATGCAAAATAAACAATATATAAGACA
>QLNU02015270.1:113928285-113969469 GCA_006491805.2 Dysdera silvatica | reverse complement strand
TACTTAAAACATAAAATTAATACATATTACTTGAATTATAAAATTAATACATATTACTTAAAACACAAAATTTATACATATTAAAACATAAAATTTATACATATGACTTAAAACATAAAATTTATACATATGACTTAAAACATAAAATTAACGCAGATTACTGAAAACATAAAATTAATGCAGATTACTGAAAACATAAAATTAATGCATATTACTTGAATCATAAAATTAATACAAATTACTTAAAACATAAAATTGATATCTATTACTTAAAACATAAAATTAATACATATTACTTAAAACGTAAAATTAATTCATATTACTTGAAACATAAAAATAATATATATTACTTAAAACACAAAATTAATACATATTACGTAAAACATAAAATTTAGTCCCTGCAGAGGTAATGTATTTGCATAGCATACAGCTATCCCAGGTTCGGCTCACAACTGTACCAAAAAAAAAAAAAAAAAGTAACACTTACTGCCTAACTGGTTGCCAGGAGTTGGTCTACGGCCCATTGACCTTAAGAGGTTCGGATTCTATGGAAATTGTATGTCTCAGTGCATCATGACCCTTGTGCTGTAAAATGCAAACAAAGCAAAACGTGAAATTAATATATATTATTTAGAACATAAACTAACCACTGTAAAACTAATGCATTTACATAAACATAAGATTGATACATTACTTTTATAAAACAATACTTATTTTAAGTTAGATTACATTTGACATTTGTTTCATTTCAGTTTGACCTTCCCTCCAATTTATATTTAAAGGTAAGCTTTCTTTAAACATTTTTTAGATTTAACAAATTTTCATTAATTTGGAAGTAATGATTTTTTTTATAAAAATAACAGCATTTAATTTTGTAGGATTCGTTTAAAGGTTTCTAAAACAGTTGCCTTGAATGTAGTTACTTTAAAGATGGCGTAGTAGAGGTGCCAATTCTAAGGGGCCCCAAATCCCCTTTGACTCTCCCTAAATATTTGTAGAGTCCCTGTCCTCTCTATGTATAATAAACAAAGAAATGCAGAACATAGCTGAGGGTGGCAGACACAACATGTGAAATACTGCGTTACCTCCCAATAAAGGACACTCACAGGAGCAGATATTTTGTTGCTTAAATAGAGGTGTCCCTTCTTTGAAGGTGCGTGCATTGTTACATATGTATACTGATGACCAGAGGAATTGTCCCTTAAATAGAGGTGTCCCTTATGGGAGGCAACACTGTACATTGTTATTGTTTGTTTCTCTCATCACTATGGAGGTGCAATTCAGGGGTTTATTAGTGTTCAGACTCCACTGCAAAATACATATAGTGTCCTATAAATTAGGTGGCATTTTTGGCTTGAAGAATTAATTGTACAGTTGATGACACAGTTATATGTGGGTTAATTATTTATTAGTTAAGTTAATTTTAATATAGATTACAGGGATAATTAGTTAGGGACAAATTGATATTGACTAATATCTGAATTAAATTTAGCTATAGCGAGTTTATTGTAAGTTTAATTAGTGATAATGGTTCCATTAAATTAGCTGATTAACCGAATTAATATTAGCTACTTAAAAATTTTGATTAACTAGAATTAATGGATTAATTCTTAATTATAAATAGCGGTTTGCACTAAATAGCTGATAGTAAATGCTAATTTCTTGTTAATAAATAGTTCATCAATTACTCTGTGAGTAGAACCATATTTCTCTTTTTTACTACTTTATCTGGTTAATTTTTTATAAAATATTTTTTATATGACATCCTGGGTTATGGTTAAATTTTAATCTTAACAGTTAACTTTTAATATCAAATTTTAATAATACTTATATTTATGTTAAATATTTAAAATTGACTTTATTGTATTGAAGTGCCATGATTATTATTTGTGTTGCAACCTAGGCAAGCAAGGTGCAGAGCAACGATGATCCAAACAGAGAACCAAGGCCAGGAATTGACATTCAAGATAATGACCAGGAGCTTGAAGACAAGTAATATATCTATCTTCCAGCGTTACACACACACTTTACTTTCTATATATATATATGATTGCTTTACAAGTTATATAATAATTGTTATTTTGAGATTAGTGAGGGATTTAAAAACACAACTTCTTGGGAACCAACTGCTCCTTTTGTTGTGTGAAGACGGAATGCCTTTGCTTGACAAAGTGGGGTAGTTTGTAGTATGTGGGTTAATGAATACAGGGTGTCTAGTCAATACCACATAAACTCTGCACAGCGAGAATCCTTGTTCCGAGTACATAGAAAGATGACTAAAGAATCATATCTCTCTACTCATAGTTTTCGAGGAAAATGCAAAAGAAAAAATATGACGTCACATCTGGTGCATGGAAAATAAGCTGCTGTATTGGATACTACAAACTACACAACGCATGAGAATAAAATTGCAGTCCATCATTCCATGGTCCGGTCATGCATGCCTCGATATGTGGAACGGTCATTTTGAGCATCTCTTTATATAAACATGATGTTATTTGCAAGTTCCCATGTTCATGTTTATGATGCAGCTTATTTTCTGTGCACCGGGTGTGACGTCACAGTTCTTATTTGGCATTTGTCTGGAGAACTATGGGTCGTAGAGTCATTTCTCATATACTCCAAGCATAAGTATACAGGGGTTATAGGCTCAATGGGGGTTACAGAGCTTCAACTCGTATGTTTATATATTAAATATACAAAATTTCATTCCAACACACTCCTGCATATGCCAGTGACTTCAAGTGAGGATTCTCACTATTCACAGTTTATGCAGCCTTGACGGGGACACCCTGTACATCACTGTTACAATCAACACACTGGTGACTACAAACACCGTCTTCAGGTCCACTGAGCTGGACTTGGCTCCCACTAAGTGTGGTTGTGAGCAAATGCATCGTCTCGAGTAGTGGTGGTGTATGACACCGTTCTATGACCGAATCACTGAATGACTGCTTGTTGATGGGCAAAATGATTCATTCTTTCGTTCAGTGAATGATCTGGCACACCTGAAGTCTGGAGGCCACTATCAATCCCATTCCATCTGACTCTTACCATAGACAGAGGCGCAGTCAGGATTTCCTACTGGCGGGGGTACCTACTGGGGATACCTTGCTGTCAGAAGGGTGCTTAAAACCAATGATGACGCAATGAGGGTTAATGTGGTCTGAAAGGATGCTTCAACAGACCCTTTGGGGACCAATGGTGTAACGAAAAATCACAGGGCCCCCTGCAATAATTTTTTGGGGCCCCCCCCCTTTTATGAAAATTAATTTCTATATGCATATATGAAAACAAAAGGTATATAGATATAATATATATATAAAATAAATGACAAAAGGAAGCTCTTTTTTTCTGGAGGTCTCCACCTTGCAGAAATTGTGGGGGTTATCGATTATGTGCCACTGTTGGGGGCCCTAAGACTCCCCCCTGTGGCTGCATGCCTGAACGTGGTCTAACTAACGATTTAAGACTCGATGGTATAGGACTTTTATCACCTTTCTGTAGATTCGTAACCCAGGGTTTGAATTTCTAGGAGACAGAGATTCGGCTTCTTTGGAATATTGGGTTTTAGGGTAGCATGATACGCTGTTCATGTGTCATAAAACACAAGAGCAAATAGTAATTTTGTTATTATTTAAAGTCAACATAATTTAATTTTTGCCAAAAATTAACGGCATGTAATTTAATTATGGTTTAAAATTTACCAAATTTTAAAATATCGGTACTTGTGGTGATTCAGTGGTAACGCTTTCGCCTAGGTTTGACTTCTGTTGGTAGTGTCAAAGAATGATGATTACTGGCTAACTACTCACCATAGTCCTGTAGGTTGGTTCCCCAGGCCATAAGAGGTTTGGATTCCTCTGGAAAACTATAGGTCCCGACGCAGCATGACCCTTGCTGGTCTTGTGCCTCAAAACTCACAGCAAACTAGTTTAAAAGATCGTCAAGATTTTATGGTAGTTTTCTCCAGCATGTTATCAAAAAATACAACACAAACTCGTATATTTTATCGCGCTGTTTTGGATTTTCAATTCAAATTGTTAACTTCGCTATATCAAAAACCACATTAATTAGAGCATTTCTGTATGTAGCGCAGATGCTCTTGCGCCATAAAACATCCAAACAAACAAACCAAACATTCCTGTATGTAGCAGCGAAGCTTATTGCCCAGTGCACTTTTGGCTCAAAGTGTAATACGTAGTTTATGAAATTGGAATTAAAACATTCTTATATAATTAAATTGAAATATTTATGTCCAGAAGCGTAAGATTGCAGGAAAGCGTTAATTAATATAAATGAGTAGTTTGGTTTAGTTTGTTTGGATTTTTATGGCATAAGAGCATCCAGGCTAAACTGCGCCAGAGTAGCTTGGTAACAAAGACGGACAACTCCATTTTGCATTTTTTTTAGGAGAGCCAAAAAACTGTAACTTATTGTTAACTTCACCAATAGCCTTGGACAATCTTTAAATGTGGTTTTCTTCAGGCTCTGGTCGTTTTTAGTTTTTGAAATTAAAGGGCCTCGTATTTGAATTCAGCATGAAAAATCCTATAAGAATGCATCAATAACTCAATTTCAAATATAATATTGTCCGTCTATGATACCAAACTCCTCAAATAAATAAATGATACACCGAACAACAATATATCTAAATCAAAATGAACACAAATGCGGTTACTTAATTTGGCATGTCATTTACACACGTCACCCACAGATCTTAATTTTTATGACAATAATTCATGTGAGAATAGTTTCCTTCATGAAAGTGACAAATGTCTATTTCTCACTCGTTTGTAAATCCAATGTGCTGCAATTATTTGACGATAGATGGCGACACATGGCCACTATCTTACCTTGAGATGAAAAATTTTTTGATGGAGTGGCGACTGATCAGCCTGATAGTTTGTTCTGAAGAAGGTGACGTGTCTCTTTAGAAACAGTTGTAAACAATGTGCCAACTTACGTGATTGCGTTTACCCCAATTTAACTGTAAAAAAAGTTTAATTGATGTTTTATTTACTTTTTGTTTAAGCATTAAGGACATCCTCACTCCTGTTCGTCGACACACGCTCAATTTAGTTGGTGGCGCTGCTTCTGACGGACTGTCCATACGAAGTAACAGTGTCCCACTCAATGGACAGATGCATTCGCCAAGCCAAACTATTGGCCTCTCCGATGGGAATTATTCACTTTCAGAACCAGTAACGCCGAGTAAGAGAAACTGACAGGATTTGTTTATCTTTCTCCACTTTTTCTCTTTTTTAAATTATTTTTTAATATAGTGTTGAATTTAAATTAAAATATTATGTTGTAAATAAATTTTCCTTTGAAATATGAATTTATTTTTATGTTTTAACGTGGAGATCATTGCGAGCATTGTTTCTATATGTTGTTGGTCAAGCTGGCATATCATTTTATATGGTTGGTCTCAGGTTCAACTCTGTGCTAGGGTGTTGTCTCTTTTTTGTATACATAAAAAGCTCTAGTTTAAGTGGGGTTTCAAAAATTGTCATCCATAGATTCCTCCATGAAAAGATCACAAAAAACATGCGTGTTTACTATTTGGCAATTGTGTTAGCCCTGAGGAAGGTTATAGTACTGTATTTTACAAAAACACTGTATACGGAGAAAAAGAGCATTGTTTCCAGGGACGTGCCAACGTTTTGGAGAGTGGGGGAGGAAGCGAGAGAGCTTTTATGGCCATAAACTTGTGGCACTATTTATTGCCATAAATCTATAAAATGGCAATTAGATAAATTAATTGTTAATTAGATGTTAATTAGTTAATTAAATAGTTAAAATAAACTGAATTACAAAACAACAACCACTTGAACGATTTCAATTTTACTGATTTCGCAGAGCACCAAGCTTTAAAATCAATGGTTTCACAAAGACTGAAAGAAAATGTACAGATAAAGAGACACGTAATTTTTTTTAACAATAGATACGCCAAGGAGGGGCACTGTCGAAGCTGTATTATTCACGGTATGGTGCTGACACCTGTTGACAGAAAATAAAATTAGAATCCAAAGGTATTTCATCTTTGCTACATTTGTAGCAATGTTTAATGTTATTTTTGAAAAGATAAGTAAAGAGAGAATACTACCGCTTGATGAAGTAATACAATATATGCACAAAATAACATAAAGCGTGTAAAAAGTTATTTTATTATATACATTAGCCAGGTTTTCGAATGTTCCAGAGGACAGCCATCATCAGATGCAGAATGAAAATAATATCGAACATTGAATAGAAATATTTAAAATAAAGTAAACAATCGTGATGCGTGCAGGGATAAAAATCAATGTGCCGCTGTAAAAAACTTAAAGACCATTATATTTGATGGTAAAATGAATTATGGAAATAGAAATATAAAATGTATAGTGTGTAAAAATAAAGTAGTGGTAAATAAGTAATGTTGTTGTTGAAGTCAAGGCAGGTTTTTAAATAAGTATTTCCAAGCATTGCTAACGTGGATGGATTGTTCGGCATTACAAATAACTGACCATTGGCTAAATATCTCTATAGCCGCCCCGAACCTTAAACTTTTTCTCACTTTTTCCGGCTGGGGATAGTATTTTGATATGCTGAAGCAGTGGGAGGGCATCGTTTGTGTGTACGAACTGTACGAGGCTAGTGTTATTTCTGTTAAGTCTAATGTCAGCCTTATGTTCTTTTATCCTGGTGTGTAGTGGTCTGAGTGTGTTACTAATATAATGAGTGTAAGTATCGGTTGTGTTGTCGAGTATGGGTATGGTATAAACTCCTGCTTTTCAGTAGTGTTAAGGGGGGGGGGTCCTTATTTTTTTTAAGGAGGTCCAAGATATTGTGATTTGCGTTTGTATGCGAAGGTGGGGTTATACCTTTTTAAGATATTTTTAATCGAGGAGAAAATAGTAGGGTAAAAAAGAGCAAGTGCCAATGTATTTGAATGGTTGATAATGGGTGGAAAGAGTCGAGGTGAAAATTGGGGAGGCTTCTCTGTAGAGTCTATTAAAAATGTTGGTGAGTCTTCGAGTAGGTATGCCAGAGTGAAGCGCGTTTTGTAAAATAATTTTGATTTCTTCGTCTAACAGTTGTCTATTGCTGCATATGCCCTACATACGTGTGAAAATATAGCTGCCTCTATGTGTGATTCCTAGAAGAAAATCGTAGGCATGCCATAGTGATAGTGCCTGGGAGATTTCAAAGCATGTTTCAATGGTGTATATATTGCAGGAGATTTCGTCAATTCAGCCATAGTTCGGATAAGTTTGGGTGAAGGGTCTTTGTTGACAAGCGTACATGCAAGTGATGCAATTTGAGCGTCTGCCTGGCTTGTGAAATCTTCGTTGTTCATTATGACAATTTCATTTGTTTTATCCGCCTTAAGGAAACGTAAGTTGGGGTTGTTCTTCAACGTTCTAATTGCTTTTAATGCTTGATTATCATCGTTGGATGGTCTTTTGTGTGTATTTTCTAGCATTTTCTTCACTGTCAGAACCCACAAGACTTTGGATCTACCTCCCTTCCGGCCACTTGTTTCTAAAAGATGTGCGCCGACATTCTACTTAAAGAAGGCACTATCAAAAATCCTAAAAGAAAATTTCCAGAGTAACTCTTGTTCCATCATCTCTTCAAGCAAAAAAGCGACTGGAGGACGTACCTGTGGACATCAACTCCAGAATGTTGACATTAGACGTCAATAGCCTATACCCCAATACATCAGTTGATCAAGTACTGGACATCATCCAAACAGCGTTAACAGATTCCAAAAAATATACAACCGAAGAAGTTAGCTCCATCATCTCTGCAATCCTCCTTGTCACAAACAACAACTTTTTCTAATTTAATGGGAAAACATACAGGCACAAATCGATGGAGTGCCCATGGGATCTCCAATGTCTGGTGATATAGCGGAATATGTCTTAAGAAATATTGAAAACATCATCTTCTCTCCTCACTCAAATAACCTCAGGTGCATAAGATATGTAGACGATGTAGTATTCATATATAATAGCATTCTTATTAAAATTTCTAGTATACTTGACCAACTCAACAATTTTTACCCTACTGTAAAATTCACCACTCAAACAGAGGATTAAAACCAGTCTATTCCGTTTTTAGACTTACTTATATTTGGATCTAATTCCTGCCTGAATTTTTCCGTTTTTCACAAATCCACTGAGTCACCATCTTTGATGTACAAGTCTTCACAACCTAATTCACACATAGAGGCAGCTATATTTTCACACTTACGTAGGACATATGCACTGTGCAGCAATAGACAACTTTTCCACGAAGAAATCAAAATTATTTTACATAACGCGTTTCACTCTGGCATGCCTACTCGAAGGTTCACCAATACTTTTAATAGACTCCACAGAGAAGCCTCCCCAATTTTCACCTCCACTCATTACCTCCCATTACTATCCACTATTCCCACCACTATTTCCACCCATTACTTCCCATTATTATCCACTCACCTCCCCCCATTATCAACCATTTAAATACATTAGCACTTGTTCTTTTTACCCTACTATTTTCTCCTTGATTAAAAATACCTTAAAAACGCATAACCTCGCCTTTGCATACAAATGCAATCCCAACACCTTGGACCTTCTTAACACTACTGAAAAGGCAGGAGTTTATACCATACCTATACTCGACAACACAACCGATACTTACACTCATTACATTGATAACACACTCAGACCACTACACACCAGGATAAAAGAACACAAGGCTGACAGAAATAGCACTAGCCTTGTACAGTTCGTACACACGAACAATGTTCTCCCACTATTTCAGCATACCAAAATACTACCCCCAACTGGAAAAAGTGAGAAAAAGTTTAAGGTTCGGGCCGGCTATAGAGATATTTAACCAACAGTCAGTTATTTGTAATGCCGAAGAACCCATCCACTTTAGCAATGCTTGGCAATACTTATTTAAAAACCTGCCTTGACTTCAACAACAACATTATTTATTTACCACTACTTTACTTTTACACACTATACATTTTATTTTTCTATTTTCATAATCAGTTTACCATAGTGATCTTTAAGCTTTTTACAACGACACATTGATCTTTATCCCTGCGCACATCACGATCGTTCACTTCATTTTAAATATTTCTATTCGATGTTCGATATTATTTTCATTCTACATCTGATGATGGCTGTCCTGTGGAACAGCCGAAAGCCTGGCTAATGCAATAAAAATAATTTTTTTACCCACTTTAAGTTGTTTTGTACATATATCGTGTAATTTTGAAATTAAAATTTTAATAGCATTCCTCGATAGTGTGTGGGGGGAGCAAAATATACCTTTCGCCTCTCCACTTCTGAAATTGAGGGGCAAAAACTCCCCTGCCCCCTGTTGGCACGTTCTTGATTGTTTCTGTGCCTTGGTGTCCAAGCAAATATTAATACAAACGGGTATAATTAAGGCAATATTAACTACAATATTAATTACGGGTAATATTAAGGCAAACAGGTTCATATGGTGGCCTCTGGTTCGACCCCAAACGAGGACAGTGTGCCTTTTTTGTTTCTATACAACGCTCCAGCTTTTAAACCTGGGCATTAAACGTTATCATACAGGTTTGCTTTTATAGAGCACCCTGTGCTTGATGTGGGCAACATTATAATGCTTTAAGAACTATTTTAGAATGCTGATTACACGAATTTCACTTAACTGAAATTTGGCTTAACTCAAAAGTGGGGGCCTATCGTATATTTTTTGTTTAGTAAACATGCATGTCATACAATAATTTTTTTTGCCACCCACGTATATTTAGCTCAAACTAGAGCTTTTTTGTTTTTGGAGAAAAAGAGGCGCCGTCCTCATTCCGGATGAATTTGCGCTAAATATATGTGGGTGGCAAAAATTATTGTATAATAAATTCCCCCACGAAAACTCACAAAAATCTCGCCCCGGAGGCTTTTCTGTGTTGACCATTATTTGGCAATTGTGTTATCCCTGTGAAGGGTAATAATATCTTACAAAAAAATATACGTTTTTTTTCAAAGGCTCTCACATTCGTTTACTAGTGTACTTCGGTCCCTTATTTGAGTTGTCTCGGAGCAATTTTTTTAGCCAAAGAGTTTCATTTCGATATTCATGTATTATATGAATTGTGCTTATGTGTGTTTTTAAAAAATCTTAAGCGAAAAGTTATATTTTTATCATTATTTCTATGGATGCTAATTGTTAATTTAAAACTATTAAACTTAATTATTGAACACTAAATAAGAATGGTAAGTATAAATGTATGTTTTATCATAAATGGAAGTTTGGTGCAAGTGCAATTTATGAGTCCTGAAGTCGCCAAACCTGTGTCTCCATCCACCCAAGTCTTTCATCAATCAATCAGCGAATGACAAAAGATGGTGGCTGTGTGAGTCAGGTTAGAAGTGGGTTAAGGGGGAAGTTGCATGGAGAAGATTGAAAAGGAAAGTAACATTTGATAAACACCAAAAATACTATGTTACATTAAAATCTGAAATCGCATTACTTTAAAACTTTTCAGTACTATTTGGTGAGAATATTTAATTTGACAAGTCATAAAATAGTCATTGCATATTCTTTGAGTCAATTACTTACTAATGTGGTTTCAATATTCATTGGCGATTTTTGGCGATGGCTCAGATTTGGCGCATCTGGTACCATATATTGCAGTGCGACCAAATATTTTATTAATTAGTCCATTAACCGCTAGCTTTTGCAATTTAATAGAATTAGACCTGGAGGCCACGCAATTGGTCCGCAAGATTGTTGGTCAACCGTCAACGACCCTCGTCGAAGCTGTCATGATTCCCAACCCTGCTTCTGTCAACATAAAAGGCCTTAAGTAAAGCCATTGAATTGTTTTTTCATAATTGGCTTTTATTTTTCCATCTTATGAAAATTTAAAGGACATAGTACACTTATTGAAAAAGAAATCTCACATTTCCAGGGGGCGTAGAAATTTAAAAATTTTGGAGGGGGGTCCTCAAATAGCTTTAAAAATGCTCAAGTAATTTGACGTTAAGGCGAGAAATGTAATTTGTTATCCAAATGTTACGTTAGAATGGACATTAAGGTATTTAAAGGAGTGCTTAGTTATTGCTCAATATCTGCAAAACAATATAACTATAATATAAAGGATTGAAGTTGGTAAAGAAGGTAAGAACTCGCACATAATGTTGTTACCTTTTTAAAATTATAAACGTTGCATAGCGCTCCCTTCATGAGAGAAGGTCAAAACTCAAAAACTGGCATTTTTGAGGTAATTTATGCAAAGGATCGGTAAAAGTGATATACAGTTTTATTAATTAGTAACGTGAAACACTGTGCTAAATTATAATAAACTATTTAAACATGACTACCACAGTTAAAATTATTTAATTAGGCGGATGACGATCATTTCGGCAGTGAATGACTAGATTCTCATAAATATAGATGGCAATATGTGTTTATACGCCTAGTGCGGTAAAGTTTACCTTCACTTTTGTAACTGGATTCGACAAAGGCAGTCATTCACTGCCGAAACGATCGTCATCCACCTAATTAAATAATTTTAACTGTGGTAGTCGTGTTTAAATAGTTTATTATACAGTTTTATGTGACAGATTTTCGTATATGTGATTTCATTACGCCATTTCTAGAAGAGCAGAAGTTTTATCAGATTAGTTACTGCTGTTGTTGATTGCTCTTCTATGTGGGGAAATGAAACAACAGAGATTTTGTGTCGATATGGATTACAAAAGGCGAACAGTGTTTTTGTGAAAGAATGTTATAAAAATTGTGACGTTATCGATCATAGACGTCTAGTATTTTTGTTGTTTTAGGTAAGACGATCATTCTGTTGGTTGTGTTTAGTTATTCAGAAAAGTTTCTAAGCCTTTAATTAATTTTTATATTTATATTGAGCTCAGGGCTTAATTTCTAACAAAAAAAAAGTGCAGGAGCCCTAATATTATGATAAATCGATTAAAAAATTGAATGGCTGCAAAAGAATCGATAAATCATATCAATTGTTTATGTCCATTTTTCTGGACAACAAAATGCATGACTTTAATCAAAAATTCATTCTTTTTTCATGAAAGTGTCTATTTAGGGGTTCTGGCTAATATTTAAATAATCGCCAAAAATGAAAAAATATTTGAGTTGGGCTCCTGCCCAATTTAAGTTTTGATCGAGCTCAGTTCTTAATGTCCAATGTTTATTCATAAAACGTGCTATTTTGCGTTTTAAATTTCTTCGATATCGTCTAAAAATTATACGTGTTTTTTTTTTATTATTTTAATGCCATTTATGTTTGTGTTCGTTTTGACAAAAAACAAACAAACCTGGTTTTGATAAGAACAATTTTTTTATTGATTCAGATTTTAGATATATCATTTAGACATTTAATATTTAAATGCTATCTAAAATCTTCGTAAAAATTAACCCTTATTATTACAAAGTAAAATTATAAATATTAAGGTGTATTTTATGGTCAAAATTGACAAAAGTAGGCTTAGTGTCAAAATAATACAACTTTCATACGATTTTTTAGACAACATCAACAAAATTTTGCTTTAAAGAGTGAAATAACAACAAGTTTTATGAACAAGAGTTACGCATTTTGACTTGAGCTCATATCGATATAAAAATTAAAAAAAAACTTAAACTCATAGAGATCTCACTGCTCACCGTAGTCTGGGGTTTGGTTCCCTATGCCTTAAGAGGTTCGGATTCCTCTGAAAACTGCAGGTCCGAGAGGTTCGTATTCCTCGGAAAATTGTAGGTCCAGAGGTTTGGATTCCTCGGAAAACAGTTGGTCGCTGCACAGCATGACCACTGTAGACCTTGAGCCGTAAAACCACAAACAAACGAACGAACAAACAAACAAACAAACAAACAAAAAAACTTAAACCATTTTCCAAATAGATGCAACTAGTGGTATGACCGTCTTAACCAAAAATAAAGCAACAAAAATACTGGATGTTTATGATTTTTCCACATCGAAAAGCAAGCAATAGTAACAGTTATTACGAGGGCAAGTCAGTAAGTAGGTTGCAAAAGCCTATAAAAAAAAGGGGAAACTAAGAAACTTACCTGAAAAGCATGTTTATTTCACTACGTAATCGCCATTTACACTGATACATTCATCCCATCAATTTATGAGTTTTCCAATACCTGCTGCATAAAAGTCTTTGGACTGCTGCATCAGCCACCTATGCACCTCACGTTCAGCATCTGCATCAATCGCGAAATTCTTGCCGCCTAGGTGCAATTTAAGATAACCAAACAGGTGATAATCGCTTGGAGCTAAATCTGGATTGTAAGAGTCTGGAGAGATCTGGATTGAAGAAGTTGCCACGGGTACTCCTCAATTTTCTCCTAGGTTATTCGAGCTGTGTGAGGTCTTGCAACTCATAAACTTTCCATACTGTTTCTTCTGTCGCTATCTCAACAGAATGACCACTTTGTTTTTATTAGCAACTTTTAAACGCCTTTCAGGAACTTTCTGAACCCAATTGTAGACTGCTTGACAGGAGCACAATTCTCACTGTAGACAGGAAGCATTTCCTTGTGAATATCCTTTGCCGGAAGCCCTTTCGCCTACAAAACACGCACAACACTTTGCTGCTCTTCTAGCGTACACTCCTTGAGCACAGTCGCCATTTTCAAATGCAGCTGCACATCTGTACAACCGTTGTCTCAAATTGAAAATGGATATCATATAGTTGGATAGTGCTGCCACCTATTGACATATTTTGAAATAATTTACTACTAAGTTCTGACCTCTCATATCGGTTTGTAAACTACTTACTGACTTGCCCTCGTAATAACTAGGGCTCGGATGTTGATGATATTTGCATTTTCATTTTTATTTTTTGCATCTTTTGACTTTTTTCTGTTTTTAGGGCATTTTATGCGATTTTTCCTTGTTTTAGGTCATTTTTCTGTCAAATTTTTCATAAAAATTAAATTTTCATAAAAATTACAAATAAGTTGCAATAACCAAAATTAGGATTTCTAAACGAAAAAAAAAGCTTAAATATCTTTCATTGTCAATCAACTACGTATATCAATCCCAGCCTTTTTAACTTTGCCTTTAGCGCCATTGCTAATTTTTATTTCACCCCTGCGGTCAGTCACACTTCCCAACTATTACCTTATATTAGGTATTTTTATTGAATTTGGAGGTACTTGAAAAAGTTAATCGTTCAACCTTCTGTCAGCTACTTGAGAAATCTTTTACTTTTTTTGTGGCCAAACGGAGTGAAATGTAACAACGTTTTGCTCTTTTTTAACGGATGCTACGCCAAACATAGTAAATACTGGAAAACAATTAAATGTTTTTATCCAAAGCTAGTGCATGTCACTTGCCTTGATCACACCTTACATAGGGTTGCTGAGGAAATTCAGGCAAATTATCTGGATGTAGATAGACTTGTTTCTATTGTTAAAAAGATTTTCTCGAAATCACGTTGCATCCAAATCGTAAACTTTGCCACCAAATCCTTCGATAAAGCATTAGGGAATATGGTTGAATGTTCAATGGATGCATATTTGTTACAGCGGAAATTTTGATGCTGTAAAGGCGACAGTAAATGAGTTTCAGCCGGAGTACGTAGCATCTCTTCAAATTGCGCGATGTCTGTTCTCTCAGGAAAAAATAGAAGGAAATTTGGCATACATAAGATCAAACTTCAGCATTTTACCTTATATTATTAAGGGTTCAGAAGCACAGAATGGCTATCGTTGACCCAATTGTTACATCGACAAAGAAAGCGAAGTAGTAAAATAGGCCAAGGGGAAGACTGGACACCCCATTGTTGCAAAATCAAATGATGTGTTAGAAAGAAAAAACTGCGTTTCAGACTTTGAAAAAATTTCTTTACTGCAAAAAGGTATCTTAAATAGAGAAGAAGAAATATCGGTAATCGATGAATTTTCCATAAAAATGAATGCGTTTTCTTCAAATATGCTCCAACAACATATGTAAGTTTCATTCTGTGAGTCATTGTAATAACATATGTAAGTGTTGAGAAGAGCTTTTCAAGGTATATGAATTTGCTTTCGGAAAATAAAATAGACTTTTGACAATGTTAAAAAACGCAGTGCAATTCTGATGTTTTGCAAGTAATTAGATAACACATCATTAAAATTCATTTATATTAGGTATTTACTTCCTTTTTTCTTTTCTTTTGACATATCATGGAGAAAGAATGAAAATTCTAGTCTATAAATTGTCTAAAGTTGAAATTATTTAATTTATAACGTGGAAAAATATTATGCAAATTGTTTTGGAGATTTTTTTTAAATCTTAAGTACATTTTTTCGACTTTTTAGGTCATTTTTCCATCTTTTTAAGGGCATTTTTTTAGGAAATTTTAGGTCATCAAGATCCGAGCCGTACTAATAACATACAACTGCCTTCTAGCAATGATGTAATGAAACTACATACATGCCGACCCACTACAAGAAAATATTACCTTTATTAATCTTTTACTCAAATTCTTTTAAAAAAAAATTCCATTTTTTGGTATGTGCTTCCATTAGAAAACTTGTTAACCCTTCGTTAGAACCCCGGAAAATGTCATAACATAGCAAATTAATGTTAAAGTTGGTGTTAGATAAATGGGAGCTTAAAGTTTTTAAATACTATTTTCGTAACTTTTTTTTCGATTTTTGTCTATAAGGATGGGTAATAGGGTTCTGTTATGCAGAATGGTTCCTAATTTGTTTCTAAAGAAATGTTTTTGTATTCTAATATAAAATAATCAATATTTTTGACTTTTTTTTTTACTAATTTTGAATAAATCTCAGAACCGTATAACGAAAATCATGTTATAAATGTTTATGAAAGATCATCGTATCCTCGATATCTGTCACTAAAATAGGAGAACATTTTTTTTTATTTTTTAAGACGAGAGACATAAATGAGTGAATTTTAGGTGATTTATCAGCTCGTGTTTAAAATGCAGTGCTAATCGTAAATTACAACGCCTAATGGCATCAAGAAATAACACGGGTATTATATTTCATTGCAATGAAAAGTAGTTACGACGATGTAAAAATAACTATAATTTTTAAACGGCTGCTCCAAAAAAGTGCAATTTTTTGAGGTCATAACGTTCTTCCTTGAAAGGGACGATATATCGATGGTGGTAGTGGTGTGGAGGGGGGATACACAAATGCTGTAATCGCAAAAACAACCTCGTGGAAAATGCAATTTAGAAGCTTAAATCCGTAGATCAAATCAACAAATTTTGCAGCAAGTTTCTGAATGCAGTAGAGTTCTATCGCATTTAAAAATTTGCTGCAAAATTCGTTGATTTGATCTACAGATGTAAGCTTTCAAACTATATTTTTAGTTGCAATTTTGATTGGGAAACGGCAAGCGTTCGCTGCTGTTTGGATTTAGCATTTATAACCGCCACTTTTGAGATCACTGGACTAAGTTTGATCCCCAGTAAGCATGGCTGTGTGCAAATATATCATGGTTCAGAGGTTATGTTAATCTGTTGATCTCATCCTAGATGACCCATAGTTCAGTTTTGGGGAATAAAATATGATGTTTTCAGGAAGAGAACGAGTTTCTTCAAATGATATAATGACACAATTTTTAGTGTTGAAGACATTATGAAGTTTCAGATGAAAATCTGGCATTACGTCAGTAATTAGATCATAGGCAATGAGTCGAATAGTGACACTGCACGAAACTAATAAACAAAATAAAAACACAAATTGTCGCAGTTTAATTTTCAAAACATTCACAGCTGTTTCAGTAGCACATGGTTATTTTCATCAAAATGATTCAACTAATGCTAAGCTAATGATATTAGTTGTATTATTTTGATGAAAATAGCCACGTGCTGTTGAAACAGCTGTCAGTGTTTATAAAATTAAATTGCGATAATTTGTGTTTTTATTTTGTTTATTAAGATCACAGGCGTAGAGTTATATGGGCTTGTGGAGTCAGAGCCCCACAATAATTTGAATTGCAATTTTATACATATTGTTATGTATATAATATGTGCTTGGGGCCGCCTACCAAATAATTTTTAGAATACATTACTGAATGGGATGCATATGACTCAAAACAAAAGATAATACACAGCCCCCATCTTGGTAAGTCTTAGGGTTGCGTAGTGCTAACACGTTCGTTGCATTGCAACTGGGAATGGGAAAATATTCCATTAAATAGATGGTGTCCGATATTCGCGAGCGTCCGTTAAAGAGAGTTTTCTGTACTTACGTTGCAAGGGGATTTGATATAACACTACGCAGATTAGATTCATAAGTAGAAATCAACATTATATAAGCGTACAGTGAAGTTGATTTTGACGTACGTTTCGAACGAACGTAGCCGTCTTTCGTCAGGAATACATAAAGAAAAAAATGGAATATTGAAGATGACGTTATTACATGACTATTGGGTTGCTAATTGCAGATGACTAATTAATGTGAAAAATTTAACGATGGCTGACTAGAGTTTTTCTTTTTTCGAGTTCTTTCTTAACGTTTATGTGTAAAACTGTTGTAGGTAGAAAATGTGCCGTCCTAACAAAACTTGCTTTAGTAGTAAGAGAGAAATTGGTTGGTCATCTTTTCTTCTGAATATGCCCTGCACATTTCATGGCGAAACGTCCAAAGCTAATAAAAACCGCATCACATCTTACAAGGGTCTGCTCATAAAAACTTTTCACACTTTTCATGAATCACTTTTCACTGACAAATTGTATTTACTAGCGACATTTTAAAAGTTGCGCCAATGTTTACATTCGTCGGATAATCGCGGATTGTTGATTATTTTTATGCCAAAATAGCGATCATTGCGCCAATGTAGAAAAACTTCATCGTCAAGGTAAATGGAACCGGAATTTTACAACAAAATGGCGGTTGATGCGTCGGCCTAGAATTTTAGGGGCTATAGTGGCAATCAAGCAAATACAGAAAAAAAAAAGTATATCTTCTACCGACAGACTGTTTACTGTAGTCCGGGGGTTGGTTCACTAGGCCTTACGGGATTCGGCGAAGTCCTGGGAAAAATCTAAGTCCACTGTCTTATGATGTGTGGTAACACATTCGTATGTCATGCCACTAACATGGATTCCCAATTGTGTCTTAGAACGTGTGGCGTCCCACCGCCTTCCGGGATTTGGCGCCTTCGCCAACAGATGTTTGTATGTCTGGGGAATTTGTAGGTCTAGGTCGCAACTTGTCATTGTGCTGTAGAAATACAAATTGTCAATGGGATCTTCCATAATAAGTGTTCTATGTTCTGTGAGTATGATGTTGAAGTTCGTAGTGTGCAATTGGTATGTGTGGTAACAATTGTGTTTTGTGATTCTTTGTGATAGTGTCAATGAGTACATGGTGGCATTTAGTTCTCGACCCAAAATACCTCGCACACCTGAGCTTATGTCTCCTTCAAGTTCAAAACGCAGCAAGTACCCGTCCACTCCCAACACTACCATGCTGAGGACCATGTCAAGAGAGTCCAATTCTGCCATGGACTATTGCAGAATGTCACCAAAGGTGTCTGCGAGTAGTCCGCCACCATCTCCACACCTTAGAGACCTCAGCGGAGAAAGAAGTAGGCACCTGCTGACATATTTGAAGCTAGAATTGACTAGTCAAAACTGGAATTGACCAGTCAAAACTAGATTCAATTGGCCAAAACCAGAATTGACTGGTCAAACATGTTTAATAATGTGTAACATTTTTCACTTGAGAAGTATGATTAGGTACATGATGGTTATGCTATGATGTGTTAACTTTATAGAGTAATATTTAAAATTGTGTTAAATAAAAAGGATAATTCGGTGTGCTTAATGTTAAATTCCTTTTACAGCAATTGTTCTATTAGGCGAAGAAAAGTGTAGATATTTATAAAAACTGTTGGAACCATGTTCTTAGTCAAAACAATGGGAATCATTAGGCTTAAGACGAACTTTCCAGTTTCTGAGCCTTTGGTGGGGTAAAACGTCTGTCATTAAAAAAGAATTAGAGGAAAAGGCGGACTCTAAGTTTAGAGGTTATTATTTATAGGCAGTACACGGTATCAGCAATAAGCAGTAACGTGTATTTATATGCAATACACGTTATCCAGTGGCGACTCGTGGAGCTATTTTAGTGAGGCAGAAGTAGGCTAATTCGCCAAAATGTGTTGCATTACTGTCTATACTCGCCAAGAAGCCGGTTCCACTAACTTAGTAAATGCGTAGGTTAATGCGTTTTGGTGAATTGGCTTAACTGCTACCTCACTAAGTTTTCGCCACGAGCCATCGCTGACGTTACTGTTAGTAAGTAGTAACTTGTATTTATAGGTAATGCATGTTATCGTCACAATCAGTAGTAACGTATATTTCTAGGTAATGCACGTTATCATCAGTAAGTAGCAACGTATATTTCTAGGTAATATACGTTACTACTTACTGATAATAAACATTACTACTCACTAGTCGTAGACATGATTGTTTACTAATGGTATACATTAATATTTACTGTGGTCATTACTTTTTATGGTGTGCATTGCTATTTACTGATGGTGCACATTACTGTTTAGGATATGCATTGATATTTACTGATGGTACATATTACTGTTTATGATATGCATTAATATTTACTCGTGGTAGACTTTACTGATAATTGCTAGTAAGTATCGCTATTTGATGACAGTGACGTTTACTATTAATGGATAGTGTGTGTCTACTTACGATGGATATTAGCTTTTGCTGATGACCACGTTTGCTGATGGTGATCCCTATTACGTATTAATAGTGCATACTTTTATGTGCTGATATCAGTTGCTGTTTACAGTCGGCCCCATTTAATCAGGCCACGGATAATCAAATGCTCCTCATTTTGTTTGGCGTAGAATGACCTTTGCTGTTGTTGCGCCATAAAAATACAACCAACCTAACGAATGTCCTGCTTATAAGAGTAAAATTTACTGGAACCAAAATATCGTATATATAGGATCAATGTTAAATTTCCCCGCATTGACGAATAATATTTGCGGCCGTCCTCGGATAATCACATAATACTGGGAAATCTTAGCATGAAAATCAGTCAGCTTAGTCAAAAAGAAAAGAAAAGTGTGCAGAGCTGTCTTTGTAAGGTTGCCCCCTCCCTTATATGTTATTTCAACAGTCTCCTCTTTCCTTAGAAGCCCTGCGGTGGCGCAGTGTGGTAACGCGTTCGCCTAGTGCGCCGTTAACTTGGGTTCGACTCGGTTGGCGTTCGACTCCCAACGGTGCAAAAAATGCTTACTCAGAGATCTCATAAAGATCACACTGCTCACTATAGTCCGGGGTTTGGTTCCCTAGGCCTTAAGAGGTTCAGATTCCTCGGAAAACTGTAGGTCCAAGAGGTTCGGATTCCTCGGAAAACAATAGGTCCTGGTGCAGCATGACCATTATAGTCCTTGAGCCGTAAAACCACAAACAAATAAAATGACGCGCAAGTCAAAACCACAAGAGAATTTGGAACTTTCATACTAGTAAGTCGCCAGTGTATATGCTGGTATACATTTTTTCCTTCGTTAAAAAAATACGTAGGTACGTATAATATTCGTTTTTCTATGTGCATAATACTATTTTTTCAATACTATTTGATGTTTGTTATGTATACGCTAGTGAACTTGGGTATGTAAGTACATATGTACCTAGCTGTGATATTATATATTTATAAATATTAATTTTATATGTATTAATATGTATTAATATATATTAATTATATAAATATTAATTTTATATATATTAATATATGTTAATATATAAATATTAATTTTATATATATATTAATATAAATGCTAATTTTATATATATTAATATAAATATTAACTTTATATATATTAATATATGTTAATATAAATATTAATTTTATATATTTGTTTCCTCGAATTATTGAATATGCCGCTTGATCGAATAATATTTTCTGGAGCTATCAGTATTCGTTTAAGCGGGGTTGACTGCACTAATATGCGTTATGGCTTGCTGTTGACGCATACGCTTGTTTACTGATGATGTCCTTTGTCGTATACCGATCATAGACGCCACTGTTTACATTTTGTTTACTGATTATAAACATAATTTGCTGATGGAAGACATTAATGTTTACCGATGACGAAGTTACTGTTTGCTGATTGATGAAAGACATTAGTGTTGACTGATGACGAAGTGACTATTTGCTGATGAAAGACTTTAGTGTTTACTGATGACGAAGTTACTATTTGCTGATGAAAGAATTAGTGTTTACTGATGACGAAGTTACTATTTGCTGACGGTTTGCGTTCTTGTTAACTGGTGCCGTAGATTATGTTTACTGAATTACGCTTTATAGTTTGTCGATCGTGAAAATTATTGTTTACTGAATGTGGCATTTTGCATTTTTTTTTCTAGAACTTCTCCATACCCGCGGACTTGAAGCAGAACGAAGCTTCTAGAAATACAGTTTGAAATACACGAAGCCCACTCACACTATTATTTACTTGCCTTTTGCTAGGAAACACTCCAATTTTATGGCCATCGTCACTGCCTTTCGAATTTTATGAAATACGTATCAGTCAGAAAAACGAGATTTTGTTACATGAATTTGTGAAATGATACTTTAATACTGAGAAAAATAGCAAGTAGATATTTAAGTTTACTATTGTTGTATCAAAACTTCAAATTTTATTTAAAAAGTTGTTTAATGTTTATCTAAAATTTGTTTAAAATTCATTTGAAAAATTGTTTGCAAATTTATTTAAAAATTTGTTTACAATTCTATTTATAAATTTGTTTACGTTTTACTTAAAATATTGTTCAAATTTTATATAAGATTTTGTTTAAAAGTTATTTAAAATTTTGTTTAAAAGTTATTTAAAAATGTGTTTATAGATTTATTTGTTTAAAATTTTATATCTGTCAAGGTGACATAATGAGCACCTTATTTTATTAATTACAAATAATTTTAATTTTTAAATTGTCCCCTTATTGACTTCATTCATTTTACTATTGAAAATGAATTGTAATTACGTTGGATGAATTATTCAAAATTTTCAGTGTATATTTTGTTGATTATGATATGTAAACTTTTATTGTAAATAAATCGTTATTCGTTGACTTTTATGTATAATTTGTTCAACATTTACAATGACTAGCGTTAAATGGAATGAATTTCAAATCTCATTATGCAGTAAAACCTCTCTTAAGGACCACCTCTACTCAGAGACTATCGCCCTTAACCACCACCTTTTCTGGAAACGGATTTCCTCCTCCCCCATAGACCTAATGTTAAATTGCTTCCATTCAGAGAACATCTTTCTGAGGGACCGCTTTTTCACGGAACCGATGGTGGTCGCCTTACGGAGGTTTTACTATATATTTGAACCCGTGTATAACGACACTCAAGGACCTTCCGAAATTATAACGCTATAACCGGTAAATGATTTTATATTGTTGGCGCAAAGTATTAAATTTCATAAATGGTGTCATTACTGCAGGTATGCACTTTCGTTCAGGGACGTAGTTTCCATAATTATTGGGGTGGGGGGGGTCTCTAGTCCTACGGGCACATAATAACTCTACGCCTGTGCTTTTGTTTTAACGTCGTCTCTATTTTATAAAAAAATGCAGACTAATATGCAAAATCAAATGTTTAAATATGACAAAGTAAAAGTGAGCTATGAACTAGTAAAACATTTCACACGCATTAAATATTATGTGGAGAAATCAGTAATTTTAATTTAGAATTATATATGTAGGAAAACATAAAAGAAAATTTAAAGAACATATAACAGGAAGTAAAACTGACTTCAAATTTGTATACCAAAGGATCATGAAAAAGGGGCGGAGGAAGCTGGCGCATCCGCCATTTTGATGCCTAAGTTATGTACTAAGCAAGTGTATGCCTAAGCACGTGTATGCCTAAGCACATTGTTTTTATTGGCGACATCTTAAAAGTTGCGCCAATGTTTACAATAGTCGGATAATGGCGGAGTGTTGATTATTTCTATGCCAAAATAGCGATCATTGCTCCAAAACTGAAAACCTTTATCGCCAAGGTAAATGAAACCGGAAGTGCACAACAAAATGGTGGTTGATGCGTCGAGCTATATTTCTAGGAGCTCTAAGTATACCCAGCGATGACTACTCTTGACGTAATATTCGATTTTTCTGGGTATTTCATTACGTTAAAACCGAGCTAAAACAACGCTATGCCTACCGAGCTCATGAGCAGTGGCGTAGCAATTCAAAAATTATGATTGGGGGAGGGGGACTTAAGTGGCTTTAAAGAAGCTTATGATGAGTGTGAGAAAATAATGTGTTTTGATATCCACTGGGGTAAATGCGCTAGAAAGCCCCTTTTCTGTAGAGATCGGCATACATCGATGTTAAATTAATGATAAAATAAATTAATGATAAATAAAATTAATGATAAAATCATTGTTATCGTGTAATTAGTTAACGGAATATCCTTGGTGCGAGTTATTTGGAGTTATTAAAGCGTAATGACTGGCCTGCGAAGACTATTGTATCTAAAAACGTTTCCGCTTTCCAACTAGTCCCATGATAACGTATTGGTAACGTGTTTAACCGCTTGGCGCAGAATGACCCTTTCTGCCCTTGCCCCGTAAAAATACAACCAACGTGATTAACTGCTATACGGATAATTTGGGTTTGCCAGCGGGTACCTATAGCGCTTGCCTATTTATTTATTTCCTCGCTATAATTTTATTTCAATAGTGAAGAGATTCTAAATTCCTCGAGAAAATTGTAGGTCCCGGCGCAGTTTGAAGGTAGTTGGCCTTGCGCCATAAGACACCAATAAACAATTCGTACCAACACTCGTTAGATTAACACAGTCTAGGTTTTGATTCCATTAGTGAAGGGGCGTTTTGAATTTCTCCAAAAACTGTAAGTCTCGGCGCAGCATGAAATTTGCTTCCCTTGCGCCATAAAACACTAATAAACAATTTGTGCCAACACTCAAGGCCAGATTATGGCAAGGGCTCGGGTCTGAGCTCCGCCAAAAGAGGGGCCCCAAAAAATGTCATTTGACAATTGTATTTAATGTGATAAAATAGTAAATTAAGAAAAAAGATCATTTTTCTTCTTCTTCCTAGTTTGAGGTTCAAAACGAATCCAGCGAAATATAGCTGGTATCCAATTACAACAATTATAATTACAACCGTAGCTTTGAGAATATTAAGGCATAACTTATTTTCGCTGTTTTCGGTCTTACAATTTCATTGCTTAATTAAGCTGTAATTTGGCTACTTTTCAACACAAATGGCTTTAGAATTTCGGAGAACGTATGGTTTTAAGGTTTGCTATTTTTATTGTATATTTTTTCGCAAAAAATGTTATCTTTCGTTTACTTACACCTTGATAAAGTCATAGCATCGTACTTTTTTCAAAGGATCACGAATGACGTAGGCGTGAGTCGCAGTGTTTCTAGGTTTGGATTCCATTCCTGAAGGGGTTCTGAATACCTCGGAAAATTGTAGGTCCCGGCGCAGCATGAAATTTGTTGCCCTTGCGCCATAAAACACCAATAAGCAATTCGTGCCAACACTCGTTACATTCACACAGTCTAGGCTTCGATTCCATTAGTGTAGGAGTTCTGAATACCCCGGAAACCTGCAGGTCCCGGCGCAGAATGAGTTTAGTTGCCCTTGCGCCATAAAATACCGGTACACAATTCGTGCCAACACTCGTCACATTCACACAGTCTAGGCTTCGATTCCATTAGTGTAGGAGTTCTGAATACCTCGGAAAACTGTAGGTCCAGGCGTAGAATGGATTTAGTTGTCAGTGCGCCATAAAATACCAGTACACGATTCGTGTCAACACTTGTTAGTTGAATAAAATTTTGGAGTGAGCGCTGTATGGCGGTGTAAAGGTCACGCGTTCGTCCGTCGTGTCGTTAATCTTGTTGTTACTGTAGAACGTGCGCCATTTTTTCTACTCGAAGTGGCGCCATTTGCTAGGTAATAAGGGTTTGGGTTCTTTGGAAAACTGTAAGTCAAGGCGCCGTAAAACGAATCCATTCTAGCGTGTCAAATGTATGTACGGTCACTTTCTATGTAATCTAGTTCCTTATAACGGCGCTTTAAGGGGGAAATTCAAAATTTGATACGTATGCGTGAAGCTAAGATCAGAAAGGCTGTTTCCTTTGGGTCAGTTGGCAGAGTGTCAACGAGTTTGAAGGCCACTGATTCGAGGAAAGCCTAGGATATGTTCTTTTTCCCCCTCATTTCAACTTTCATGACACAAATAGCGTTCTAATGAAAGCCAAAAGTTTCAAATACAGAAATCAATTCTTTTGTTTGTTTGTTTTTTGTTTTTACGGCTCAAAGACTACAGTGGTCATGCTGCGCCGGGGATTAATTTGCTCAACAACTTCCTTTGCAAGGTAGGAATTCTAAATTTGGATTTTTTTTATTTATATAGATTAATGGTTTTGCTGTAAAAGTGCTAGCCGATTAATGAAGCTACCGTTCTAAAACATATACCAGGTTTAATATCTCATTTAAAGTATGTGACAATACCCAAGAAGATTGAAAAAAGACATCACTTTGAAAAACAGCGTGGGTTGAAGGAAACATCAAATATATTTATTTTAATTTGAAGTCTTTCATCTCGCCAAGTCATCGCCAAGCTTCTAAGTGTTCTATGATAATAGGATGCTGTTGCGTAGAAGCGTCGAAGAAGAAACTGAGAGAAAAGAAAAAAAGAATGAGAATGAAGAAACACAACCGAAGAACACCACCATATTTAGCTCTGTATAGCAGGAAAAAAGGCTAAGAAAGAGCCAAATTTCTGTATATAGTCAGTATCAGCTGCTGTGTTTTGTTGGAAACACTAGGATCCTCTTAGGTAGTATTACCCTGGGGTAGTGTAGTGGCAACATTGTTCTCTACTTCTCCGACCTCCAGGTATAATTCAATGTGATGAGGTAGTTTTTTTGTTGATTTGTTACACCCTGTACTGCGTGGGTTGATTTCTAGGGTACAAGGGGTTCAACACCTCAAGAAAATAGGCTTTAGCACGGTGTAAACGTAGCTGATCGCTTTTAGACGCATGCAAATTAAACAGTATTCTCTATAGAGAGCTAAGTAGGGGGAAAGTAGGTGTTCAACGTCACTGGCCAAGCCAGCATTAGCCACTCTCAGCCAGGCGGGGCTAAACAGGTTGCATGGGAGATTTCAGGTTGCACAAATATTTTTTTTTGGCGATTTTTTCCTTTGTACGAATATTTGGTACCCTTTTTTTTAAATTTTCTTATTTTTTTCCCTTTTTGTGATTTATTGTGACATTTTTTGTGTGTGGGCATGTGACCATAATATACGTATATACAACGACCAAGAGGAATATTCCTCGAAACATAAAAAAATTACAAGAAGCTCCGAAATTTCTCATTAAGAAAAGATAAATTTTCCGTCATCTGTTGTCCTGTCATGCGCGCACACGTAAACACACAAATATTAAGCAATTATAGCTTGCAGTAAATTCTACAGTAAAGATTTCGGCTAATCGAAAATTTGTTAATCCGAACGGGGTTCGCTCTCTATTAGTTCAGATTAAAGAGACTTCACTGTAATTCACAAACCATTATAAATACATGTATACAACCTGCAGACTTATACACGCAGCATTTTCATCTTTGTATAATATTATATATATATTTATACAAGTCGAACACTACGCAGATTAAATTAAGAAACAATTTTTATCAACGTTTTTTAGGCGTAGTAATATTAACGCCGATGTTATGGCATGGTTAGATGGTGAAACGTTCGCAAAGAAAAGAAAAAAGGACGCGGAAAACATTTCTTTGAATTGTAAAAAAAAATTAAAAAGAAAACACGCATGAATTTTTACTTCAAAATTCAATCTCAAATGCAATAACGCGTTTAACAAAGGGCGTATTTAAAGACAATCCTCTTACTGTTTGCTAATTCTCTTACTCGAAGTAAGTTTGAAATATTTGTCAAAACCTGAGTTATTATTTCACTGAAAACGCAAAAAGTACTTAATAAATAGAATTAAATTCCAAAGATTTTTGCGTTCGGAGTGAAGTTGCTATAAAAGGCTTTACCGTTCATCACCCCCATAAATATTCAAAGAGTTGGCATAAAAATTTCCCCTTTTTTTTCGACGAAAAAAAAAATCGTCTGCCCGGAGAAAATTTGGGAAATTATGAATATAAAAAGAACGAGTTTTCCCATCGTTCAGTTTTTCTTATTTTTTTTTCCTTGTTCTCCCTTCTCTTTAGTCCGCACATAGCTTAGGGTAAAACAGACTTATTTCTAAGAATATTTATAGCAGTTCCGATCTGTTAGCTTTCGGCGAATCTTGGGCACTGAGAGGATGTGATAGCATTAAATAGGCCCTTGGGGGCTATCCATAAATGTAGTTTGGTAGATGCTCCTTCTGAGAGCAATTGCCAATTCCGCTATTTCGCGTCTGAAATTATATAATGTTAACAACTAAATTTTTGATATAAAATTAAACAATTTTTCCGTAAGATAAAATAAAGCTAAAAATTCAACGGGTTACATTGAGGGGCACGGTGAAATGTATCTCATCGAAAAGCCTTTTTTATAATAATAATAATAATAATAATACGAAAAAAAGAAGTAACGATCATTCCGATTGTGATAGGTGAGCTGGGGGCCATTTCACCTAATTTAAGGAATTTATTAAACGTAAGAGAAACTATGGAATATAATACCACACTTACATAATAGAATTAAAAATAATAAAAATGAAGATTTCATACAAATAAATGAAAAACACATTGGGAAGGAAAACTATATATAGACGAAATTACAGAACACCGAAACCAAACATAAACAAAGCCAGAGAAAATATAAATTACTTTGGAATAAACTTAAGGGGGAAACTACCGGGTGGGTTAAAACAAATAAATAGTTATTTATTATTAAAAAAAATTAAAGGATTGTTATATGTCAAAAAGTTGATAGACAGTTTAATGTAATGTGAAAATACATGTTGAAATCTTTTATTTGTATTTTTTTAATGATATTACTTGTGTTCAGGTCTTTTAAAACTTGTATTTTTTAACCCATATCCCCCACTTTTGTATATTTGTTTTAAATATTTTATTTTTAAGGAAGTTTAGAGAAAAATTTATTTCATTGTTGGAAATTTTAATGTACAAAATGTACAAAAGAGTAAACAAAGATGTATCGTATTGTATGTCCAAGAAAAACTGGACATTACTGACATAACGACAACAGACCTACAAAAAACTGCCTTACCAGGCACGTCCTATATATACATTTCTCAGGTTTCTGGGTGAGACTTGAACTGAACCAAGAACTCCAGATCAAGAAGATAGTGCTTGTATAATACAACAGCGTATAACGGATTTAATATTATTATTATTTATTTATTTATGTGTGTATGTATGTGTGTGTCACTGTTACAAATAGCATGTCATATAAGAAATCAATCGTAAGTACATAACTGTCGATGTTCATGCAAACACTTAAAAAAATAAATTTTAATCTGCTGGAAACCCAACAAATCAAGACAAAATAATACTATCAGACAGAAATTTAAATAACCTTTTTTTTAAATATTTTTTTGCTATTTATGTCTTTAATATCACAAGTAATTTCATTCCAGTATTTGATTGCCTTGTATTCAGTTCCCATCGTGACTAATTTGATCCTAATCCTTGGTAATTTTATTTGATTTTTTTCTTCTCAAATGTACATTACTATTACAATATTCAATTTTAATTACATCCAAATGCTTATTTTCCTTGATCCTTTAATATATTATTTTCGGTATACAAAATTTATGAAGAGAGTCAATTGGAAGCAAGCCATATTTAACGAATACTTCATTCCAATTTAACACATTTTCCCTATCCTGAATTCATAGTTATCGAAATAGGATAATGAAGGCGACGATGTGAAGTGAACTGCTTACTCCGGACACCTTTTTGAATAGCCACCATTTAAGATTGTGTAATTTGAAGAATATCGTCTGTTTAGTCATCAGCAGCGTAGCAACTCCAAACTCATAGGGGCTCAAGTGTGGCTTTAAAGAGGATTATGTTATGTGAGATCAGAGAAAATGATGTATTTGATATCCAATGTGGGGGGTTTAACCCTACGAGACCCCCTTTCATACGCCTCTGTTAGTCACAGTCAATTAAAACCACTGGCGTACGTAGGCGGGTGTAGATGGGGGATCATAGCCTCGCCAATGGCACAGTTTTATACACACACACACACACACGCACGCACGCACACACACGCACACACACATACATACATACATACATACGAATGTAAAATATTTTTTAGTTACTTGAAGGTCTTGTGATGGCTCAATAGTAACGAGTTCGTCTAAGGCGCCGTTAATACGGGTTTAACTCATATAATAGTGCTAAAAATAGTAACTAACTGTTAATTGTAGTCCGGAGTTTGGTTCCCCAAGCGTTAAGAGGTTTGGATTGCTTGGGGAAAATATAGATGCACTGTCTTCCAATGGCGGAGTAGAGATGCGTTCTTCTACCATTCCATTAACTTGCGTTTGACTTCCATAGGCATTGTAGGACACGTGCCGTCTTTCTGACCATTGTAGTCCGGGGTTTGGTTCCCTTAGCAGTAGAGGTTCGGATTTTTTCCGGAAAACTACGTTCCGGTGCAGCATAACCTTTGTTTTCCTTTCGCGGATATTTGTTGTTCACCTTCCTCGGATCATGAACCCGACGTATGGACTTCGTAGCTGCTGTTTCATGTTTTCGCTCAATAGGTCTGACTTGCAGTGTTATTTATATTTTTTTTGAGTGTAATAATTAGGTTGCGCAAGGATTTTTGTTGTTCGTGGGGGGGGGGGTAAAGAACCTCTAGATGGGAAATTGGACGACAATGTCTGGAACACTTGTGTTCCAAAGTTTAAAGAAGGCGAAGGCATCAAGACCACCCAGAGTACTGCAATTTTCTGCTTGCTATGCAATCTAACAACCAGTGAATGCTAGTGAGTTGGAAAAGTGGCAGTGCTGCAAATCGCACGTTGAACTCAATTATAATTTTAATATATATATATACACTCAAACAAAAACTGGGTGTATACGCCAGAAGACTCCGAAGATACAAAGACTATACCAACAGAAAACAACAGAACATGCAATTCCAAACAAACCAGAAGGCCTTCTACAGGAAGCTTCGAGAGACCCCAGCGAACAAAGACAAGTACGAAGCCCCAAAGCCAGCAGAAATAGAGACCTTCTGGAAGACACTATGGTCCAATGAAGTACAGCACAAAAGCGCCCCCTGGATTCAGCAAGAAATGGAGGCTACGAGAGGAATAGAGGAGATGGAGTACACGGGCATCACGATAGAGGAACTCCAGCAGGTAATCCAACGTACGCACAACTGGAAAGCACCCGGTATTGACGGCATACACAACTTCTGGTACAAGAAATTTACCAGCGCCCATGGCCCATTAGCCAAGGAACTTACGGCGATAATTGAAGACCCCAGCAAAATGCCTGAATTCCTCTGCAAGGGAATAACTTACCTCCTACCGAAGGACCAGGATACCAGTAACCCAGCGAAATACCGACCCATTACGTGCCTGAACACCCTGTACAAGATACTCACAGGGTGCATCTCTGAAAAAATAAGCCGGCACAGCGAAAGCAACAACTTAATGACGGAAGAACAAAAGGGATGCCAGAAAGGGACTCTGGGATGTAAAGAGCAGCTTACCATCGACTCAGTTATCCTGGAACAAGCAAGAAAACAAAAGCGAAAACTCAACACCGCATACATAGACTACAAGAAGGCTTTCGACTCTGTTCCGCACTCGTGGCTCCTTGAAATACTCAGCATATACAAAGTGCATCCCTCAATCATCCGATTCCTACAGAGCAGCATGAAACAATGGAGAACCCGGTTACAGCTAAACACGCCAGACAGTAAAATAGAAACGGCCGAGATCCCCATCCGCCGCGGAATCTTTCAAGGAGACGCACTAAGCCCCCAGTGGTTCTGCTTGGCGTTAAACCCCTTGTCAAGGATGCTGAACACAAGTAAATACGGATACATGCTGAAGAAAGACAAGAGAAACCTACATAAAGTCTCCCACCTCATGTACGTAGATGACATCAAGCTATACGCGCCAACAATCACCCAACTCCGACAACTCATCAGTATAACAGAGACATTCTCCAAGGACATAGGAATGGAATTCGGCCTCGATAAGTGCAAAATACAGAAGAATAGCAAAGAAGATTTACCAGGCATCGAACTCGAAGACGGGAGACTACTGAAGACCTTGGACGAGGGCGAAACCTACAAATACCTAGGGATAATGCAAAAACGGCAGCAGGAGCACAAGAAAGTCAAAGTCCAGCTCACGCAAGCATTCCAAGAAAGACTTAGAAGCATTGTGAAGACGAAACTGAGCGGGAAGAACACCACGCAAGCAATTAACGCATATGCGGTACCAGTGCTCACCTACTCCTTCGGGATCATCAAATGGTCCAACACTGAACTAGAACAACTCCAGCGGAAAATGAGAACCATCCAGAGAAGAGCCGGACAACTACACCCTGCAACGGCAATTGAACGGCAAACACTAAAAATTAGATGCAGCTCAACTGAGAGAACAAGCTGGATTTCGAAGTGGATTCAGTACAGTGGACCATATTCAAGTATTAAGAGAATTAATTGAAAGAACACATGAATATGAACTTCCATTGTGTGTGGCATTTATTGACTATGAGAAGGCCTTTGACTCTATTAAAACTTCAGCAGTCATCAACTCTTTAAGATCAACAGACGTTGAGGATGTGTACATTGACATATTGAAACGTGTGTATAAAAATGCAAGTGCAAAATTTCGGTTACATAAAGATACCAAAACTATCAAACTTGGCAAAGGTGTGAGGCAGGGAGATACCATTTCTCCAAAACTTTTTACTTCTGCTTTACAGATGATTTTTCAGCTGATAAATTGGAATAACAAGGGAATAAAAATAAATGGTGAATATTTAAATCATTTGCGGTTTGCTGATGACATTGTTATTTTTTCAACGAACCCATCAGAACTCCAAGACATGGTACAGGAGCTCTCAACTAGAAGTAAAGAAGTTGGACTCAAGATGAACCTACAAAAAACTAAGATCATGTTCAATAATTTCGTAGAGGAAACAAAAATACAAGTTGACAACATTGAGCTAGAAATTGCTGATTCATATATTTACCTTGGCCAGCTGATTTCAATGGATGGCAACATTATGAAAGAACTCAACAGACGTATTAAACTTGGCTGGAGTGCATTTGGAAGAAACAGTTTTATCCTGAAGGGGAAATTGCCTTTGTGTCTAAAAAGAAAGGTCTTCAACCAGTGTGTATTGCCAGTCCTCTCTTATGGATCAGAGACATGGAGTCTAACAGTTGGAGCAATACGAAAGTTACAGACAACGCAAAGGAGCATGGAGAGGTGCATGCTTGGAATAACTAGGAGAGATCGAAAAAGGAACACTTGGGTGAGAGAGCAAACTAGAGTAGAGGACATCATTGTTAAAGTAAAAGGGCTGAAATGGCGATGGGCTGGGCATATTGCAAGAAGAACTGATCAACGATGGACAACAGAAATTCTGAACTGGATTCCAAGAGACCACCGAAGACCTAGAAAACGTCCTCAAACTAGATGGGTGGATGAAATAAGAAAACAGGTTGGGGTGACGTGGAAGCGAATTGCTCAGGATAGACTTGTGTGGAAAGCATTTGGAGAGACCTTCATCCAGCAGTGGATAGATAATGGTTGAATATGATGATGATGATATATATAGTAAATTAATAATAAGGAAAATATGAAATAACATAAAAATAAATATATATACATACTTATATATTAAAGGATTAAAAAAATTAAATAAATTAAATGAAAAGAAATATAAGCAATTCATAAAATTAACAAATTAAATGAGTGAAGTAGGCAATTAAAAAATTAAATAAATTAAATGAAAAGAAGGATAAGAAATTAGTAAAATTAAATAAATTGTATGAAAAGAATCCTAAGCAATTCATAAAAGGTGACTGCGCAAAAGCTGCAATTGCATTTTTTATGATAAAAACAGTATTTTTAAAAATGTAAGAAAGTTATGAAAAATTGAAATGACAGGAAATTGACAGAAATAGAGATAGCAGAAACACAGTAAAAACATTAAAACTAAAAATCAACAGAGTAACAGTAAATTAGTAAAACTTTTCACTGCCAATAAGTTTAACAACTTCATGAGAAACACAAAATTACCGTTAAGTGATTAAAAACCAACAATTTGAGATAAGAAATGGAGAGAATTCGACAAACATAGCATAATAAATGGAAAATGAAAAAAGTGACACCACGTGTAGGAACTTTTTCAAGGGAGGCTCCAAGCACGTGGTCCTTCAGCAATGGAATGTTTCTGTATGGAAAGTAGCTTAAGCTAAAAAAATTCCACGCCTCACGACATTTCAGGAGCAAAAAACGAGCCGAATTAAAACGAATAAAATTTATGAAAATGATAAAAAATTGGGGGATATACATTGGGATGCAGACGGAATAACGATACAGCGAACAAGGTGTGAACGAAGTTAGGATTAAACGGAAAAGAGCGGAGGAGAGGGCAACAGGGCAGCAGAGTTGCCAGCCTAAAGCTAAGGAAGCCAAAAGCGTTAGGATTACAGCGTTAGGGAAACATGTGCATGACAATCCTTAAGATCGTCGAAAATGAAATTGATAGGATACAACAAGAAAATCTTTTTATTGCAGCTCTTTTCACCATCTACCATATGGTTTTAAATATTTATTATATGTCAAGCCTTTTGCAACGGCATATGGTTTAAATATCTATTTATTATATTATATCAAGCCTTTGTAACGGCATACACAGTTTAAATATTCATTTATATTATATCAAGCCTTTGTACATATGGTTTAAATCTATTTATTATATTATATCGCTTCGTAACGGCGAGAACTTCAGCAGAAAGTTGGAAAATCGGTGTATTTATAATATCTGCAAAACTTTTCTACCATACACCTTGTAATAGGGAAGTTGTAGTAAAGAGGTAGAGCCTGAAAAAGAGTAGATTAAAAAATTTGCGACTTTATAGACTTTTAAACTACCGAATGGCGAGAACTTTATAGATTTAAAAATTAGAGAGGTAGATTAAAAAAAAGATTTACAGGATTTTCTCCTCTGGATCAAAGGCGTCTATGAAACACTCTTCTGCTCCAATGTCATATGGGAATGTAGAAACTTCATTTTTTCCCTTTGAAACAAAAATTTAAAGTATTTTTTTGAAAACTTGACTTTTCGATTTAAAAACATACAGCTCGAAGTGTCGTTTAACGATCTTGTTAAATTTAAATTATCACTTAGCAATAATAAGAATATTCTAACAACCAGCTTTGATCAGCGGCCAAGACAGTATTGTATGATCAGCTTCCCAAACAAATTTTTCTATCAGATTGATATCAATGAAAATATAGATTTGTCTTTCAAATATGCGATAAAAGAAAACAATTTTTATTTGCTTTTGTTCAGTACTTGCAATATGACACATGTCTCAGAAAACATGTTATAAAAAATTTGATTTTAGGTGAACTCTTCAGACAGAAAGTGCTTTCAAATAGTGTTGAAGCCATTTCTGAAGGCTTGCGATCTTTTAAAAAATGTTTGGTTTTAAATGGTTTTCCAATGAACTATATAAATAGAACACTTGTAAATTTCATCCCTAGAAAGAAATCTTAAATGTTTCTTATAAAGAATAATCATTGCAATTAAATACATCTAATCGCAGTTCTCAAATATAGATGGAAGCACCTGTTCATTACTCCTTTTGGATATCTGGTATTGCTTAATTTATAAGATGTGGCGACACTTTCAAAACTGCCTTCAACTGATCATGTGCTATCTTTTTAGTTACGAGTTTGAATTTAATTTCTACATTACTGCTATTACAAGGTAATTTAACCACTTCCTATTTTATTATTAATAAAATATGCTTGCAAAAACTTAGCTAAAAATGCTTAAAAATAAAAAATTTCTGACACTGAATAAATTCATCTATATTTTTTTTACATTTGTGGTATTACTTGAACTGAGTTTGTTGAATTACTACTTGTAAGTTATTCAACAGTGTTACTTTGATGTGAGATGTATATACGACTTTCTATTTCTTTCTATTTTTTGTCTCTTTCAAACAAAAAAATTGTTTAAATCTCTGCCACATGGATGGTTATAAACAAACAGGTCTTCCTGTATAATGTCTGCATTGAATGGGGAATGTTGGATCCTTAAAATATTGTTTAACCCATGATTATTGGCTCATAACGCCAATCAATGTCTACACATTGCAGGTCCAATTCTTCTTTCTTATTCAGACCAACTATGATCTGTCTAAATTTATTGATTCTTCATTTATATATTAAATGGAATGTTAAAAATGCTGTGTTTTATAACAACTCCATTTGCATCATTTAAAATGGGTACATATTGGGCAGTGGTTAATGGTATTGGTATGGGATTTAAATACCTGGTACTATAAATTTATTACGTTGGTGTGATATAGGTATATTTAATGATAACACTATTCAAAAATTTTACTTACTGTTGTTTAATTTGTTCTGAGTACATATTGTAAAATATTTTTTAATTGTTTTCAAACCTACACACACACACATATATATATATATATATATATATATATATATCATCATCATATTCAACCATTATCTATCCACTGCTGGATGAAGGTCTCTCCAAATGCTTTCCACACAAGTCTATCCTGAGCAATTCGCTTCCACGTCACCCCAACCTGTTTTCTTATTTCATCCACCCATCTAGTTTGAGGACGTTTTCTAGGTCTTCGGTGGTCTCTTGGAATCCAGTTCAGAATTTCTGTTGTCCATCGTTGATCAGTTCTTCTTGCAATATGCCCAGCCCATCGCCATTTCAGCCCTTTTACTTTAACAATGATGTCCTCTACTCTAGTTTGCTCTCTCACCCAAGTGTTTCTTTTTCGATCTCTCCTAGTTATTCCAAGCATGCACCTCTCCATGCTCCTTTGCGTTGTCTGTAACTTTCGTATTGCTCCAACTGTTAGACTCCATGTCTCTGATCCATAAGAGAGGACTGGCAATACACACTGGTTGAAGACCTTTCTTTTTAGACACAAAGGCAATTTCCCCTTCAGGATAAAACTGTTTCTTCCAAATGCACTCCAGCCAAGTTTAATACGTCTGTTGAGTTCTTTCATAATGTTGCCATCCATTGAAATCAGCTGGCCAAGGTAAATATATGAATCAGCAATTTCTAGCTCAATGTTGTCAACTTGTATTTTTGTTTCCTCTACAAAATTATTGAACATGATCTTAGTTTTTTGTAGGTTCATCTTGAGTCCAACTTCTTCACTTCTAGTTGAGAGCTCTTGTACCATGTCTTGGAGTTCTAATGGGTCCGTTGAAAAAATAACAATGTCATCAGCAAACCGCAGATGATTTAAATATTCACCATTTATTTTTATTCCCTTGTTATTCCAATTTATCTGCTGAAAAATCATCTGTAAAGCTGAAGTAAAAAGTTTTGGAGAAATGGTATCTCCCTGCCTCACACCTTTACCAATTTTGATAGTTTTGGTATCTTTATGTAACCGAAATTTTGCACTTGCATTTTTATACACACGTTTCACCATGTCAATGTACACATCCTCAATGTCTGTTGATCTTAAAGAGTTGATGACTGCTGATGTTTTTATAGAGTCAAAGGCCTTCTCATAGTCAATAAATGCAACACACAATGGAAGTTCATATTCATGTGTTCTTTCAATTAATTCTCTTAATACTTGAATATGGTCCACTGTACTGAATCCACTTCGAAATCCAGCTTGTTCTCTTGGTTGAGCTGCATCTAATTTTTTCTGCAGGCGATGTGTTAGCACTTTTGTGAAGATTTTATAAATAGCAGGTAACAAGCTAATTGGTCGGTAATTTTTCAAATCCTCTTTATCACCTTTTTTATGCAAAAGAATTACTGTTGCAGAATCCCATTGGTTTGGTATGTTACCGCTGTTAAGACATTTGGTAAAGAATTTTGCAAGTATGTCTTCTACATATTCTCCAGCTTCTTTTAGGATATCTAATGTAATACCATCATCACCAGGGGCTCTTCCTTTCTTCATATTTTTTATTGCAAATGAAACTTCTTCTTTTAAGATTTTAGGAGCTGTTCCTTCGACTATCTCAGAGTCTTCGTTTAATCCACTGTTACTTTCATATAGTTTTTTGTAGAATTCTTCAACTCTTCTAAGTATTTCTTCCCTATTTCTTGTTACGGTGCCATCCTCTCCTTTTAATGCAATGATGTGTTTCTTCCCAACAGATAAACTTCCTTTAACAACCCTAAGGCTCTTGTTATTTTCAATGGCTTTCCTTACTAGCTCACAGTTGAATTTTCTTATGTCTTCTTTCATGCTTTTGCGCAGAGTTTTACAAAGTTCTATGTACTCAATCCTGGAACTGGTATTTCGATTGTCCACCTTCATATCTCTTCGCCTTTTCATGAGCTGTTTCGTCTTCTCAGATAATTTGCTATTGTGCTTTTTACAGGTTACACCACCAATTTCCCCAGCAGTTTCAACTATTGTCTTAACAATGTTTTCATTTGCTTCTGAGATATCACTTTCATCAATAAGTCCTTCCAGTGCAGAAAAGCGATTTTTTAATTCCAACTTGAATGCCTCGGTATTTACTTTCAGTTTCATTAGATCCACCCTCTTACTTACTTGTTTCCTAATGAGCTTCTGTCTTTCTAATTTAGTATTTAAGTGCACTTTACATCTCACCATTCTATGAGGCCCTGCGGTGGCGCAGTGTGGTAACGCGTTCTCCTAGTGCGCCGCTAATCCGGGTTCGACTCCCAGCAGTGCAAAAAGAACGCTTACTCAGAGATCTCATAAAGATCGCACTGCTCACTGTAGTCCGGGGTTTGGTTCCCTAGGCCTTAAGAGGTTCGGATTCCTCGGAAAACAGTAGGTCCCGGCGCAGCATGACCACTGTAGTCTTTGAGCCGTAAAACCAAAAAACAAACAAACAAACCATTCGATGATCACTTCCAGTATTAAATCTGTTCAGTACGCTGCAATCTTCAATAATTGATTTCTTGTTTGCCAGGATATAGTCAATTTCGCTGGTTCCTCCATTGGGGTGTTTCCATGTCCATTTTCTTTGCGGTTTCTTCTTAAAAAATGAATTCATGATGCTAAGGTTTTCAGCTTCTGCAAATTCGATGAGTTGATCGCCACGTTCATTCCTTTCCCCATATCCGTATTTACCAACCGATGTCTCTCCTTGTTCCTGTTGTCCAATTCTTGCATTGAAATCCCCCATGATGAGCTTGATATGTTGTTTCCCTTTGGTGTGTAACTCTTTGATTTCTTCATAAAATTCTTCAACCTCTTCGTCGGTATGGCTTGATGTTGGTGCATATACCTGTACTATTTGAAGTTGGTATCGCTGGGTTAGTTGAACAACAAGCCTCGCTGCTCGATCTGATGTACTTTCAACTTCCAGAAGACAGTCTTTAATTCTTTTGTTGATTAAGAAGCCAACACCACTTGTTCTTCCAGTTTCCGTTCCTCTATAATAAAACAAATGTCCACTTTTAAGTTCCACCAACTCTTCACCTTTTCTTCTAACTTCACTGAGTCCTACAATGTCCCATTTGATCTTGTCAAGTTCTTCTTCTAATTCTTGAAGTTTTGCTTCAGAAGCAAGGGATCGTCCATTAAACGTAGCCAATATATATATATATATATGCACTTGAGCGCGAGAATACTAAAAAGTAATTGGAGGTGTTGTTGTTTAACAATAAGATTTCCGCGCGAAAATCGGAGCTTCTGGATAAACCTTCGAAGGCGAGAGGACATTTATGTCCTGCTCTGATTATGTTAATTTTTCTGAAACTCCCTTTGAATTATTATTATTTTAAAGAAACAATTCGTATCACATAATAAATAAAACTTAAAAAAAAAAAAAGAAACTGTTTGCGTATTATTGGGTGCATATAGTCAATCAATGGGATTATTGGTGCATCATTATTATTGAAATATTCATGAGTGAATTTTTCAATTTGTTGTTTGGATATACATAGCAGGACGTATTCTATTTTTGTAAAAGTTATGAATAATAATAATTATGTAGATTAAAGAAGGAAAAAAGATTTTTGGAGGCGTGCTATTAAGTGATATTAAAAAGTGACAAATTATGAAGTAAATTTGCAAAAAAAATTACGTATATATTGTTATATGTATGTTGTAATCGTGCATGTCGTTATGAAAGGAGAAAAAATAAAAGTGTAAAAAAAGCTGATAAATAAATAATTAAAAGTATTAGTTAATAAATAGCCAGAAGTGCTATTGAATAATAGTGCAAGGGGCATGAAAAGAGTGGAACTTTTCCTAATGTAGAGATTATTTCGAAAATATTTTTAACAATACCAATATCAAATGCAACAGGTGAAAGATCTTTTTCAGTTTTAAAATGCGTTAAATGCTATTTAAGGAGTACGATAGGAGAAGACAGATTGAACAACATGGCCATATTATACATAGAACAAGAAATTTCGGACGAAATAGATACTGCGAAAAATAACTGATAAATTTACTAAAGAAAAATCGAGACACAAATTCATATGTAGTTCGTTCACGAAAAGTAGTCCGATGGTACCGTTAGAAATAACGGGAGTTGACATCACAAACGGCCTAGCCGATTACAGCAGAGGGGAGGACGTCATTTCAGAAAAGGTATTTAGCGAACGTTTGTCTGGGCCAAAAACCAATTCTGAAATGACGTCCTCCCCTCTGCTGTAATCGGCTAGGCCGTTTGTGACGTCAGCTCCCGTTATTTTTAACGGTACCATAGAACTATTTTTCGTGAACGAACTGTAGAAAACATTTTTTAAGCACTCAGGTAACTTATTACTATTAAATTTTTTGAATAAATATCTGATTTTTCTTGAAACGTTGAGTTTATGATTAATAGTAGTAATACTTTAATAGTAATACTTTATTCCTTATTATTATGTACATCAGGAGACCATACAAACGATTTGCTTGGGAAAAGGAAAGACAGCAGTAGCGATGCTAGTAACGGGGCTCTCTTTCCGGTAGAAAAAGCAAGGGATTTCTCGTATTCAACAAGAAACAACAAAGATATTGATTCGCGCGTACAAATCCGCATTGTTATTAAGAGATTTACATTCGCTGGTGTATAACATTTACAGAGTTTATGAGCAGAGTCTTGACTCGAAGACGTTACAAATGAAGATTGAAGTCCAAAGGTGGAATCTTTGTGGGCTGCAGAGTAAGAATGTTTTTCCTTGTAGCCTGTACCGAGAAAAGAAGTAGGAGAAACAAAAATAGTAGAAAAATGTAAATGAATTTTGAGTTGACCGTTGCGGGTGCAGTTTTAAAGGACATTTATAAGGAAAGGCAGACAAAAGAAAAATGGAAAAGGAAGAGCAGGGAGAGCAGAGGAGGGGGAAGAACTGAAAACTAAAAGGAAAGAGTGGGAAGGCAGAAGTAGCAGGCAGAGCATACTTGATTTAAGTACCAATCAAAGATTTTGGCTTTAAGGGTGAGAAAAGACAGAGCTTTTAAATCTTGGGGAATCGAATTCCAGATTTTAGAACCCGTAACGGAGACACTGTGTGTTTTATAGTTTGTGCGAGTCCGCGGTATTCTGATATCGTCCTGGTGACGTGTATTGTAATCATGTGTCGTCTGTGAGATGGAGAAAGGTAAAACTAGGTCACCTTTGCCTGCTTAAGCAACTCACTAAAAATTTAATACTGAAACCCTTCCGAAAATACCACCAGTTCCTTACATAATGTTTTTGTTTTGGGGCTTGTGTCTCAGGGCCTTAAAATTTTTACCGCCAGGGACCTCCAACAGACTTATTCCGCCTCTTCATTGCTTAGGGACCACGTTTGGAGCCTCCTTTGAAAAAGTTCTTACACGTTGTTGTCTTTTTTTTTTTCATTTTCCATTTATTATGCTATTTTTGTCAAAATTTCTCTGTCTCTTATTTCAAATCGTTGGTTTTTAATCACTTACTGTATTTTGTGTTTCCTATGAAGTTGGTAAACTAGGTAGTGAAAATTTTTGGTAATTTACTGTTATTCTGT
>QLNU02015270.1:113907099-113920914 GCA_006491805.2 Dysdera silvatica | reverse complement strand
GCCTGCAAAAGGGTTGCTGGTATCTAACTGGAAGGAGACCCACACGCTGAACGTATGTGACGATGTGTGGAACCGGCCAGGCCAGTAACCTAGTGTCCTACCCCGCCTTCAAGTGGTGCAGGCTGAGCTTTCTATTTATGTGGCAAATTAATATTTGCTGCACGGATAGAAAGGCGGAAGGGGAGGGCTAATTCACCAACCCGTCTAGCCAGCGTGGTGAAATTATGGCTAATTCCTCCATTATGTTGACACACCAGAAACCATGGCCCCTAGTCTCCAGGTGCTGGAGTGCTCCTGATCAAGGCAGCGGTCAGTGTGGCATGAAAGCAGGGGGTGCTAAGAATCACTGGAATGGCCCAGGCTGCCGTTTGTTATTGACCTTGGCTACGTTTAATGGACGATCCCTTGCTTCTGAAGCAAAACTTCAGGAATTGGAAGAAGAACTTGACAAGATCAAATGGGACATTGTAGGACTCAGTGAAGTTAGAAGAAAAGGTGAAGAGTTGGTGGAACTTAAAAGTGGACATTTGTTTTATTATAGAGGAACGGAAACTGGAAGAACAAGTGGTGTTGGCTTCTTAATCAACAAAAGAATTAAAGACTGTCTTCTGGAAGTTGAAAGTACATCAGATCGAGCAGCGAGGCTTGTTGTTCAACTAACCCAGCGATACCAACTTCAAATAGTACAGGTATATGCACCAACATCAAGCCATACCGACGAAGAGGTTGAAGAATTTTATGAAGAAATCAAACAGTTACACACCAAAGGGAAACAACATATCAAGCTCATCATGGGGGATTTCAATGCAAGAATTGGACAACAGGAACAAGGAGAGACATCGGTTGGTAAATACGGATATGGGGAAAGGAATGAACGTGGCGATCAACTCATCGAATTTGCAGAAGCTGAAAACCTTAGCATCATGAATTCATTTTTTAAGAAGAAACCGCAAAGAAAATGGACATGGAAACACCCAAATGGGGGAACTAGTGAAATTGACTATATCCTGGCAAACAAGAAATCAATTATTGAAGATTGCAGTGTACTGAACAGATTTAATACTGGAAGTGATCATCGAATGGTGAGATGTAAAGTGCACTTAAATACTAAATTAGAACGACAGAAGCTCATTAGGAAACAAGTAAGTAAGAGGGTGGATTTAAAGAAATTAAAAGAAAATACCGAGGCATTCAAGTTGGAATTAAAAAATCGCTTTTCTGCACTGGAAGGACTTATTGATGAAAGTGATATCTCAGAAGCAAATGAAAACATTGTTAAGACAATAGTTGAAACTGCTGGGGAAATTGGTGGTGTAACCTGTAAAAAGCACAATAGCAAATTATCTGAGAAGACGAAACAGCTCATGAAAAGGCGAAGAGATATGAAGGTGGACAATCGAAATACCAGTTCCAGGATTGAGTACATAGAACTTTGTAAAACTCTGCGCAAAAGCATGAAAGAAGACATAAGAAAATTCAATTGTGAGTTAGTAAGGAAGGCCATTGAAAATAACAAGAGCCTTAGGGTTGTTAAAGGAAGTTTATCTGTTGGGAAGAAACACATCATTGCATTAAAAGGAGAGGATGGCACCGTAACAAGAAATAGGGAAGAAATACTTAGAAGAGTTGAAGAATTCTACAAAAAACTATATGAAAGTAACAGTGGATTAAACGAAGACACTGAAATAGTCGAAGGAACAGCTCCTAAAATCTTAAAAGAAGAAGTTTCATTTGCAATAAAAAGTATGAAGAAAGGAAGAGCCCCTGGCGATGATGGTATTACATTAGATATCCTAAAAGAAGCTGGAGAATATGTAGAAGACATACTTGCAAAATTCTTTACCAAATGTCTTAACAGCGGTAACATACCAAACCAATGGGATTCTGCAACAGTAATTCTTTTGCATAAAAAAGGTGATAAAGAGGATTTGAAAAATTACCGACCAATTAGCTTGTTACCTGCTATTTATAAAATCTTCACAAAAGTGCTAACACATCGCCTGCAGAAAAAATTAGATGCAGCTCAACCAAGAGAACAAGCTGGATTTCGAAGTGGATTCAGTACAGTGGACCATATTCAAGTATTAAGAGAATTAATTGAAAGAACACATGAATATGAACTTCCATTGTGTGTTGCATTTATTGACTATGAGAAGGCCTTTGACTCTATTAAAACATCAGCAGTCATCAACTCTTTAAGATCAACAGACATTGAGGATGTGTACATTGACATGGTGAAACGTGTGTATAAAAATGCAAGTGCAAAATTTCGGTTACATAAAGATACCAAAACTATCAAACTTGGCAAAGGGGTGAGGCAGGGAGATACCATTTCTCCAAAACTTTTTACTTCAGCTTTACAGATGATTTTTCAGCTGATAAATTGGAATAACAAGGGAATAAAAATAAATGGTGAATATTTAAATCATTTGCGGTTTGCTGATGACATTGTTATTTTTTCAACGAACCCATTAGAACTCCAAGACATGGTACAGGAGCTCTCAACTAGAAGTAAAGAAGTTGGACTCAAGATGAACCTACAAAAAACTAAGATCATGTTCAATAATTTTGTAGAGGAAACAAAAATACAAGTTGACAACATTGAGCTAGAAATTGCTGATTCATATATTTACCTTGGCCAGCTGATTTCAATGGATGGCAACATTATGAAAGAACTCAACAGACGTATTAAACTTGGCTGGAGTGCATTTGGAAGAAACAGTTTTATCCTGAAGGGGAAATTGCCTTTGTGTCTAAAAAGAAAGGTCTTCAACCAGTGTGTATTGCCAGTCCTCTCTTATGGATCAGAGACATGGAGTCTAACAGTTGGAGCAATACGAAAGTTACAGACAACGCAAAGGAGCATGGAGAGGTGCATGCTTGGAATAACTAGGAGAGATCGAAAAAGAAACACTTGGGTGAGAGAGCAAACTAGAGTAGAGGACATCATTGTTAAAGTAAAAGGGCTGAAATGGCGATGGGCTGGGCATATTGCAAGAAGAACTGATCAACGATGGACAACAGAAATTCTGAACTGGATTCCAAGAGACCACCGAAGACCTAGAAAACGTCCTCAAACTAGATGGGTGGATGAAATAAGAAAACAGGTTGGGGTGACGTGGAAGCGAATTGCTCAGGATAGACTTGTGTGGAAAGCATTTGGAGAGACCTTCATCCAGCAGTGGATAGATAATGGTTGAATATGATGATGATGATGATGATATATATATATAGTAAATTAATAATAAGGAAAATATGAAATAACATAAAAATAAATTTATATACATACATACTTATATATTAAAGGTGTTTGGAGCCTCCCTTGAAAAAGTTCCTACACGTGGTGTCCCGTTTTTCATTTTCCATTTATTATGCTATTTTCGTCAAATTCTCTCCGTTTCTTATCTCAAATTGCTTGTTTTTACTTACTGACTCTATTTTTGTGTTTCCTATGAAGTTGTTAAACTTATTGGCAGTGAAAATATTTTTGCTAATTTATTGTTATTCTGTTTTTATTTTTTATTTTTAATGTTTTTACTGTGTTTCTGCTATCTCTATTTCTGTCAATTTCCTGTCATTTCAATTTTACATAACTTTCTTACATTTTTAAAAATCGGGAATATCAAATTTTTGGACGGCTAAGGGGGCTCGGGCCCCTCCCTGCCCCCTTATATGGGCGTCCATGGACTTCACTTCTGTGTTCGCCCTTGGACAAGATGTATGCAGTGTCAATTAAAATTTAAGGTTATAAATTATTTAAATGATTTTTGACTAGTCTCATTAATAATTTAAATACTCATTTAATTAAACAATTGAATTAATTCATCAATTAATCTAATCATGATAATTTTTAATGTATTGTTTTTTATTTCTTCTGAAGTAATCTTCGCCCACTCTTTCAAAAAATTCTGCCGAAGCCCCTGATGTGGTGTAAACGTTAATAGCACAAAATATGTGCGATGGAATACTTGAGGCTTAAAGGATTCAGTTGATTCAATAAACAATTAACCTTTCAATTTTCCATCCATTGATAAGTAAAGGCGTGTATCCATTAATAAGTAATCCATTAATAAGTAACAGTGTGTGAGTGGGTCACAGATACACAGTAGACACGCGGACGAAACTAAAATTGTTTTTTTTTTTCATCTTTGTGAGATAATATTCTCTTATTTGGTATGAAATATGCAAAACCACTCTGATCAGCATTAAATATTTGGCTCTTTGAGCAATGTGCAAATGCGTTACGTGATGTTAACACGAATTTAGTTGCTGTGTTTTCTACGGCTTCTTTATTTTAATTTTGTCTGTTATATGTTTCGTAACTTTACGAGAATATATACTCATATTTTTATTCTGTATATAAAACTCTTTGAAATCATACAGTTCCTAATGTTTAAACCCTTTTCTTTATGATAAGCGCTTCTCGTTTAGTCTGCATCATGTACGAATATACACTTACACAGGGACGGATTGGGTCCTCTCAAAGGGCGAATACCTTGGATTATCTGAGGACGCGAGTCCTATAGCCCATGAGGGCGCAAGTCCTATAGCCCATGAGGGCGCAAGTCCTGTAACCCATGAAGGCGCACCGTCCCGGGGGGGCCGATTGGCCGGCGGCTCAGTCTGCCCCTGTATTTACACAGTGTGTTTGAATTTTTCTAACAGTGTGCATTGAATTAATTTATATTTCTTCCTATTTGTCTCAAATTCCGTAATATATTTTTTAAAATGACTTATTTCATAATCCACTGCTTTTCGACATCGTCTTTGATTCTGTTGAGGTTTGTTTCTTTTGCAGGAATTGTAAAAGCTCGCAATGTTTCTCATTTCTTCCAAAGTACGATTTTCTCTGCAAAATTTATTGTCAGATGTATAATATAAACGGTTGTTATTAAAAGTGTGAATTACAGAACTGTTATTATCGTCAGAAATATAATCTATATTGCTGTTGCCATTTATGCTATCATCGTTCTTAAAATCTAACGTTACTTCTCATTCTCAAAAATTATTCTATTTACTATAATTTCTCCAAATGCAGGTAATGATCTCCCACTTTCATGCAATTGTTCATGTATTACACAAATGATGATCGCAGATGGATCTGTTCCGTATTTTTCAATAGCTAAGTTTAAATTACCGGCTAGAATATTGATTAAAGTTCCCATAATTACAATATTTACATTAACTATTATAACACTGCGTTACCCAGTAGTGCATTAATCAACACCAAATTGTTTTAACGAAATGTTTTAAAGCCGTGAATAATAGACGTAGCCAGGATTTGTATTATGGGCAGAACACCATTTTACTACAATTTACATTTTAATTCCACTTTTAGTTCAGTATTTTTATTTGCTTGATTTAGGGAGCAGCTTCCCCCCACCTCCCTCCGCATACACCCATGCTTGGAAGTAAAATTGCATAGACTGCTAAAACTCAATAGGCCTTTCTAATTTATTCTCATTATAATTTATCATCATTATAAAAAGGGTTATACTCCCCCCCCTCTCACAACACAAAAAATGCCATAGTTACTGTTCGTTCACGAAAAGAAGTCCAATGGTACAGTCGAAAATAACGGGAGGTGACGGCACAAACGGGCTATTCCATTACAACAGAGGACTCCTCTTCCAGAACTTGATTTTGGCGCCGACAAACGTTCACCAAAAAACAGTTTCTTTCTCTACTGTAATGAACTAGCCCGTTTGTGATCTCACCTCCCGTTATTTCTAACTGTTCCATCCAACGTCTTTTCGTGAACGAACAGTATGCCTACGGTGCCTGTAATCGTTCTTTTCTTTCTGAATATTTAATGAATTGAGATAAATATTGATTTCTGCCATAAGCTAGTAGGTTAATGAATAAATCATAACTCTACTACGAAAAGGGAAAAGTTACGTCATCGTACAGTTCAATAAAAAATAATTACACATTGGTTCTTAGAAATTAGGGATGTTTAAAAATAGCAAGTGTATCGATATTCCGATATAGGTGAATATCTATACTTTTTCTGGGAATAGGAATTATCAATACTTTTTTTTTGGAATTAATTGATCTAAAATTTTAGAAATTACTATTTGAATAATTATAATAAATATATAATATATATATATGAATAATTTATATAAATATAATATATATTATTTATATAATATAAAAAATATAAACAATTGAATTCGGAATTAATTGGATTAATTAATTAATTGGTCGATGAGAAAACTGGTAAGCTTTTATGGAGGAGTTCATGGCCTCCCAGAAAAAATTCGTAGCTGCGCCTATGTGCAGCACATCGTTAAGATATCAACCATCGTCGCCTTACAGTTATGCACCGCTTCTACGCATGCGCAGAAAAACTTGATACTTCGCAGCTACAAAATTGGTTTCCCACAGGCTTTGAGGTAACGCTCCAGATTCCCACTTGTGTCGGGGGCCTCAAGAATTCGAATGCATGTTGTGTACGCGCAGAAATAATACAAAGGCGATGAATAAATGAAATTATTTTTTTGATAATAAATTACAGAGGATATTACAGCTTTACAGCTCTTACGAACGAGCGGCCGCTACTAATAACACACCAACATCATTCATGCAATCAGATCTCGTTAAGGACTAGTGAAGGGAAAAACCTAATCTGAAGTCACCTCCACAAAGCAGATGGTAAGTAAGACGATGGGGAAGTTGATGAGTATAATAATCATCGGCGTACGCAGGGGAGTGTTGATGGGGGGTTGTAACCTCCATTGCGATGGAATTTTGTGTATTTAGATATGAATATAGAGAGTTGTAGCTTTGTAATCTCCCGCTGAGCCTATAATCCCCCTTAGGACTCTCTGCGTAAGCCTACAATAAAAATCATAGATTTCTTCCAGCTTTCTCATAATGAAGGCCAACGAAGAAAGCACATTGGGAAGTTATTATTCACAAGGTCCTTTTAAGGCAAGATAAAGAAAATGATGGAGGAGATAACGGGGAGAGAGAGAGAGAGAGGGAGAGAAAAAATTTGATGAGTATAGGAGTTGCAGCTTTCTTCCAGCGTTCTCATAAGAAATATCAATTCAAAGAGGATTGGGAAGTTGTTATGCATAAGGTCCCTTTAAGGCAAGCACAAAGAAAATGATGGAGAAGATGATGGAGAGAGAGAGAGGAGTTGATGAGTATAGCAGTTGTAGCTTTCTTCTAGCTTTCTCATAAAGAAGACCAAAGCAGAAATCACATTGCGAAGCTGCTACGTGTAAAGCCCTTTTAAGGCAAATTACAAAGAAAATAATGGAGAAGATGATGAGCATAATAGTAGATTTCTTTCAGGTTTTCTATGAAGGGGTTCACACCAGAAAGCACATGGGAAAATTGCTATGTATAATTGTGCTTTAAGGTAACATGAAAAGCTTTTATATGAGCGATAAGATGGCTAAACGTAATATGCTAAAATGGTCGAAAAGAATTTGTCTTAACATTGCTTCTTGCGGTAGTTTATTGACTGGGGATTGACATGATGTCAAAGTCCTTCACGTCATTTGAAAAGATCTGTATTTCTTCTAAGTCAAAACTCGAGTAGCGTTATTTAATCTGAGCATTACCATTAAATATATGTGCTGCGTTTTATATTGCTGTAAACGCTTTTATGCAGTTCATTTTATAATCGTTAATTTTATCTTTGACTAAGTAACATAATTGAAATAAATAGAAGTTTACTTCGACCCGTCACCTCTTTTTCTATTTTCCTCCTCCATATGCTTATACGCAGGACTTTCATAAGATTACGCCAATTAAGATGATTAGATATAAAGAATGAGTACAAAGAAATGCTTTTCTTTGTAAATATGTCCTCATAAGTGTACGTTGAATTGTGAAGAAACAAAATACAATTGAAGATAAAGGAAGAGAGTATATGTATGGTACAAATTTTTGGATGTTTTAATGAAATTAAAAAAATACATTTATGGATGTTCTTTTTTCAGCTAAAATAAATAGTTCGTATATGATTATAATTGTTGAATACTACATGGTTCCATCTACATGTCCATGCATGTTTACTTCATTTTTGCAATGTGAAAATGAACTGTAAAGGTCCATCACCACTACCACTTCATTATCACTTGCTTCATTTTCTCCTCCCCCCATTTTTTTCTGCCCTACACTCCCTTGAGGATTTGGACCTCCTTAAGGACCGTCGTCCATCCTCAAAGGCCTTTTACGCGGACCATTTAAGTCACTGCACTTCAAAACTTATATTTTATGCTGAAGATTCTAATTCAGTGGTAATAAGGAAGAAGAGATGTTTTGCTGTCGCCTCGAAGCAGCTACATCTACGTTCTCGAATGCTAAGGTTATGCTTAAACCGAGGTAAGGTATAATTACAGTATATAATGGTTTTTTTTATCACATTTCAACAATTATTGGTATCTGAAATCACGCAAGTAATTCTACGACGTGAAGTGTTGGAATATCCAACATTTGTTTTGCCATAATTCACACCATAAAAGTTAAGAGTTTTACATATATCCACTTCAAATATTTCTATATCTTTTCTTCAATATTTCTATATCTTTTCTTTAATATTTCTATATCTTTTCTTCAATATTTTATATCTTTTCTTCAATATTTCTATATGCTTTTTCTTCATTTCTATATCTTTTCTTCAATATTTCTATATCTTTTCTTCAATATTATTTCTATATCTTATCTTCAATATTTCTATATCTTTTCTTCAATATTTCTATATCTTTTCTTCAATATTTCTATATCTTTTCTTTTAATATTTCTTTTTATTTTATTCTCTTAACCTTGTGCACACTTTTCTCCAATCATCTATATACTTTTCTTAAAAATTTTTTATACCCTTTCATTAATAATTTTAGTACATTTTCTTGAATAATTTCTATACATTTCTTGAATAATTTTTTATACATTTTGCTTGAATAATTTCTATACATTTTCTTGAATAATTTTATACATTTTTTGCTTGAATAATTTCTATACATTTTCTTGAATAATTTCTATACATTTTTCTTGAATAATTTCATAATATTTCTTCAATCATTCCTATGTCTTTTCATCAACCATTTCTATACCGTTTCTTCCATCATTTCTATATATTTTCTTTAAATTATTTCTATATATTTTCTTTAATTATTTAAGTTATGCTAATCATTTTATATATTTATTAATCTTTTCCATATGTTTTATTCAATCATTTCTATATATTTTCTTTAATATATTTTAAACGTTTTCTTTAATAATTTTGTATACTTTTTCGATCATTTCTATATCTTTTATTCACTCATTTCTATATCTTTTTTCAATCGTTTCTATATCTTTACTTCAATCAGCTATATCACCTCAACTCATCTACAAATTATTTTTATTCAAATGCTCGTGTGCTTATTCTTCTGTCACTGCTTATCTGATCTTTAATAATATACTTCATAGCAAAAAGAAAATTAATTTAAATTTTTTCAAGAACGTTCACGTTTGATTATTTCTGTTAAAAAAATTTTAAATATTATAAATGCATCAACACGAAAAATTTTTCAATCCTTATTACTTGAATTAAAAATCATTTAATGTAATGTAATATAAAGTCATAAAATAAAATTATATAATAATAAGTTAACATATATTATTCATAACAGTTACAAGGCCAGCATTTAATGATGACAAAAGTAGCGGCGTAATTTGTATATGGCCATCTCAAGTACCGCTCCAAGCCCTTACGCATTGCCTCTCCTGATCATCCAAATGTAATAAAAAGAGTCTCGTAGCATAAATACTTTTTTGCGGTCCCCCGTTAGACGCCACTTGATCCTAATTGGACTACACCTGATCCCTCGTGTTCAAATGCCTGAGCTCCTCCTCCTTGCCAATAAAAGACCAAAAATAGAAGGCAACAACTTTCTGAAACCCTTTCAGCCATTTCTTCTTATTTGCCCTTTTTTTCTTTTCCCTCTTTTCTTACTTTTCCCGAAAATCTGAATATATTTGGAATGCTTTCCTTCTCCTTGTATTTGTCAAAGTTGGAACTTTTATGAGAAAACGGTAAGTATTTTTGGAAGGCAAAGCAACATTTACTTTAATAAGTGAACTTAATAATTGAATCAATTTAGTAAGTGAATCCCCAACGAGCAATTGGCAATAAAATAGCTAAATTCGTAATGAACAATTGACAATTTAATAAATGGATTTTCAATTAACATTTGACAATATAAAAACTGAATTTCCAACGAACAATTGATGACTTAATCAATGAAGAATTTTTAATGAATAATTAACAATTAAGTAGTTGAATTTCTAATGAACAATTGACAATTTAATAATTTAATTTTCAATCAACAATTAACTATATAATAGCTGAATTTAAAATGAATAATTGACAATTCAATAACCGAAGGATTTCTAATAAACAACTAACATTTTAATAACTGAATTTTCAACTAACAATTAATTACATAACAATTGAATTTGTAATTAATAATTAACTGCGTAAGAACTGAATTTTAATGAGAAAATTATGATTTAATATCCAAATTTCCAAGACAACAATTAATGTATATTTTAAATTATTTTTATTTAAATATTTTATAATAATTGATTATTTATTATTATTTAATGTCGGTCCCTAAATAAATAACTATCAAGTTTAAGAAATAATTAATGTTCAGGAATGGAAAAGGTAAAGCATTTTTACCGGAAAGGCCTCTCTTTCTTCTAAATATGATATTAATATAATAAGACATTCGTGCAAAAGGTTTTTATAAGCACGACTAAAGAAATAAGCATTTTATAAGAATTAATTGTGACTATATGATGCTTATCATCACTAGCATTAAAGTTTACCATAGTCTATCCTCAGTTTTAGATGAAGATCTAGATGAATTACGATCAAACATATCTTCCCTTAACAATTTCCCCGATGTATTCCAAACTGCTTTCTTCTTGCGCTCATCAATCTCGACGGAGGTCATTCAACGGTGGCGTATTCATGTTCAGTTCATCACCATGGTTTTCCATCATTGTCCAATCTTTCTTGAAATATATCAAATTAAGTTCACTCCCTCTAATGGCATTTTCGCTTTAATTCCGATTTCTTATAAATTAATGCAAATTTATTTAAAAAAAATTATAAGTCGATCAAAAGAAGAAGATCCACGCGGAACCTGTAATTTTTTGATGATTCTTGATTACTGTTTGATGATAATTTCATGCAATTTTATCAAATGTAAGTGTAAAATGCAATGAAGGTAAGTGTATTAACATGAAAGGTAGCTCAAATATTTACTCATGAACATGGGAAGATGCGTGCTTGATTCTGGCTCTGCTCATAAAAATGGCTGTGAGCTTAATTCAGTATCACATTACATAAGCAGTCTCCAAGTGATTAGTGTTAGGAATGAGTAGCTCAGCGATGTTGATTTCCTACTTCGAGTCACACAAATGGAACTTCAGGTTATTTGCGCCTGACATGCAGCTTAACATTTAATTATATAATTATATTATTTGTTATTATACAACATTATAATTTTTCCATTAATATTTATTTACTTTGGACCACACCAGGTCATAAGCTTGCGTCATGTCCGGATTTGTCAGTAAACTTCTCAGCACTTTAAAAGTACGGCGCATTAAACTGGCTTGCTTAAAGTGTTTCAAACTGGTTCGTTTAGACAACTTTAAATGAAAAAGCATCGCACCATGTTTCCATTTTTGATATTATGGCAGCACCATTTTGCGGATACAGTATGGATTTGTATTAAAATGAAAAAACTGCAAATTTGTATTAAAATCTCGTAAATTTATATTAAAATAAAACATTACATTTATGTAGCATTCTTCAACGCAGAGTTTTTAAAATTATTGGGGGAGGGGGTTGCCAAACACATACTATGCTTTTTCACGCATTACAATATATGTAAAATTGCAATTTATTTCAAATTATTGGGACAGGGACGGACATGGACTTTTATTTTCTGGGGTCAAGGACAGAATTTGCCATGGTCTTGGAATAACACCCTTCATTTATCATGAAAGTTGGAATTTTTTACAGTGAAAAAATATATTTTTGGGGTGGGCCATCACCCCTGTTACTCCCTTGTGTCCGCGGTTAGGGGGAGTTCGTGCCGCACGGATCCATATAACTCTACTCCTATTGTAGAATTATCGCCAGTCGAACAAGCATCTGGCTAAAATACCTGAGAAATACGTAATTCTTAAAAATAGTTGTCCATATTTTAATCAAGGTTTAAAATTTTCGAAAATTTATTTACTAAATATTAAATTTTAAACATTCCGAATTTATGACCTTGCTTTTACATATTCTTCTCTTATATTTTAATTTTCTTTTACGTTTTTGGATCTTTTGAAACTCAAAGAGGAAAAACAATGAAACAATCCATGGTGGGTAATAATAATAATAAAATACTGGATACGCAGACGCGTTTAAATTATAAAAATTTATTAAAGATAATTTAATTAGAAAAATCAAAAAGAAAAATCTGATTCGCTTTTCTTTAATTAACTGTTAAAAAGTGGAATAATATTTCACAAAGATGACGGGTGAAAAAACGCCGCAACAAAGGCTCCACAAAAGAAATGCGTTTCCTCCATTAAATTAAACTGTTTCGGAAGCTTTACATTATCAAATCAATTTTATTTCTTCCCTGAGATTTCCCCAGAGTGGAATGGCAACATCGCCATTTTTATCGTCTGCTTTTGCCGGTGATTTAGTCGAGTTGTTTACTTGTTGCTCCGCGGATAAAAAGGTGTTGCCAGATTGCTCAAACACGCCTCCGTTTTTTGAGAGAAAACAGCAAAGGCGTTAGAAGCTGTCCTGAAAAGAGTTATTTATTGCAAACTGAAAAAGATCGTCTGTCAGTGAAATTATATTGCGTAAAAAAATCTGCGACTGAATAATTATTACGTTTTTGCTTATTTATTACGTAGGCTAATTTGGGGCGTAGAAATTAAATGAAAAAAAATATATAATTTAATTAATTTGATTAAAAAATTTCCGCTTTTCTTTGTCAGATGTGAAATATATTTCGAACAAAAAAGCAGAAGACAATCATTCACCTTTTAAATAAAAAGGCACTTAAGAAAAATCTACCGTTAAATAAGTAAGATTAATTAAGCCACATCCTTTATTGTGAGTAAATAAGCGTAAAAATTAATTTCCGAACGTAAAAACTCAATAAAAGGTGAATACCCTTAAAAATAAAATTGTTTCCCTTTTCAAATATTTTTATATCTTCAAACCGTAAAATTTACTGTATTATATCGATATATTATAAAGATTCTAAATCGTTTTAACATTGTACTGTGAAATTAAATTTTAACTAATATGAAAACAATTATTAAAACTATTTTTATATTTTGCAAAAATGTTAATGTTAAATAGGAGAGCGATGAAGAACATGGGTTAAAAGCAGATTATATAACTGTAAACAATTATATTTATTAAGCAAATCAGAGATAATTAAACCTTCTAAAAATAATTTTTAGAACTGAAATTAATTTGTTTTATTATTATAATATTTAAGTACATCGAATTAAGCAAGGCCATGCATTGGAGGTGGTTTTTGTGGCTAAACTCCTTCCATTTTAATCGATATTATTAGCTATTATCGTTTGCTTCATATTTGCTTCCTATCAGAGAAAATTTTATTTTCATCAAAACTTCTTTTTTTTCCCATTAAAAGCACCCGTTTTTTTAAATTCCATACACGGGCCTGCTCTCTAAATTATTATTATCATAAAAATTATTTCATGGCTTGTTAATTATTTTGTGCTTAATAACTATTTCGCTCATTAATTATTTATGTC
>QLNU02015270.1:113893760-113906999 GCA_006491805.2 Dysdera silvatica | reverse complement strand
CACTATGAAGGCTTTTGACATCCAACCTGGAGTGCAGGCAAGTCGTATTTTAATAAAAGCTGATGGACGACGAATTTCACACTCCCTATGTCGTGCAACCAATGTCACAAAATGCCGACATCAAGTGAAAAGACGCCAAAAATTAGGTGCAGCTGAAGCTGTGAAGCATGCCGAAGGACCCTCATACTTGTCTGGTGCTTTTTGAAGAAGCTTCATCAAAACAGGTTTGTAATAAAAACTTTGCTTTTAGTTTTTTAGCAACAACAATCAATTTTATCATGCGCGCAAGGAATTAATATAGCATTTTGAATTGATGAATGAGTGATGACGTTGTCATTGATTTAAAAGAAATGGCAACAGATATATTTTGCTAGCATTTTATGAAGGGAAACTGTATAATGATGTTGCATGCAATTTTTCATACCTGAGTTTGTGTTATTTTAATATAAATTGTTGAAATCTGGGCTGTTTTGGGACATTTTTGAGGCCAGGGATATGTGCTCCCTACGTGTTTCTCTCAAGACTGTATATTTCACCCTTGTGCCCAAGATATTTACAACTTCATTTGTTGTCATGCTCTTGTAATAATACATGGTAAAAATTGCAAGAAATTAAACATTTTTATATATATTAAAAAAATAATGGACAAAAAACAAATATCGTATTTGGATCGCCGCTCCAAGACCGCTGCGAAAACTTATAATTAGGTGGAAAGCTAACAGAAGTTGCAAAAACTTAAAACTATAACATCCAAGGAAGGTTCTACATACTCGTCTGTTGTATTCTAAACAAGTTTATGAAGGTAGGTTGATGCAAATAGATAATAACTCCAATGTTGACAAATATTTTTCTTTAAACGCGTTTTTCTCAAAACAGTAAATTTTATCCTTGCGCGCAAGATATTTAAAAAACTTTTTACACTAGTATAATAAAAATTAGCACACTCTTGTAGCCATGCATAATTAATAAAATGACGAAAAAGATAAGAGATTAAGTAATAATATTTTTATCTAGATGCATTTTAATATTGAAAAAATGGCAAATTTTAAAAGTTTTATTTTTTATTGTTTTAAAAAATATTAAGTATCATTATTTTCTTAAGATTTTTCGTTAGTTGAATGCTATACTCATTATTTATCATTTAGCACATTACTTTTGGTAATTAGATAATAACAACCAATTATATTATGCGCGCAAAATGGTATTAAAAATTTTAACGAGCAAAATCTAGTATAATATTTTGATTTATTATAAAAAAATAGCAATATGTAAATACATTTTGTTAATGATTTTAGTAAGCTCATAATACAATAATCCTATGTGCAAATTTTTATTTTTGGATATGTGTTATTTTAAAAGTTATAGAATGTTGAACTTCAGCCTATCAGAAGGCATTTCGTAACACTTAAGGGGTATGTTCCCCCTTCAGACGTTGAATTGTAATGCCATTTATGACAAAAAACGCCATTACTCAACGTACAGTAAGCTATCCCATTAAGGACTTAGAAGAGACAAGGAAAAAGCGCCGTTAAAAAGAAAAGAAAAGCATTAATCAGTATGTGCATAATTCTATGATGCATTTGCTGTGATTGTAAAGTACTGTTGTTAAAGTGAAATAGAATAATGCAATAATTTCTCTTAATAACGTCGTTGTTGAAAAAACTGCTTGGTTAACATTTGTTAAATACTGATGATAATTATGCCATTGAATGATTATAGGTTTCCACGAAGAATGAAGACCATTTTAGTCGAAAAATAGGTAAATTTCTTCAGAGTGTATAAAAATAATTTTCTCGTAAACGTTAATTATAAAAATACATTATTACGCATGTTATAAAAATACGTAATATATAAATAATTAAAACTGGTAATAATGATGAACATAATAATCATAACATCATTGGTTTTTGTTACAATGCCATAAAATATGATAATTATGATTGATGAAAACAAAAACAAAAAGGTCAATACATGGTTCTGCTTTAATTAACATGTTTTGAGTAGGAGTAGCACAAATAATATTTAGTATGTTTTATTTCCGATAGATGGCGCTAACAACCGCTTGTCATTTTCATTAAAATATCAATTCATCACATGTAATTTCCGTTATATATTATCTACCTCTATTCATTAAGAATGATTGTAATTTTCTTCGAAAATTTTTATGTTTGTTTTTCATTTTTTGTAGTAAAAAAATACAACATTAACAATGAAAAACAAGGCTTTATATACTGCATTGCAGGCTATTTAATGTGTAACGCTAATAAAGACAAGAGCCATCAAAATCCTATGCACTGAATATTTAGTTTATGTTACAACGATCAGAAGGTTACAAATGTAACCGGGATAGTACTATTTGTAAACTTTTCACCTTTAAAACATAAATTATGTATTCAATACATATGGCTTAAGCAATGGCAGAAAGTTTGTGAAGTGGGGAGGGGATTGTAGGTTTTAACGGAGGTGGTTACGATGTTAAAACCCCAGATATTAATATGTATATATGTACAAAATTGTATTATCATGTGTTTTTTGACCGCATCAACCCCCATCTGTATACGCCATGGGCTTTGATATCTTTTGTATTTCTAGGTGTTTCAATTTTAATGATCATCATGTTTTAGATGCACATTACTACCTAACATTTTAGAATGACCTCTGCGAAAGTGAAAATAACTCAATTTACGGTGAAGAAGGTATAATATTGCGAATAACTTAAAACTGTTTATTATGGCACACACATTATTTTCAGTTATTCTAATCAGTCATGGACGGATAAAAGACTGCAGTTGGAAATCGGGCGGGGAGTTGGTAAGGACGTTCCGACACATCAAGAAAAATTTTACGAACTATTTTACAAAGTATTTTTTAAAAACAAACTTTATCGATTAATTATTTTAAATAAATTTGATTAATTATTTGAAACATCTGGCAGGTTAGACTGTTTGTAAGTCTTAAACCATTCCTTTTATTTCCTTTTTTAAATACGTAACTGTTTTAAATACGTAACATGGAAGGTGGGATAAAATAATATATTTCTAATTTTAAAATAACAAAAAAAAAAAGAAAGATTTTTTTTTGTCCTCTACTTGTAACAGAGGTAGCTCTCGATTATTTTCTTACATATATTAAAAGCACCTCTATGTACTTTTATTTGTTTATATATTTAATATTAGTTACATTTATTTTGATAGTGGTGTGAGGTTAAAACAACACGATGTTTCTGAAGCCAATTGCTTCCTTTATAAACTCAGAAGGAGGAGGAGGAGAAAAAGAAGGAGAAGAAGAGGAGAGAGAGAGAGAGAGACCTAATTTAACATGCCCTCTTGTTACGAATTTCCCCTGTGGGGTAATCTGGAGCTCAGAAATTCCCCTGGAGAATTCCAATCTGGACAGATCTCCCTTCCGAGCGACACCAAGTGAATATTTACAGATTGAGACCTGGTGAAAATCTTCTAAAGCTCAGGTAGCAAATTAAGAATATTGATAATATTGTGTCTGAAGCTGTAATTGTTCTGTGATTTCAAGAAAAATCTACCAGCCAGGTTCTTCGTGTTCTGGTGTAAAACTTCCGCAGAGTTCCAATATAGTCCCTATACACAGTCAGGGGCGCCAAGAGCTAACGCGAGCCCCCCAGATTCACTTCGACTGGCCCCATGACGCTTTAACTGGGCCGCCCCCCAACAACATAGGTCTGTCCCTAGACTTCATCCGGGCCCCTGGGCTGCAGCCCCTGCTGCCTTCCTCCCATTGGTTCAGTACACAGTTTCCATATACTGTATTAGATGACTATTTACTAAGACATGATGCACTTTTATTTCAATGTTCTCCAGTATCATGTTTATAGTTCATGTAATAATTCCTACTCCTGGGCCGCCCCACCCCCACAGCATAGGTTCGCCCCTAGACTTCATCCGAGACCCTAGGCTGCAGCCCCTGCTCCATCCCTCCCGTTGGCTCTGTACACAGTTTCCATATACTGTAATAGATGACTATTTACTAAAACATAGTACAATTTTATTGTAATGTTCTCCCGTATCATGTAATAATTCCTACTCCTCGACGTATTTTTTTACACATTGATTCTGTGTATTTGTTCCAGGTTTGCTTGTCATCAATTATTCAACCCAGAAATTTCCATTTTCTGTACGTTTAATTTCATCTTCATTTGTACCCGTAATTTATAAGATTTATTACATTGCATTTTTACATTTATCCCAGAGAGGTTTTCTTAAAAAGAGGACTTTTAAAATTAAAACTTTTCCTTTCTTCTTACTCCGTATTTATTCGAAAAAAGGAGCAGTTGTCTCTTAAAACGTTGTGTTTTTCTAAAACCGTGCTACAAATATCAAAATAAAAGTTGTTATTGTGGAAATCTTTGGCCAAACTTCACATCGCTTCGTTATATATTCAATCGTCTACAAATTGGGAATAAAGATAAAGAATGCTAAATATTATATTTCAAATAGAAAGTATGGATATTTCTGAGTTCTTACAAATAACCATCCTGTTTTAATTCGTAAAAATTTTCCTGGTGTCATTTTCTCATCGAAAGCGTATCTCCGATAAATTTTAACTGCCCCTTTGGAATGCTTTTTCTGCGTGGTCACTCACTATGCGGAGAAAACAACTTTTAGTGTCGCTTATCTCTCAGAAAAGCTTGATTCTTGATAATGGATGGAGATTTCTAGTTGAGAACGCGTGGAGGATGAGGAGGGGCGTGGTATTTGCTTTTATGTTTATAACAGTAATTTAAAACTTCAAAATAATTATCACAAATTCAAATGGAACTATCAGACTGTACTCAAAAGTTCATTTAAATAATTCATGAAATTGTATTTTCGGCTTTTACGTTCTGTGGTTCAAACTCATAGGCGTACGCAGGAAGTTCGTAAGGTGGGGTTATAGGCTCAATGGGGATTGCAGAGCTACAACTCACATATTCCTATGTTAAATATACAAAATTTCATTGCAATGGGGGGTTACAACCCCCCTGCGTATGCCGATACTCAAATTAGAGTTATTTACCCATATACAGTGAAATCTCTTTCTAGCGATACTCATGGAATCGCTAAAAGGTGTCGTTGTAAAAAGAAATGAACACGCCTCGTTCTACAGCCATCAGGAATAGGAAAATATCGTAATTGACATTTTTCACTGCATTAGAAATTTTATATGTTATATTACTCTTCTAACGGAAAATTCAGTCGCCATGAAAGTGGCAAATATATGAAAATTCGGTGAACATATTTTTTGGTAACGATCAGGAAGATAGAAAAGATTTCTATCTAAGTGGGCTTAAACCCACAATTTCTTGGTTAGAATTCTGATAATTAATATTTTAATGATTGTTTGTTATAAAAGCTTAATTTTTTAATGCAAAAATCATGTTTATTTTATATTTGCAGTTATTTAGTTAGCTTAAACTTTTGCGTAGCTGAACTGAGGATAAACTTTTTACGCAAAGATTTTTGATGGTCATATATTTAGAGCACCATTTGAAAAGCTACTGCCTATTTCTAAATATTCTTTTTAAGACTCGGAACGCCCTACTGTGTTATTGAGCAAGCGATTGCGGGAATTTCAAAGTTCTTGATAGGTCAAATTCTACGATACCGGGTTCTAGAATTGGCTCCTTTAGAGACTGCTTTCCGCAATCTCGGCGAATCACTGGATACTTAGCTCTGCACTTCACTCAAGAGCGACCAATCGAAGTACAGGCCACGCCCTACTTTCGATCAAGTCGGGGAGGCATTTTATAGGCAGTCCTGTCTTCTCACTAATGCTATTATCATGAGAATGCTTCCCGGAAATTAATGTGTTTATACATTTTTTCTGCGTTTCTGATACCGAAGGGACATATACCGTTCGTTCCACTATAATCTTAGGAACTTCCTTTATTTAAAGGATATATTAAAAGGTTAAAGGCGACAGTGAATTTACATGAAATTTCACTGGTCATTCCAAAATTCAAAAATAATATTTTGGAATGTTTTTATCCAATTAGAAAAATACATTTGATTTTAGATTCTCAAAAGATGGGTTATTTAAATTAAGAAAATTCCCCGTCTTAGAAACGATGTAATGAGATAGACACATGTGAAATGGTGATCAAGCTCTTCTATATTTAAATGTAATCTCAGATTATAATCAAGATGTTAATTTTTGCTTGTTTCTTCATTTTTTTTGCTTTTCTTTCTTTATCTTTTTGTTATATATTTTCTAAAAATATTTCCTTATTTTTATCAAATCATATTCTTCATTTCACCTTTATTCAAAATTAATTCTTCTATCTCATTCTCATTTTATTTGTTTATAAAAAACAAGTCAATGAGTGAGAGTTCTTATTTGTTCTTTTAATCACTCCCCACGTCTCTCCCTCCTCTTAAGTTCGTCTTCCACAGTTTTGCATGTGTTTCTTGGTTTATCTCCTTTTTCTCCCTCCTTGGGGATTACAAACCAAATTTTTGGATTTAAATTAATGAGGAAAATTAGAAAAATACATAACATTACATATAATGGGTCATATGCATAACAAGTCATCGAAGTTTCTGAGGTTATATTAACGAAAACAAATTAACGAAGGAGTTTCTAAAATTTCTTACGATACAAACTGTTGCCATATTTTAGACGCTAAATTCTGAAGGACTATTTTCCAGCGTTCTTGAAGGAACAACAGACAACCGATATTTTGAAGGAAAAAAACTATTTTTTTACAGAAGATAATTTATGCTGCCACGGACGCAAACATATCGTCTGCTTTTAAATAGGAAATCTAAATGTGCAACTAATGGTTTCGTGACCAATCACAATCAGGCAACTGCATCGGCTTTATAATGATGTATTGATTTTTATGTAACCTGGCTCGATAAACAGCTGTTCGGTTACAGTTACTCCGAAAATATAAAAACAAAAATCTTCAAATCCGCGAACTATACAAAAACAAGCGTTCGGCATATTATTGGAAGAAATCGTTTGGTTCTTGTCAAAATATTTTTGGCATCGATATCGGGGGGGGAGGTGGTTGACGGACATAACTGGTGATCACCTGCGCATGCGCAGTTAATATTTTTGGATGTTTCATGCACTTTTTGGTGGAATTTGGCTGAATATTTTTTTATAATGCACAAGACAATATAACAAGAATATAATTATTAATTACCCCAAATATAACAATAATATACTATTAATTACACTAAATATAACAATAATATAATTATTAATTACACTGAATATAACAATAATATAATTATTAATTACACTGTAAATATAACAATAATATACTTATTAATTACACTAAATATAACAATAATATAATTATTAATTACACTAACATAACAATAATAATATAATTATTAATTACACTAAATATACGATAAGAATATAATTATTAATTATACTAAATATAATAACAAGAATATACTTATTAATTATACCAAATGTAATGACAAGAATATAGTTATTAATTATGCTAAATATAATAACAATAATATATATAGTTATTAATTATGTTAAATATAACAATACTATATCATTTCGAAAGTTGGGACTAGAGCTTTTTGATTTTTGGAGAAAAAGAGGCGCCATTCTCACTCTAGATTTGAACAAGGGTCCCCGCCTTTTGCCCGCGGTGTCTTGGCCTACTAGACGAACGAGGATAAGAACAAACGCATTTTTCTCCATATATTAGGATGTAAGATATTATTACCTTTCACAGGGATAACACAATTGCCAAATAATGGTCAACACAGAAAAGCCTCTGGGGTGAGATTATTGTGAGTTTTTCATGGCGAAATTTATTATACAATAATTTTTGCTATCCATGTATATGTAGCTCAAACTAGAGCTTTTTTATTTTTGGAGAAAAAGAGGTTCCATCCTCATCCTGGATGCGAACCAGGGTCCCCACGCTGTCTGAGCTCTAGTTTGAGCTATATATACGTGGGTGGCAAAAATTATTGTATAATAAATTCCCCCACGAAAAACTCACAAAAATCTCGCCCCGGAGGCTTTTCTGTGTTGACCATTATTTGGCAATTGTGTTATCCCTGTGAAGGGTAATAATATCTTACATCCTCATATACGGAGAAAAATGCGTTTGTTCTTGTTCTCATTCGTCTAGTAGGTCAAGACACCGCAGGCTCAACGTGGGGACCCTGGTTCGAATCCGGAATGAGGACGGCGCCTCTTTTTCTCCAAATATAAATAAAAAGCTCTAGTTTGAGCTAAATATACGTGGGTGGCAAAAATTATTGTATGATAAATTCCCCCACGAAAAACTCACAAAAAGTCTTGCCCTGGAGACTTTTCTGTGTTGACCATTATTGTCAACTGTGGACGGTAATAATATCTTACAACTATAATTATTAATAATGCTAAATATAATAACAATAATATAATTATAATAACAGTGATATAATTAAAATCTGTGATGGCAGAGAAGGAGAACTTGTGAAAGACAGACGGCCCACAGGAACTTTTGTTTTGCTCCATGTGGAACGATTTTTGGAGGACATTGTCTGTGTGTTGACGAAAGCTGGTATTAAGACTTCCTCTAAACTAGCTGCTTCTTTACGTAATTTGTTGGTAAGAGTGAAAGACAGAGTTTAAGAGGAGGAATCAACTTGAGCTGTTTACCAAATACCACGCAGGGAGTGTGAAAAAGCGTGTACAGGTAAGACAGAAAGAAATATTTGTTAGGGGGAAAAGAAGCATCATTGTGTTGTCAAAAATGGTGAAATGTCCAATATTCTGACGGAATATGTTTGTGAGGACAGACATGCGCTTGATAGGAATGCTTCAAAAGATCTTCATAAAAGTGTTACTTCTCGCTATTGAAGATTTATTTTAATCTTGGGGACCTTTTCAATTGAGGAATTGCGCTAGCAACATTTCAAAATCTATGACTGAATCTCGTTACATTGAAGAAACAGGTTTTCAAAAATGCAGTAAGATGTTTTTTTTAAAGAAGTGGAAAAATGTGAAAATTCTGACAGCAAACTTTGTCATAATTAAAGATATAATTTTGAAAAACAGTGTCAAAGACATTTCCATCATAGAACCGTGCACCAGGAAATCACATGGTAAGGTAGTCAAGGAACAGATTATTATATGAAAAATTCAAGAGGTTGAGTACTATAAGAATGTGAAGTATTGTATAAAGAAATTCTTACACCCTCTGAAGGAAACTCGCGGCAAAAACACTCAAGAAGAAAAATACGCAAATGGAAAGATACTTATAGGATAGGATAGGATAGATAGGAGAATACTCATATTAAGGGATATTCAAAGAGAATGCTCACAGGAAAATACTCAAGAAAGAAAAAACAGTCATAGAAAGAAGATATTCAAGGAGAAAAATAACGCATAAAGAAGCACTGAAGGAAAAGACAGAGAAAAATGATCAAGAAAACAAGCTCACATTGAAAGAAAGTCAAGAAGAAGAGTATTATATGGAGGATACTTAATTTAGAGGATGATATATGGGAACATGGTCAAGGAAGAGAGAGTATCATACGGCGAAAAACCCAAGGGATGATATGATATAGAGAGAGATAGTCAAGGGGGAGAATATTATATGGAAGATACTGAACTAAGAGGACGTTATGGGGAGAGATAGTCAAGCAAGAGGGTATCATATGGCGAAATACTCAAGAGATGATATGCTATGGAGAGGTAGTCAAGGAGGAGAATATTATATGAAGGATACTCAATTAAGAGGATATTAAGGGGAAAGATGGTCAAGACAAAGAGTATCACAAGAGAAAGGTCACTTTTCATGCATATTAAATAAAATATACAATCCAAATTGATTTGATAAAATATTTGAATTATTGAAATATTAAAAAATAAATAGTAGTAAAAAGATATGTATTACGGATAAAAAATCGAAATTTTTGATGCAAATCACAGTCCAGTTACTTAAAACTTGGCTTATTTTGATTAAAACAAACTTACTTAAATTGAAACCTAAACTTCATTATATTAAAACTAAAATTTATTTAAATTTTAAATTACAATTTTCTATTTTTTTAGTAATAAACTATTTTATTAACTTAGAATATTCCGTATTCCTCGAATTGGTAAACATTTTATCAGTAGAATTAAATGATACATTGTATAAATCAAATAGAAAGCAAGATAACACGTTAAAAATCGAAATTATTGGAAATTATTCATGTTCCCTTGATTCTTCTATGATGTTATTTTATAGCTTATTACTAGTAAATAGTTGCTACTGCCCAGGCTATTTATAATATAGATTTATAGCATAGTCTATTTTTAATTTTTTTAAATTTTATTTACTACCAGAAATAATATTGTTTTGAAATAACTAGACTTCAAAGATTATATGAATTTTTTTACCTCAATTTGTATTTAAATGATTAGTGCAAGTTTATATGATATGGAAATTCTATTGGTATTAAAGACAATATAAAATAAATTTTTGTACAATCAGAATTTAAATGTTTAATATCTTTAATTCTTAAACACAGGGTTGAATTTAAACCTTTTAAAAGCAACGGGGAGGAAGTTTGGATGTAAAATTTGCTATTCCAAGAAGGTTCAAATTTAAAGTGCCCGAATTTTTAACTTTTATTTCGGAATCTGGCAACCTAAGTGGAAGTCATTGCTCATTTAGTGGACGCACGGTGGCAACAGCTGTGGCGTGTCCAGCGCCCTCTATAGGACCCTCCTGGTGTTAATGGCAGTGTAAGGTCGATTGATGGGGTTGGAACAGGGGATGTTGTTTTCTCCCCTTGTACTGAGAAACGCAGTGTATTCAATAATAGCAGCGTGTAAGTACCGCGCACAGTATGTGGGTTTATACAATTTTTCCCTCCCTTTCCCTGTACTACAACCAGACCTCTTGAATTTTGCATGACTTCATCATTCCCAAGCGTGGTTTTTTGTTAGCACGCCAGTAATGATATAGTGGAAAATTATCGAATAGGGAGGGATCTTCCACATTTTAGCGATTTATTTTTTCCTCTTTATTTTCTATAAAATTCAAAACCTGGAAATATGAGAAGAAAATTATTATGATTTCGTTTAAACACGACAATTCTGGAAAATTGTGCCATCGTGTAGCAAATTCTCAATCATGTTTGTTATCTGATTTTAAGCAGACGATTATAATTACAATACAAAATTTTTAAATTAAATGAAGTATTTTCGGATGTTAACATAGAGTTGAATAATTTTTTGAAAAACACGGCACGCATTGTTTTGATTAAGGGTATCACTGAATAAAATGCAAAGCAAGTGAGTATTGCCAGATATAAAGAGCTAAATAATATTCTTCCGGAAAACAAAAAACAGACGATATTCGTGAACTAGCCTACGTGTCATCACTGAAACAAAAAATATAGTATTTAGTGATGCTAGATATCAAGGATTAAAAAGTATATAGAAAAATGGATTACATTTTAATCTTCTGTTTATTTTAATTTTATTATTAAACTTAACGCAAAGTTTGTTATTGCAACATATAAAGTATTGAAAAGTACCTCGAAATATAAAAAAAGCAGTCGGTTCTATTTTGAATTTACAGTCCGTGATGAAGCACTTTTTGCTAAATAGACAAATACACGCATAAAGTTCTCTAAATAAACATATATGTAAAAAGCTATATAAATAAGTACATGTATGTACGCATAATAATATGCCAAAAAAATGGGGGAGCCAGACGATTATGTTGTCTTTATTCTTGCCTTATCATTAAACCTAACGAGGGAGCTTCTTGATGCCAAACCTAAAGAGATGAATAACGATCATCAGAAGAATACAAAGCAGACGATGTGTCGGCTTTGTTCTATCGATTAAATTATAATAGAGAATATTGCGGTTTAACATTGTCGTGACTTGAGAGATGAAAAGTTTTGGAAATTCTTTATTGACGAGCCTGGGAATCCAACAGATGTTGGGATTGGACATCATGTTCTTCGTTTTTTGACTAGTTTTTGGCTAACATCGTCTGGTGAATCACTCAAATCACAATATATCGATAACTTCAAAACCGGGCCAAGAAAATAACGATTTTTGCCATCAAAGCCTCCGAGGCTGAGAGCTTTCCCAGCATGGGTCGCAGCCTTTAAGATTGAAAGCTCATGTTCTGAATACATATGCGCGTTGTTACGGAAAATAAAACACGTCGCATAATCGCGAGGAGGTACTGATGTCAACTGGACATTCGGATTTTCGCTTTCATTAAACAAATCGTATAAATATTTTCCTCACAACAAATATCGATACTAATATGCATGGATATGGAATAATAATCGACACGCTATCGTTTTTAAACGACTGGCCATTTTAAATCGGCTTGTGGGTTTGCGCTGCCGTGTTACCAATAACATAACGCAAAACGATATAATGTTACATGATATAAAGACACAACATAATGCACAATAAATAAAAGTATAAGTATAAAAAGTTATATATGTTACTCGGTAGGTTTTCAACGTTAACAATAGCCATCATTATTGCATTTACGGAAGACCTTTACCTTACCCTTTTTATTGCGTATAGACAGAAAACCAAAAGCAATAGCGGGTTCAATATCTATTGAAACCCGCTAATAATAGCTATTAATTAATAGATTAATATATATTAATTAAACGCATTATAAAATATATTTTTTATTTAAGAATCTAGGCCTCGAAGTAACAGACTGCACCATAAATGTCCTCGTAACTTAAAACGTGATGTTTCGAAATCAAATACATTTAAAAAATCTGTAGTTTTGTGTTATTTGGGTTTGAAAATGTGTTGAAGAGGGAGGCGTGTCCCTCAACATAAACGTTTAAGGTTTGGCCAACGTATAGCACAGTGTTTTGAAAACTTGACTGGACTACCAAATAATCGAAACGTATATTGACTGCCACACGCGGTGATTATATGAATGGGGAATTGAGGCAGCATGCAGAGTCAATAGGGTTAACCGCAGTTCCTTTTCAGCACCCTCTGATGGTGGAACAGGTGTTGCCTCTTTGACGGATTTCTCACGGGCTACAAAAGGACCGATTTGTCAAAAGGGGAAAAAAAGTCCACAAGTTGGTGGCAGTGGGGAAAAAGTAGTGGCAACACTATCATCTAATTGTGTGTCAAATAGTGTCATGTATGTCATTGTGTTGTTCCACGCATGTTGGGTGTTTACTATTGAATGGTATATACCGCTTTTCCTTCATTTTTAGCGTTAGATTTGGTACCTATCAAAAGGATATGTTTAGTAAATGC
>QLNU02015270.1:113808987-113893660 GCA_006491805.2 Dysdera silvatica | reverse complement strand
CCTTAATGGTGACCAAAGACTTATTTCTGACGTCCCGAGATCGTTTTATGGAAACGGAGCTGACGACTTTGCGACCTCCAAATCAGGGCCTGATTACCGACGAAGCCCGCAAGGTCTGTGCCTAGGGGCCCCCCAATTAAAGGGGGCTCCTAAATTGCAGTTATTATTTTTTCTTTTGAAATTGACTTTCGGTTATTCCCTTTTGATCAGTATCTATAAAATTTTTAGGTAAAAACTAAATTCTATTTATTTATTTATTTACACATGTGAAGCAGTACGTATTTAATACGCGTAGTAACAGAAATTGACGAGGTGAATAAGTATAAGGGCATAAAATACAAGTCTACTACAGAATTCAGGACACAAAATTTTATTTGGAAAATTTTTTCGAGCAGAAAATTAAATTCGGTTTATAATTACCGAATTTATGATGCGATTACCGAAAATTTATTTTTTGATAATAGTGTTTCACCTAGTTTAATTACGGTGCATTTGAAAAATTATAAATTTATTATTTTTATTAACTCAATAGGCTTCTATTTGGGCTTTAATAACCTGTAAGAATAAGTACAGTGACATGTATTCATTTATATATAATTTCGCTCTTTATCAAAAAAACTGTTGCATACAGAAACGGATTGCATTACGGGTGCAACATTTTTTACGTCACGTTTTGGAATACTAAAAGACCGGACTACCTCTAAGCAAAAGAGGTTAGGCCTTCCCGAATTGTGTGACGGAGTAAAATGCATTTGGAGCCAAGAACAGTGAATTTAAAATCTATCTATACTGGGTCGGCTGGGGGTCCATATGTTTCCATCTCCCGACTCTTCCTTCAGGAGCAATTTATCTTCAGCTGAGGCCCTTCTTTTGCATAAAAAGCCGCGCACTACACGTGTTCTCTTCCCGCCAAATCCTCGAATTCAACCGGCAGCATATTCAAATCAGGAACCGCGGATATTTTATATCCTGTCAGCATCACCTTATAAGTATTCACCACTTCTTGTAAAACAAGCCCCCTTTACGTGAATTTCATGTGAAAATGGAAAATGGCCGTTTCTGCCAAGTTGAAAAAAAAACAAAAAACAAAAACGGAAAAGGATATCAGTCAAGTTAAATATATGTAACTCTATGTATGTTTTAATATAAAAATTGCGTATAATTATTATTGTTGTACAAATTGTGTTATCGTGTATATATATATATATATATTGATCCGATTAAATAAATTTGAATTTCATTTTTGATTTGATTTGAATGGGGACTTTAATTAATTTTAAATCGACATTTTACTTTTTTAAATTGTTATAAATAATGGAAAGGAATGGAATTTTTTAAATTTTCTATTTCGGCATTAATGAATTTTAAGCGCGTACAGTAGAACCTCCATATAACGTACTTCCGTATAGCGAAATTCTCCATATAGTGAAGTTTTGGCAAATCCCCATGGTCATTACATATGAAAGTGTTTCTATATAACGAAATAAATTTCTATATAACGAAATAAATTTCTATATAACGAAATAAATTTCTATATAACGAAATAAATTTCTATATAACGAAATAAATTTCTATATAACGAAATAAATTTCTACGAAATAACGAAATTTTTAACGATCGAAACAGAAAACCGGGTAGTCGCGTCAGTGATATCGGGTTCCCTAATGTCGTGGGGATGCAATACGCACACTTAAAAACATTTAATTTTAAATGATTGGATGTTATTTAAGAAAAAGAGTAGCTTATTGGGAAAAGGGATTTTAATTGTGGTGTCATATTGCATTGCCCTGGTTCACGAATACATCGTTTTTATCTGGCGAATTTTAATATAGCGATTTTTTCATGAAACCGTCCATTTCGTTATATGGCAGTTCTATTGTATTAGTTCATTAAATCGTTTTACAAGTATTAATTTTAAAAGTTTTGTAATATATTAGTGGAACAAATAGAAATTAGTTGATGAAAATTAAGAGAGGGTTTAAGAAAAATCATGATATTGGGGATTCCCATTTTAATTAATAATAAAAAAAAACCCCGCCGTATAAATCAGAGAATGCTATATATCAATATTTAGATTAGGTAATACGTAGTGTATAATTAAGATTAATAATTTGATGAACCCTTTTTTAATTAGTGAATTTCGGAATAGATTTTAGTATAAAGAAATATCAGGAAAATTAAATTTAACACCAACGTCATTGGCTCAAATTAGAACACTTTGTCACATATATATTGCAGGGTTAGACGTAATTGTTCTTCACAGTATAAGGACAATAATGATGGAACAGATCGGCAATAGGACGCAAATGGCCCGTCACAAGACACACACTGTACTTTGTGGCTTCTTATGTTGCAGAATTCGTAGTCAATTATCAATCATTTTCGTAGGGATTGGGCTTTAATAATATATGACATCGCAATATATATGTGTCATAGGGCCCTAGCCAGAGTCAGAAAGGTCAGTTCTAAATTTAATTTCCTTGATTAGGTCTCCGCGCTAAAACTAGTTTTAATAATAATACGGTAGTTATAGTGAGAGTCACGTGACGAGAGGATTGTCCTCGCTACAGACTTCATCCACTGTAACCGTTATTCGATCTACCTATTTATCAAAAATCGCATCTTAAATAGTACGCTATAAATTTGTAATTTAACGCTAGTATGCTATAGTCTTTAAAAATTAGTATGCTATAGTCTTTAAAAACTAGTATGCTATAGTCTTTAAAAATTAGTATGCTATAGTCTTTAAAACTTAGTATGCTATAGTCTTTAAAAACTAGTATGCTATAGTCTTTAAAAATTAGTATATATAGTCTTTAAAAATTAGTATGCATAGTTTTTAAAAATTAGTATGCTATAGTTTTTAAAAATTAGTATATATAGTCTTTAAAAATTAGTATGCTATAGTCTTTTGAGGTTAATATGCATAATTTATAAATCAATAGACCCAATCAAAGATTATCATTTTTGAGACTTCAAAGAGGATTCATACTTAATCGAAAGACACTTAAGAATTCAATAACTTTGGAAATTAATGATATACATAATGTAAAAAAAAAATGCACGACCATAGTGCATATCTTAAAAGGGGAATTATGGAGGAAAATATTGGTTCGTTATATTCATGTTCATTTCAATCGAATTGGACTGTGATTTAGTATTAACAATAAGGATAATGATTGATGAAATATAAGATTTAGATACGCATTAGGAAATGTACAAGATTATTTCTACATTAATGAATGTATAGGATGCTTTTCAAATGATTATCTTGCTTGTTTGTTTGTTTGGCTTTTTTATGGCGCAAGAGCATCTGGGCTATACTGCGCCAAAAATATTATCTTTCAGGATAGATTTTAATTAAAAATAGTGCTATGACTAAGAATTGCATTTACAGGAAAATCCATAATTCAATGTATTTTTCAGACAACTTTTAAATAAAAATTGTCTTTAATGTCAGAGTTTGCATTTGTTTCATTATATTCGAATTGGGATTTATTGATGATATATTTCAACAAATCGAGCGTATTTTGATTAATACCCAAAATAATTATTTATTTAAATAACGAAATATTGCTTCAAAAGCAAATGCTTTGTGAAATATACAGGCAAATTGTGAAATATACAGTTTTTGTAAAATATACTTTCGAATTTTTTGAGTCAAAAAGTTTTATGTTCTTTAAAATGAGTTTTTTGACGAATGATTTTGGGGAGAAACTCTCCCCCCAACTGTAGGACAATAACTTTCCATATTTCTATATTCAGAGAGTGTATACGCAAATACTATGGAACTCGCTCTTCATATGAGTTACTTTGCATTCTATTCGGAGCTAAGTCTTTCTGCAGAATACAAAGAAGTATGAATTGGACATTTACGGGCCCAGATCGCTGCTATTTGATCTAATGCACGCATGTTGGAAATGCATTTATATCATTCCATATTCTTGCTTGGTTTCTTGCATTTGCAGAAATATGCATCGCTAGTCGATCAAAGAATACCATGGATCTCGTTTTTGCAGAAGCGCTTGAGGAACAGTTGCGGTTATTTGCTTAGAAGGGACGATGCCACATAAAGAACGAGCAGCTTTCAGAATAAAGCGAAAGACAATATTAAGGCAGCAAAACTTTGAGTAATAGTAAGTACTTTAGGGCCAACAGTCATAGAACTTGATAAAAAAAACCAAAAGAAAAGTACTCCTCAAAATGTTACGGAATCTTGTTTGGTATACACGCTTATCCATTATCTTATTTGCTTGTTTATTTTATGCACTACGATTAACTATTGGCAAGAAATTTCTGTCATTATGGCTTCATGGTTGGCCTGGACTGGGAATACAGAGTCCTCTTCGGCAGCCACCTTTCCTACTCCCGTCACTGCAAACTATCTATCTTTGTCGTTGATCTGAAGAGGATCGTCTGGAGTGCAAGAATCGGGAGATTGTGGACTACCGGTGTGCTAAATAGTTCAGTCACCGAACGAGATTGCTCATTTTTAACAGATGGGCAAGATCGTTCATTGATCTGTTTAGCGAACGATTTAGTACATCTTTATTGTGGACAGACCAGTAAGTGTGCTGGGTCATGAAGCCATTTACGGTCGACATCATATCACTATCAGTCGATAGCTCCTCATTTGACCAAGCTCATCTTGTACCTTGATATCATACCTCCTATCCTGCTCGGTGTCTTCCAAACTGTATATACGAGAGTTTTTTTTTTTTATAAGGAAGTTTTATATAAGATATTTTTGCTTCAAGTAACTTTTTCCGGGCAACCTTTTGTTTCCCAAATTCAAATAATAGTCAACTAGCTGAAATAGAGGTCTTGGGAATCTATCAAATATCATTTTTAACTACACTGAAATTTTAAATTAAATTTTTTAAATTAAACAGATTAATATATAATACGTAAGCATATAGGCGCCCATATGGGGGGCAAAGGGGATCAAGCCCCCTAGCCGTTTAAAAATTTTATTTGCCCGAACCTGCTATGCATTTACTTTCAAAAGTTTTATAGTCACATTTTAAAATAAGGTACTTTTTAGCTCATTACTAATTGTCAAGCAGTATCAATTATTTTTGTAGCGTTTTGGTATCTTGTACATTCACTAAAATTTTTGACAGCTTTGAGAAGGAGGTAATAATTTTTCTCAGGCCCCCCCCCCCCCTTGAAGTACTCGTTAATTTTTCTCAGCCCTCCCCTTAGAAATGCTCGTATGGGCGCCCATGCGTAAGAATTATACATTATAATGAAGAATGAAACGGCTGATCTTGCTCAAAGAAACTTTAAGTACTTGGGATTCAAAAAATAAAAGAAGAAGAAGAAGAATTGAAATTAAGAAAGGCGATAATTCAACAATGGAAACGATCTGACAAAGAAGTTACAATAAGCGTTTATCAAATTCACTACATAGTGAGATCTGCTAACTTACCCACCAAAAATCCGATACTTGCTTGGTCCGTTTAGACAGGTGGCCTAATTGTAAAGGTCCTAAAGGTTACTACATGGGCTTTATTGGTTTCTTGTTAAGTGGCTAAGAGGGGCGGCATGCCAACTGAACAGGTTTCACCTTTTGAGTAAATTCATTCCTTTTAAGCAGACGATTAGGGATCTTGTGTGTGTGTGTGTGTGTTAGTGCGCATGTGAGAGCTTTTGGAAAAGTTGGCCGAGCAAGCGACACTGTATTTCCAGGGGTGGATGGTTCGAAAATCTATAAGACTATACCTATAAGAGGAAGTGAGATATTAGGGATCTTAGAATGGATGAGAAAAGTTTTGGTGACATCCATATGGCTAGATGAATTTATTTTTGTTTAGTTGCCCGTTTCGGTCAAAGCCAGTCAAATTACAGCAATAGTTAAATACTGTGTCAAACAAATAAAACATTTGGAAAAAGAGAATTGAGGAAAAAGTCATATTGCATACCCTATGGCCCAGTTGGCCTAGAGGGCGGGCTGATCTGTTTTGACGTTATTGATGAAGAGGAAATCGAAAGTTAAATCGTGTTGCGGCGTCAGCTTGCAAGCGGGCTCTTGTGCCAATCACTTTGCCACAATCATTATCGAAATGAGCTCAGTAATAAAGTGCTACTAGCGTCAATCACTTCCCTTCGTGTGCAGGTAGTTCCCGCGCGTCCCCCTCCCTCCGCGGGCACCTCTTGTTTACCGATTCATCACTCCGTGGGGGGTATGGCTTCTCCCTGCAGTCACCTACTATTACCAGGTGCTCTATGGCCGGATGAAAAGCTATCATTTGGGCAGTACGCCAGAGGTCCTCGTATATGTCATGGTTTCTCTCTTGTCTACAATGTCAATTAACTGGCTCCCTGGTATTGTATAATGTGTATGAATGGTGGAATGGGATATAGAGATTGAGATTGTATGTGTGTGTGTGATTTAAAAATAATAAAATCTTTACCCATTGCTCTACTGCTCCTATGATAATACTCTCTCACATTATTTTTTCTGGGTAGGCGAATATGCAACTTTCATACAGTACTGCAGCGTTTGGCGTTACATACGCATATTTGTAGTATTTTAAATTCTTTGTGTTTTACTATAAAGTATCTTTCCCATTTGAGACTGTCAAGAGAGGGGGAATACAAAAAGTTGTTAAACAGAGCGTTCCGTTGAATGAACTGTGTTCAGTTCTGTGAAGACTTTCTCGGGACTGTAAAAGACCGTCGCTAAACGGAAATGGCGTGGAAAGACGCTATTCAGAGAAATTATCGTACTTAACATAGCCATGCTATATGCCGATACATGAGAACAATAAAGGGGATACCTAAAGGAAATATTAGCCATATGGTAGCGCAGAGGTAACCCGCGTTCGGTTCCAATAATGCTACAGAACGCATGGCGGTTTTTCTTCTCATTGTGGCCCGGGTTTTTTTTCTTCCCAAGGTTCGGATTCCTCGGGAAGCTATAGGAACCGACGCAGAGTAACTCTGGCTGTCCATGAGAAACTAAACACAAATAAACAACAACAAAGTTATTAATAAGCAAATTCAAGAGGGAGTATTTGTGGGTAGGAAAATATGATTTTTTTGTGTGTTTTACGGCGCAAGGCAGTGGCGTAGCTTAAGCTACGCCATTGGTGTAAAAGCGGAGGGCGCCAAATTTCAACATTGAACGAGTGGAGGGGAGTGATAACGGGTTTTAGCTTGCGCAATACTTAACTTGCCGCAGGCGTAAGGACAGCCAAGGTCACACTGCCCCAGGACCTCAAGTTTTCTGAGGAATCCGAACCTGCAATGGCTCAGTGGAGCAAACCCCGGCCTACAGTGAGCAGTTAGTGTTTTTTTAATTTTTGGGAGTTAAAACCCGGGATAACGGCGCGCTAAGGCAAATATCAGGAAATATCTGTCAAAAAAAGGGAAGCAAAGAAAGATATTTTTTGAGTTCAGATATTCCTAGATCAAAATTCGTATATTATTCTCATTCCCCAAGTTATGAAGTTTTAATATTAAAATATGTAAACAAAAAGTAAATTTATAGACATGGGGTAAGTCTTATTCTATTATTGAAATTCGCCAATGTATCAAAAAATGTTAGACATGGCACAAATAATGCCAGAATTGGCAGCACGACGCCAAAATTGGCAACACGACGCCCATACCTAAGCATCGCAATTTTTAATTTAACGTCGTGCAGCTCAAAATTTAATCGTGTCATTGCTTTAAATCGTATTGAAAATCGCATTAGTATCGTACGTCGTATTGCACTTTTTTTTGCATCGCAAATAGCAGAAGTAGACAAAATATATTTTGAAGCAGAGTGATTTGCTCAGGACTATGGGCGACTAGGGAGGGCACCAAGGAGAGAAAGGCCTTGTATACCTTGCATGGGAGTAGAAGTATTTACTGAGATATTTTCGAACTATTTTCTGTAAATTCTTGTAGACAAATTTATTTTCTCATCAATTTCAATCTATAGGTAACTTTAGGTATGACAGCAAGCGATCTATTTTCAAAAACTACCATCAATTGAATCTAGGTAATTTGTCTAACTTGGTTGGGTTAATTTATCTAACTTTTTTTTTGTTGATTATACATTAGACTGATCCGATAGCTAAATTGACAGTTCTGCGTTTGTTAGGCCGGTTATAACCCAGAGAAAACTACTGACTTTTTCCAGAAGCATTTAAAAAAAATAGAATTTCAGTTGCATTGTTATGCTCTGAAATTTCGTTAATGCGGCTTCGCTTAAACAGACTTCTCGTTAATGCGGACAGATCGTTTTCCCCCGTCTGGGGCATATGTGCATTCAATGCTATGTACTTCGCTTAATGATTACGGCTCATTGCATAATGCGGACAAAAGTTTTTTGTACAAAGAACAAAAAAAGAGCCCTTTTCAGGAAAAACTTCAGGAGGTATCGAAAACAGCATGAGTACCCAGAGGTGTGGTCACCTGTTTTTTTATAAACAACCTCTCGATTTCTTTTGGATTTTTTATACGATATTAAGTGAAATGAAGGAGTTTCCACTGTATGTAAACACATTTTTTTTTTAATTAGGATGATAAATGCACGACGTTTATAGCGTAGTTACTAATTTATAATATGATTCGAAGCACGTTTCGAGAGAACAAGGTCATCCTTCATCTGGAGCTAACGTGAAATAAACAACATTGAAATGTTGCCAACACACAATTGTTGATGTGTTGCCGTAAGTGGTTGGAGAAAGTCTTTAAAGGAGTATAGAGTTGTTTCGGTGGCCAACTTTCGAAGTGCTAAATGATTTTTGTTTCATAGTAACTACTTCTAGAGTATTCGTTCATAATACATTATTTTGTTTTAGTGCTTTATTCATCTACGTTTTCTAATTGCATTAATATATGTTATTAATGGATATCTTGAAATTTTGGCTACTAAAGTTTGTCCCCCACGTAGTTTAGACTTCCGCCTGTACAAATAAAAATTGGCGGCCATAACGATCTGTATTAATGAAATTTCTGTGTATTTGTTTGCAGTAATCATACGTCGTCACGGCTATATGTCTGTGCAACTGAAAGGGAGGATCGATTGAAAGGTAAAAACCAAACGATTAAAGCTGATTTGAAATACACCTCATAAATCTGCGACAATTATATAACTCCATCATTTTTCAATAAGTTGCTCAAGACACTGGAGGGAAACATCATGGGGAAGAGACCTAGAGGCAGTGAAAGAAGAGGATGGAGGGATGAATTAAAAGCTTCGACTAGACTAAGCATGGAAGACATTATCGATGCCAGTAGAGATAGGAAAACCTGGTCCATATTGGCCGCCAACCTCCGAATCGGAGAAGGCACTTGATGATGATGATGAAGTTGCTCAAATGTTCACACCTTCAATTTCTAGTTCTTGAACGTTTTCAAGACTTATGGATACATATTGTTCTCAGGTGAAATAGATGAATTCTTTTATTATTCTTAAAGAAAAGAGTTAAGAATTCTTATCATTTAATTTAGATAGGAGAATTGAATCCTTTTTGTTGATCTTAGATGATGGAGTCTAATTCTTGACAGCTTTGATTTTAAACGAGATAATTAAATTATTTCTTGGTGTCACGTGACGAGATCGAAAGACCTGCAGTTGGATAAGAGATCAAACAAAAGTTTGTGATACTATTGAGAAAGTGAAAGGTTTGAAATGGGGATGGGACGGTCATATTGCTAGAAGAACTGACAAGAGATGGACCAAAAAGTACCTGGAATGGATTCCATTGGACACTACACTCCCAAGAAAGAGGCCAAAGACGAGATGGGTGGATGAAATAATTAAATATATTGGGCACAAGTGGCAGCAAAATGCACAAGATCGACTTCGTTGGAAAGATGCGGAGGAGGCCTTTATCCTGCAGTGGATTGACAACGGCTGAGATGATGATGATGATTAATTAAATTATTCTTAATCTTAGATGAGAGCGTTAAATTATTGACATTAATCATAGATGAGAGAATTTACTTTTGTTTATCGATTTTCTAAATTAAAATTCTTTCGTGAATTTTAGATGATATAAAATTATACAATAATTTTTGCCACCCACGTATATTTAGCTCTAGCTTGAGCTAAATATACGTGGGTGGCAAACATTATTGTATAATAAATTCCCCCACGAAAAACTCACAAAAATCTTGCCCCGGAGGCTTTTCTGTGTTGACCATTATTTGGCAATTGTGTTATCCCTTGGAAGGGTAATAATATCTTACATCCTGTAGATATGGAAGTTTAATTCTTGTCCATACCTTAAAAAAAGAGTTTGACTGTTTTTATTATTAAGTTCCGATGGCAGCGGGTAAATTATTAAAAGTTGTAACTACATTTTTAAAGGGAGTTTAAGAAATAGGAAAATTTGTATCATTCTGTCAGATGATCCAAGCGTTTAAATAAGAACCAAACATAATTTTTTCAATGAGAATTAAATATTTCAGAAGCAATATTTATATCTATGTTTGTTGTGCAAATCAAGAAAATTTAGTTAATATTCGGGAAGAGCCTGTTTCTCTAATGAGGGGTTGAAAATGTGTTTAGAATACATGCACACAAATTCCTTGAATTTGCCAGAGTTAATTTTTCTCCTAATATGTCGAAGCACTTTGAACAGAAATACTTTTGTAATTTTTATTTTATAAAAAAAAAAACTTGTCGATTCACGATCGTAAAGTCAGAATTAGAAAGATTAAGATATAATCAATAAGAAAAAAATTAATTTCTACACAAAGGGAAATAAGAAAAATCTCGTAAAATTTACCAAATTTTCCAACTTTATTTATTTGTCGATTGATTGCATAAACAAAAATTTAATACATGTAAAAGAGAGTGAGAGTGAGAGAGAGAGAGAAAGCAAGCATGGAAAGTGATTAGTCCGTAAATTTCAAAATATACAAAACACGAAACTGACATATTTTCAGATGATAAAATCTGAATTATAATAGTGTCCCCTGCAGAGATTTATAGCCTGACATCAGTTGATATGTTTACACCTCCATTGGTGCTGCTACTCTCGTACCAGGAGCCGGAAGTAGCCATCCGTATCTTGTTGGCGTGTGTTGTCCTGTTGTCCAGGGTGTGCTTTCCGGTGGCTTCCTAATGAGTCACTCGCTCATGATTATCTGGCTACAGCCCCTCCTTCCGGCTTCAGCATATTCCTCTGAGAGTCCATCCGGAGCTCAATACACTCCCCCCTATCTTTCGTGATACCACTACTCCCCTTCTATCATCATTATTAGCTACATTTTCCTGCAGTGGTTTTGTTTGATATAAAATTATTTCAATTAAAACAGTTTGGGCAGTAATCAGGCCTTTATTTAATTGAATCCTTTGATTTCGGAATAATATTTGTAATCATTTTTTTTTTGGTTTGTTTTTGTGGAGTTAAATTATTGGAGATTATGTCATGCAGCCTTAAAATGCTTCGAAATCTCCCATCACGGCATATACTGATTTCACGGTCCTGAGGAGTTGGTCCTCCGTGCAGAAGACCTAAATTTTATTCCCAATGACGCCAAATTTTATTTTTAATGGCGCCAGAAGACCCAAATCAAATTCCCAATGGCGCCAAAAATCCGAAGTTGATTATATGAAGTTCAAAGTTTGAATCTAATTAAACAGTAAACTTCCTGGCAGAGCCTTAACTCAGCTGCCGTTGCTCCGTAAATATGCATATATAATAGCACCCCAGCTATCCGAAATGAAGAGAGAGTACTCGTATTCGGATGAGCAAAATTTCGGATAATCCAAAAATTCAATACTCCGTATAAGAGTGAAAAGAAACTACGATATTTACCCCAAAATACGTGAAACTGTATATTACTAAATTAATAAGGAATACTATATTGATAGTGTGAAAAGTCACAAGTATGTGTGTATATTAATTAAAGTTAATTAAGCCATTAACTTATTTGGAAGTAGTTCGATATTTTTGAATATATCTGAAATATAAACAAATTATATGCATATCTTCGAGTACGTCCGGTAAGCATAACCTGTATCTTTCTCCCCCCCCAAAAAAAGCTCAGAGTACGCCCAGGAAAACAAATATGAGAATTGTTTATTTCTTAAAAGCGTTAAAAAAACTTATTATTTAAAAAAATAATAATAATAAACAATACCCACAACAGGTTATTTCGGTTTAACGGGATTCCAGTTAAGTGGAGTTCGGATGATCGAGGTTCTACTGTATGTGCTATGTATATTCCTTTATTATCCGTAGTTCAAAGAATTATATTTTACGTCCTCATTATGTTTATGTCCTAAGATTGAGGACAGGTCGTTTTAAACGAAATTAACGGTTTTAAGTAACCTCTAGACTACGATATCTTTATCAAGTGGTGTAAGGAAATCAGAAATGATAAAGCGACTCTAGTTTTTATTACAAATCTTCTTCATGCCAATGCGAAGAAATTAAATAATTCACAGTTTCATATTGCCACGGCTAATTTTGAAATATAATTGCTAGATTTGACAAGCAATGACATGCAGCTCCGAGTTCGTACTGCACGTCTTGATACAGAAATAGGAGAAATAGGAAACAGAAAATTGTTGTCTGATTTCACAGCCCAAGCAGACTGCTATAAAAAACTTACAGAAAGAGGACAGATTAAATGATTTTAAATACTTAGAATTGTCTGTCAGATTCATATTATGAGTTAAAAAGATTTCGTATGTGGTGTTTTCTGTATCTTCGGATTTACGTATTTGTGTGAATAATCGTTTTTTTAACACGAATTTCATTAAATGCAAATAGAGGCGCAAAATTACTGATGTCTCCTAGAAATTGTTCCTCAAATTAAAAATAACTATAGTTGTAAACGGGACATACTGAAACTCCCTAAGGAAATGCAAGCTCATTGCATAGCCCATACTAATTAAAATTAATGAGAGTAATTTTTGCATGATATTTTTATTCATTTAATAAAGATATAATTAATATTATAATCTGTTACAATGTTACTTAAAATTTTCCTTATCTGTAAAAATATACATCACATGTAAATGTACATGTGTTCATATATACGTAAAATTAATAAAATACATAATTATATCTGCATATGTGTACTTAAAAATGTTTCTGAATAGTTGAATATTATCAAAATTTATATAATAATTAATAAAATATACAATAATTTCTGTCACCCACGTTTATATTTTTAGCTCAAACTAGAGCTGTTTTTTGTTTAGGAGAAAAAGAGACGCCGTTCTCATCCTGGATTCGAAGACTGGGATTTCGTTGGCAGGTGTCTTAGACCGCTAGACGGAACGGGAAGCGGCACTTTCTTCTCCGTATGCTCATAATGAGTATTATTACCTTCGCAGGGATACTTCAATTATACATCTGAATAACACAGAAAAGCCCCCGGGGCGAGATTTTTGTGAGTTTTCGTGGGGGAATTTATTATACAATAATTTCTGCCGCCCACGTATATATTTTTAGCTCAAACTAGAGCTATTTTAGGGTAATAATACCTTACATAGTAAAATATAATTTTTAATATTAACTGGATTATCACTATTACGTGGTTTAAAATTTTAAGGATGGAAGTTGCTGGCCACGCTTCATTTAGGCTGTTGTAAGTCGCTGGTGTTTTGCAACACTGGAGATTTGCAAAAATTCTTGGCACTTGGTGGTAATTATAAAGTGGTAAGCTGTCACGCCTTTTCGATGTTTTTTTGTCTCTTCATAGCACGAAAAATCGGTCTTGTTAAAAGAATACTTAAGCTCCGCCCCCCACAGACAAGGGCGGCGCGCGCGCATCCGTTACGGCCACTCCTTTTCTCGGCTGCCGCGACGACTTCGGCACCCAGCCGCGACACATGCACGGCAGATCACCGGTAACGAAGCGACCCCCCTTTCGCTATTGCCGACAAACACCCATTCCGCCGCACGTGGAACCGACCTCATCTCCCGTCACATTCGAAAAATTTCCCGCACTCTGCGTAAAAAAAAGTCGGGAAAACGACATAAGCGGGTCGGCCCATGACTCGAGTGACCCCCGACCCTAGTAAAGTGCGAAATCAACTCGAAGGACCCAGATCGAGACCCGTCCCGATTGGTGTCGGACCCGAAATGGGCAGCGCTTTTCGAGTGGTCACTCCAAAGAGAACCGACAAAGGTATGTTACCATTACGAATAAAGTTAAATAAATAAATTTCGAACAATCTATCTATCTTACATCGAAACTTGCCGATGATATTGAAAAGATTGAAATATAAGAATAATGTTTTTCGCTATAATCTATTCTAGAAATTTTGGTGTATTTTAAAACTGATATTTCGAGATCTATTTCACCAAAGTTATTGAAGTCAGAAAAATGGCCCGAAAGATTTTTATTAATACTTATAATATTTGGACAATTGCATGCGCTCTACCATTACATTAGTCAGTTCTTTATAGTTAGGCAACATAGATGAAATGGATAAATTTTTCGGACAGGTCGTTTCGATTGACTTAACTATTAAATTATATCAATAAAACGCGTTCCTATTATAAAGCAATGTTGTTTATAAACTGTTATGAATATCTAACCTAGACATCGTTTTTCTCTTTTTTTTTTTTTTTTCTCTCAAGACCTTTTGGCGGATTGTCCGAGATGTGCTTATCGATGACTGTGACAATCAAATTGTCATATGTTTAAGAAATTTGCAGGCAATTGACCTCAGATCGGCAAGCTCAAAGGTCTAAATTGCAGTTACTAGGTCATAATATTAACTATTTTAATAAGGGGGGGGGGAATCAGTAATGACTATATGTTACGTAAATATAGAAAAAGTAAAGACGTGTCAGAACTACAGATATTTTCCTAAACCTGTGAAATATGCTTTAAAATTGCGAAACACGTTTTATCATTATAAACATTTTTTTGAACTCTGAAACTTTTTTAAGAACTATAAAACTTATTTTAAAACCATCAAATATGTTTTAAAACTGTCCAAACGTGTTTGTAATTTTAAAACTTGTTTTAAAACTGATAAAACGTATTTTACAACTCTCAAATATGTTCTGGAGCTACCGTGTTTTAAACTCGAGAGACTTTTCGCAGAAAGACGTTTCAGAACTGTAAATTGTATTTTAGAATTGTGAATTATATTTCAGAACTATGAATTATGTTTTAAAATTATGTATTATATTTCAAAATTATGAAATATATTTTAGAACCACAAAACGTGCGTCAGAGCTATGAAACATGCTTCAAAATTGTCAAATATATTTCAAAGCTGTAAAACGCTTTTAGGAATTATAAAATAAGGTTTAAATTTTTTAGATGTTTTCTAGAATCACGAAAAGTCCTCAGAATGATGAAACATGTTTTATGAATAGAAAATGACACATGTTGCCTTCCCAAAAGCACTGTTTTAGAATTAAGTAACGCGAAAATTGTAACAACATTTTGCGCTTCGAACCAATTCTCAGCTGGAAACGGTTTGCATGAATTGGTCATTAAAATAGTTTGGAAAATAAGATCCAACCGGTTCTGAAATATTTTTTGTCATATACCGAATTGGGCTATCAGGCTTACAGTGAACCGGTTTTAAGACTTTTTGAAATCCAGCGAAACGGTTATTCGATTTTTGTGACTTGTTATTAAATATAATTCTATCCTAATAAATACGCATCTTCTTACATAAAATTTTATTCATTAAGGATTTAAAATGCAGACAATGTTATATATATATATTTGCAATAACTACTCCACAACTATATGAGTTAAATTTTCATTCTTAATTATTAATTAAGAATGTATACAAGTTAATAATGATATCAATTAATTATTATTTAAATGAAAATATAACGGAAAAAATAGAAAATTTTGTTTTAATAGAAATATTAAAAGTAAAATAGAAAAATTGTTTTTCATGGACTAAAAAATATATATTTTTTTAAAAGTTATATACTTTTCTAGTGAAGTAGAAAGAGTTAGAACACTTGGCAAAACAATATCCTGAAATAAATCCTAATGGGAGGGGCAGGGAAGAGGTAATAGAAAGAAGTAGCTGTGATAGGCAAATAACAAATATCTTGTTTGTTGTTTGTTTATTTTTATGGCGCAAGAGCATCTAGGCTATACTGCGCCAAACAAAAATATCTATATATACAAATATAAACTAATATATAATGAGAGCAATTTATAGAGTTAATAAATTATTTCAACTGATAATTTATTTAAAAATATTTCCCTCAATGTCAGTATTGTTGAAATCGTAAGGAATGACCATCGATAACTGTACACTTGCGTTTTCATAAATTTTTGGGAAATCTTCCCAGAAGGGTATTAAACTCGATTGAGCGTTTTTCACTGTATGTAAAATTATTTTTTTTTAGAAATAGAGATTGAAATTTTCGACTTAAAAATGAATGAATAAATTTTATTTATTTTTGTCAAGGCTTTCAGTTTAAATTATAAGAAGCAGCATTTATTCTATATATTGGTAACGAGAAAAAAAGTTTTTTCGATAAAATATTTGATTTTTATTTGTTATCAACTGAGTTGTTACTTGTAATTATATTTTAATATCCTGCAAATAATATTTAAAATTCTATTTTAATGTTAAAACTTTCCGTTTCAAACCATATCTTAAGTTCATATAATTGCTGTTTTGAGTTGTATTTTACTTTCGAAAATTTTTTTTCAGAGATACAGTTTTCAGATGTTCCATTTAAAAAAGAAAGGAATGTTTTTAAAACTGAAAAGTATAATTTTGTTGATAAAATTCAAGATTAAAAAGCGATTATTAAAATCTATACATTGTCAAATAGGTGCCGAAGATTAAGCATGAATAAAATATAACCTAAAATAAATTGATTTAAATAAAATAAAATATCATTTACAAAAATTAAAAATTTTTATAAAATAGAGTGCAGAACAAATTTCATAAATAAATAAATAAATATGCATAATAACCTCTAGGATTAAAATATACTAATAATAGGCATTATTTTGCGCTAGTGGTGAAGAGTACTTTGTTTTCATGAGAATGGCAAAAAGTATTTTTGAAATCTTGTTTATAAATTTTAATCGTAAACTTACCAGTTTATACCACACGGAGTGAGGGATTACGGTATTGTTTTATGTATATGACGGCATACACAGTTTTCTGACTGCGGTTATTACGGTATAAAGTAAGTCCAACTTATACATTTCTGTAAGTGATAACTATAAACTGTAAATTTTATGGGGAGAGTTCAAGTATTACGTAAGTACCTTTGGGTGGTTGCTGTTGTGCTTATTTTCCTATGTTAGCCAATGTTAATTTTTGCTTACCAGGAGGAGGAGGTTTAAAATGGCCAAGATATTGCTTACGTAATACTTGAACGTTCCTATGGAGAAATTGAACATAGAAACTGACAGGCATTCAAAAACTGACAAGAGGATGCGATGTTAGATGTACATAAAAAAAAAAAAAACACTATGCCAGTCATTGGCAGCTGCAGAAAGTTCATAAGGGGGCGGGGGAGTTACAGCGTTACAAATCCATATATTTATATGTATATATATAAAACTTCGCATCGCAATAGGTGATGGGAGTTATAACTCCCATCAACACCCCCCCTGCGTACGACAGTGATACGAGTTTAACTCTATCGAATACGATGCTAAATGGTGATATTGTATTAACGGGCGAGTTGAGATATAGTAATGCAAATAATATATGCATATAAACTACGGGAAGAGACAAAGTAGGGTATTTCCCGCCCATCGAAAAAGATAAAATTACGTAGGCCAAACGTGATTGATGACGAGTACGTATATATAAAAATAGCAAAAGCTTAGTTAAAAAAAAACTTAATTAACATACTTAATTAACAGACGAAATAATGCTCGGTTAACAGACGAAATAATGCTCGTTATGAAATGAGGTTTCTGTACATATAGTATAGTATCACACTCGTAAATGTAAAATGCTGTGCGTAACATGTAGTAAACGGTAATGGGTGTCTCGGTTGTAAGCATGAAATTTTATGCATAATATGGCACACAGAATGTGGACACAATTTTTTTATATAATACGTGGCACGGAATGCCACATTTATAAACATCAAACTTTATGTATGTTATGTGTGATATTGTGAGTATGAAATTCGATGAATATGTGCCAGTGTATGAGACTTGTGGACGTAAAATTTTATGTATGATACGTGATATAAGATTTATACATATTTGAATACCAGTACATGATGTGTGGTACATTAATATGTGAAATCCATGGATATAGAATATTTCGTATGATATGTATATATATATATATATCTATTTAGTAGAGTGTCATATGTTTATGTACATATATACCACTTGAAATAATGACACACAAATTAAATACTGTACAATGTTTATATATTTGTTGCTTTCATTTGAAATACCAGTACATGCATGGTATTCTGTGGAATGGTGCTCAAAATTAAAGTACTAATGTACGTTTGAATGTACGTCATAGAATCTCTTCCTTCCTTCATTCATTCATTTATTCATTTCGATTCATTTTTCTCCGTCCCTTGAAAGTCATGTTAATTGGAGAGATTGCTGTTTCATTTTCTTATTCTTTTTTTGATATCATCTTATCTTGAATGGCAATTATTATGATATCACTACACTTTACTACAATGATTGAATTTTTATAATGCGATTCTTTTCTTTTTTTGAAAGCTTTTACCTTAGAGATGATTAGGTAATGATAATCGGATATAATTCTCGTTTTTGATTATTATGATGATTATGATACAATGTTTGTAACTTAATAAGTTCTAGTGTTATTATCTCTTCCTCTTGAATTTTATTTTTTATACATTTTTTAAACCAATCAATCGTTTTCAATTATATTAAAGACATTAACTTTGCTATAATAATCGCAAAATATGAAACTGTAATATCGATATCATCACTAGGGTTTGACAACTCTGGTCATCTGGTCGCCACTGGGGACTATATGTTTGAAGTTGGCGAACATAAAATCTTCTTTTCCTACTAGACACCCTTTAATTCCTTATTGAGGCAGGCAAATATTGTTCTGCTAGTAAGACTCGCTTAGATTTGTTAAGTCATGATTAATATAATATTCTAGCATTATCTATCTACTGTAGATGAAAGCCTCTCCAAGTGCCTTCCCTAGAATCTAATGAAATGTGGAAAGCGTCTCTTTTTCTCCAAAAACAAAAAAGATCTAGTTTGAGCTATAAGCTATACGTGGGTGGCAGAAATTATTGTATAATAAATTCCCCCACGAAAACTCACAAAAATCTCGTCCTGGAGGCTTTTCTGTGTTGACCATATTTGGCAATTGTGTTATCTCTGCGAAGGGTAATAATATCTTACATTGAATTCAATCTTGCCATAAATACTCTTTTAAAACGTTGTTTTTTGTCTCTCATTTACTGATAAAATAGCAAATGAAACGGGTCACTTAATTTTTTGAATGCGTCAGCAGCAGTCCTTCATTAATGAAGGACTTCTGCTAACACATTCGAAAACTTGATTGATCAATTTCATCTGTTATTTAATTTTTTTTGCATTTAAATTTCTTCGCTGATATTTTGTTCTTTATAAATATTGCTTGCTTTTTGGCGCCCTGGACACAGATTTACCGGTTCTGGTTTCCTAGGCGCTAATTCAGTGTTGATGTGAAGTCAGTAAGTACTTTGCAATAGTCTTAGATATATCTTGCAATTCAACTCAGAATTTATTAATTTATTAGTAAAGTAAAACAATATTAGTAAAAATCATAAAGACGTTTCAAATTCGCATAGAAATTTAGTTTGCTAAAGAAATTAATCATTTTTAGAGAATTTCTACAAAAATAAATGACCAGATTATTTTTTTTATATAACTTCTCATCGGTGAACATGAAGTTGCATAACAGAGTCAATACAGCTGTAAGAAAGATGAGTCTTGCTCTATGTTCGTTTCAGGGCTATGGCAAAGCCGTAGCCAACTGGGGCATGTGCAATTGCCCCATAGAGCTCTATATATATATATAGAATGATTCCCGGGTGCCCATATGGCCTTCGCCTTTCCAAAGTTGCCCCTTCGTCCTGGCTAGAGGCCTGGTTCTTTGTGTTACGACGTAAAATCTATTTGATAATATTTTCTACTTTTATCAATTATATTTATTGCTATTGGTTATCTTTTAAAATTGATAAAACAGATGCTGTAAATAGCAGTGGCGTAGAGATTAAAAAATTATGGGGTGGCCCAAGTAGCTAAAAGGAAAATCATTTGATGCGGCCTTAGAGAAAATGATATATTTCAATAGCCAATGGGAGGAGGTCTTGGGCCTCTTCTTTTCCACGTCATCGATAGAAACAATAATAATTGATTTAATTTAATAAATAAATAATTTTAGCACTGACGAAGAGCTTAAGAAACACGACGTTAAATGAGCCAACCGCTTTCCTTATTCAGTAAATTGAGTGTTAGAGGTGAGAGGAAGTCCTAAATTTACAAGTTCCTTATAAACAACGACACTTCATGAAACCTCACAGCAGTATCAAAATAAAAGTCGACGTTACGGAATCGTTCAATAGCACTTCATAAAAGCTACATAAATCATTTGCAGGTAACGATAGGTAGATACCCGAGAAGCGTCTTCAAAATTAACAAGTTTTGGAGAAATGCAACGGTTATTGGTCATGCCCAAAGTCTGTCTTAGAATCTGCACTATACGCTTTTATTACCGCCTATGACGGAACCGCTTGTTGACCTGAGAAATAAACTTTCAGCGTGCCCTAGTCACGATGTTGATTTAGGGGGGTAAGTTCTGCGAGTAATCTTTATAGACAGAAAGAGAGAAGTCGATGACTCAGAAAAGATCTTGCTTTTTCCACAAAGGCGCTGCTCAAGGTTGAAGAGGAGCCTTATCTAAATCCGGGAAGGATGATATAACGCACATCGAATATAGAAGACCTCGCATTACGACCTTCTCAGATTTACGACTTATGCTTTACGACCATCCTGGATGTGTAAATATATATACTCCTACTCTTACGACCGACTTTGGAACGTTTTAGGTACGTTACGTATCTAAACGTACCAAATATTACGTTATATGGGAAGTGTTTCGGATGAAACCCTTGGTTTGAAACTCTATTGAAATGGGAATTTCCTTCATGTTGCCCCTTTAGTCATTAAGGAAACCCAATGGAACCCTCTAAAGAAACCAATGTTTCGCTGAAGAACCCAATATAGTATTAAGGAACTAATCAGACCGTGTTATGAAACCCTACATGCAATTATGGAACCCAATATACGGTTAAGGAAAACAATGCTCACAGTTAAGGCACTAAACATATCATTAAGTAATTAACAGGCTATTATAGAATCATACATATTATAATACATATACATGTAGTTATATTATAGCAATTACCTACATTAATTGCTGTAATATAAGCAACTATTACGAGTACAATATAATAGTTGCTGCAATTAAACAACTAAATACATTATTGTGCTGAACTAAATAGGGTACAAGTTACTAAATATATTATTAAGTAACTAAATATATTATTAAGCAACTAAATATATTATTAAGTAACTAAATATATTATTAAGGAACTCAACAGGTCGATAAGGAACCCAACAGGCTATTGGGGTTCCCAGTAGGTTATTAAAAAATCCAATAGGTTGTAAAAGCGGAGACTTGTATCTTTGTAAAACACTTATTTCTATGTTTAAGTAGAAAATATATTACGCGTTTGGTTTTCTATGTTCCATAAATTTTTCAATGCTATAGGCGGTTCATTTCTTTGCTTTTTAACGTAACAAATATGTATAAAAATAGCGATTTTAATATTTATTACATTTATCAAAGAATGTAATAAGTGTGCGAGATTAGTGACTCGTATATTTATTACGCTTGGGGAAAAGCGTAACAATTATTCGAGGTTGATGATTTACATACTCGTCACGCTTAGCAACAAGTGTAACAAGTATATGAAATTGACGTTTCAAGCACTCGCTGTACGTTTAATATGTCCTGCTATTTAAAGAACTAGTTGCGATTTGATATTTGCTGACAATTTGCAGCGCTAAATTTTGGTATGTGTAGTTTGCCATCTAGGTAAATTCATGTATGTCAATCCATGATGATATTAACTTAGGCAAAAAGTTCAAACGGTGGGATGGGGTTACAGAGCTACAACCCCATATAGTCTATATAAATTTGTATTGTAGTTAGGGTCATGGTATGTCAATTTGTCGTATGGTAGTTAATTTATTACCGAATGCAATTCACGTCGTGTCGTCACGAGTCCAATTGTTCTTAGTCTTTCTACACGTTGACCTAGCCTTTTATATCAGATTAAAATATACTTTAATTTGTTTACATTTTATTGCATGAAGACAGCTATGGTTATGTTGTGGTATCGCCTACAGAGGAATCTTAATATTTTTAGCCTAGAGACTGAAAAAATGAATGAATGAATGAATAAATAATGAATGGATGGATGAATGAATGAATGAGCCGGTGGGATAAAGATGATAGATGTGTATATTGATGGGTAGGAAAGATTGCATGGATATCGTTATCACAAAATTCTTTGACGATTTTAATTGGAATGTGAATGCGTTTTGTCAAAAATGGAAGTTGGGGATTTTCTAAATGATATTCAGCTCACATAAGCTAATAATCACAAATAATTAGTGAAGTAAAGTATAAGTGTATTATGCATTCAAGGGATAAATAACAAACAGAAAAAAAAACAAAGTTTTTAAACGTAGTTGAAATTTTATTAGACAACTTTCAAAGCGTTTCGGACGGCTTTGGCCTTCCCTCATCAGGAATACACCTTCGTCTGACACTGAAACAAGCAACGAAGTGTTTCCGATTCACAGATGGGTTGTGTTTCCGGTTTGATCCCGTTTCTGGTTAAAAATTCTGGTTTTATTTATTCTGCGCAGTGCTACGTCGTTTAAGGGGAATTTAATTCAGGGGATAGTTAGCTAAATCGTATTCTGCGACAGGCGTAAAGAAAAGCAGAAATTTAGCGATGGGGGAAAAAAAATTAATGATCATCATTCCATCAGTTGGATGCACTGACGGTATTGTTCAGCACTTCTTTCCGGGAAGATGGATATCCTATGATGAATAATTATGAAAAAATGATGAAAAAATAAAAACCACGCAGAAGACAAAACTTATTAGAAAATATTATACGAATGTCGCTATATTTGTATGTATGAAGATACGAGCATACATATCTTCTCCTGGGTTTCGGCAATGCCTGGTAACCGACTAAGTCCGAGCATAGGGGCCCCAATCTCCGCATTTTTTGTTTTTGCTTTTTTTGGAAGTTGACTTTTGGTTATTCGTTTTTGATCAGTATCTAGACAATTTTTTAAGTGAAAGCTTACGTTTTTTGGCTACCTTGAAGAATTTGCCACAAAATGGGGAGTTCAAATCTATCGCAAGATATAAGGGGGTTCCCCTCCCCATCTGATGCTGTGCCCATAGCTCCCATTTGCCTCAATCAGGCCCTGGGTATCGGTGGTCTAACTGGTATCACGCTTTGGTTTATACGGAACTCACGAGGGTTCGATTCCAGCCAAAAGACGATTCTTCCCTTTCTCCTTTGCGATCCATAAAGTCTTCCGATGGTACGCAATACAGGTGCGCCCAATCCTTTGCTGAACAGATAAGTGAATGATATTGTCCACTTATCATTAATGAGCAGACCCACTCAGTGATTCGGTCTTTGAACGTGTTGACACACCGCTAGAGGGTTCTGCTTTGAGATCAAGAAAACCTAAATTGCCAAAACAGGTTTTCTATTATCGATTTCCCGATAAAATTATAAAAACATTGCCCCGATGTTTCTGATAATTATCCGACGATTGTGATATTCCTGCGAATGGGAATACTATCCTGTTAAACAAAAGTTTACTGTTTTTTTTCCTTTCTGTATTAATTAAATTTAAGGCCGCATTTCGTGCAGGAAGTCGCATTTTTTTGCAGCCTTCGTTTACTTCAATTAGAATTAGAATAAAATTTCGAGTAACCGAAATGGTTTGATGAGATTAATATTTTTTTCGTAAACACACATTCGGCGATTTTGGCAAAAAAAAAAGAAGCTCACATTTGTTCTCTAGTATTCTGACCTTAAGAGAGACAACAATACGAATGACAGATACCGGCCATGTACAAAGGTACGAATAAAATTTACATATATCGGATATGCATAAAAAGATATTGGAATATTTCCAAAGCAGATAATATTTAAATTAACACATGTATAGCCTCGGTTTAGCGAATTCCACGGGACTGGTGAAAATAATCGTTAAATCGAGTGATTCGTTAAATAGGGGAAACGCATTTATCGGAACCAGTGGCGCACCCACGGTGGAAGGATGGGTCTCGGGCCTTTCCTCGGGCTAAAGATGTACATTCAAAATATACGTTAAAAGTAGCGAATATTACATTGAAAAATAGAAACAATTTTTTATTTATTCTTAACCATGGATTATGGAAATTATGGTACAACAACTCACAGAAAAAATAGAATTTTCGGAACATGGTGTGGTACGATCCCCGTCTCTTCTTCTTTGTCGGAGAAGTGGAGGCTCTGCTCCAAAAGAATCAATCCAACAGAGATCAAATGGTTAAATTCAATGAAAAAATGTCACACACCAGGCAGGAGAAATATGGAGTTCCACAGGGATAAATTTTGGGTCCATTGCTGTTCAAGTTTTATATTAATGATATCTTTCACCTTGACATTAATGCTAAGATTATCTGTCTGCTGATAATCTTAGCATTAATGTGACACTTATTATGACACTATTAATGACACTTCGATCTTTTTCCATCATACTAAACTACAATTGATCCTGTTACGTCACTCTACTGACCATGTCGCTTATTCAAGAAAGCTGGTTTCGTCTGATGATCAAATGGCAGTCAACGCACTGTCCATTTTCCGAGAATAACCAGTTCATAGTAAATATGCTTTATAAGCACTCGCAGAAAGAGAAACGACAAGTTACTTGCATATTAGTAGTTATAGCACTTCTCCGGCAAAAAAAGATACTTGGGGTCGTGTCTCCACCAGGTTTTCGAAAATTCGCTTTTCCTGAGATTTGTCGTACCATAACTACTACACTAAAGAATTTTTCTTCATTTTCGGCCTTTTTCCCAAGCAAAAATACTTTGATCGGAACTAAAACGAGAAATTATCCAAGGGGAAAATAATAAACTGGTCACCAGTGTTCTAAAGTATACTTGTTAATTTTAATAAACGTAATATACAAGAACGTAAGTACTTACTACTTCGGAAAGAAATCTTTGACTTTCGTTTTGTTTTTCTTGGGAGTTGGCATTTAACATTGCCTTTTCGATTTTTTCAAATGCATCGAAAAGATCATCGTTGACGTCAAAACGCAGTAAATACTTCTTTACACACTGTAAATCAGCATTCGCTTCAAGTGAGTGAAGTCAATTGAAGTTGATTTTCTAATTGAAATTCAACTTGCATTAATAGGCTGATGACCATGCCCGTATCCAGAGTGTGTGTGTGGGGGGGGGACCTGTCCCCTGAAACAGAAGTTGTAATAGGACCAAATATACGTACATCTATTTATATAAATCGAACACTACGCAGATTAAATCAAACAACAATATCAATCAACGTTTATTGGCGTAGTGATACCAACGCCGATGGTATGGCGTGATTAGATGGTGAAACGTTCGAAAGAAAATAAATATTTCTGCCTTCGGTGGGACCTGAACCCACGACCTTCCACTTGCCGGGCTAAGGGGGTAGATCCTCCGCCCGGCAAGTGGAAGGTCGTGGGTTCAGTCCATACTGACCATAGCACTGCGCCCAAGTATAATTCACTGTTTAATTTCTGGTGCTGACTCGCCAATACAATCAACCTTGGACCAGAGGAAGAGGACATTTTGGACCGATTGAATTTTTTCCTCATCGATTTTGATAATCATCTTCACATTTTTGGCTGTTGTCATGATTTTTTTTATGTTATGCAAACCCATTTTCTTTACTTTTCTCTTTGATTTTCATAATTAACCGTTTCAAGTCTATTTCGCTTTCTTCTAATAAGGTTGTATTATTTGTGTATCTTATGTTGTTGATTTGCCTGCCCCCTATTTGTATTCCGATGGTAGATGTGTCTAGGTTAAGTTTATATATGGATATGGTCACTCTTCGACCAGCACATTACTGTTCTTCAGCAGTAAACTACCAATGAACTGTGGACTCGAATCGAAGACGCATATAAGGCAATACCTGGAGACACATCCAAACTCCATTTGATTTGATGCTCAGTTGTTTAGACGCTCTTATTTCGGCTTGGATGGATTCACTAAATACCGTTTTCTGTACTTAATGTAGGATACCTTTAGCAACGCCTGTTGTGTTGATAGTTCGAATGGACCGGTCTACTGCCTGAAGAATCTCTGGAACAGTTCTGAAGCGAATGCCATGAAGGTTCCTTGATCTAAGGAATCAAGTCATACTCCCCGGACTTGAGTCCTTGTGACTATGACTTGATTTCTAAGATGAAGGAACCACTTCGTGGTATTCGCTTCAGAACTGTTCCAGAGATTCTTCAGACAGTAGACCGGTCCATTCGAACTATCAACACAACAGGCGTTGGTAAAGATATCGTACAAATTCCAGATCGATAGCAACGGGTTGTGCACTATGCGGGTGACTACATTTAGGGGCAGTAAAACTTGGTAACATGCATCCATTTTGTGTCCACTGTAAACAAATAGTTGCCACTATTAAAGTTCCAACCCTCGTATGTCTTTGGGACATTCTTCTCCATATGTGGTATAAACTTTATTCCGACCTGACCATTCCTTCCTCGTAATGCAGTTTTCATAAACATTACGTTCATAAAATTCGTTAATAGTGTATTTTTACATAGCACTTACGGAAAAGCAGAGTGACAATGATGAAATGGGTGTGATTTTAGACCTAACCGTGACTGATTCTAATCAAGATAAATGGAGATCGCAATAAACGGAGGCCCCAAAAAACGACGACACCTTCTTGAACATCGTCTGGCTAGGCTTCGATTCCGGTTTAATGGGCGTGCCGTATCATCGTTCTATTATTTTGATACGTAAAAAATTAATATCTGTATCATATAATTCTCTTCTTTGCTGTAAAAAAAGACCAAGATGACATAAAAAAAATCCTCCCTTGAAGTCGCTGCAGATTCAATTGCTCGCACTGCTCACTGTAGTCCGGGGTTTGGTTCCCTAGGCCATAAGAGGTTCGGATTCCTCGGAAAACAGTAGGTCCCGGCGCAGCATGACCACTGTAGTCTTTGAGCCGTAAAACCAAAAAACAAACAAACAGATTCAATTGCAGGAAGTGCAATATTTCAATTCCCGTCAGTGTATGCATTTGAAAGCTGCTATCACTTGCTAGTAAGCAGCGCTGTGCGGCACGACTTGTGATAGGCGGTTCAAGATGAGATGGATCTGTGATTTATTAGACGTTCTGCCGCCAAGCTTTCTTTCCGATAACGCCAACACCTGGCCAAATGTTACACCTGTTCGGCTCTCAATGTCACAAGAGATTTCTGCCGCGAAGTCCTCTAAAATTATGTCGCAACGGTTATGAAATTTAAAATGATAGAATTTAGATTTTCTGGATTTGAATATATTTTCTAAATGTTTCTAACATATTCGACATAAAAAAGTCGCCAAGTCTGGACTTGGGAATTTAAGAAATTATCAATGCTCAGGAAACCGAGATTGTTCAAGTAATTTTCACTATCATTATCGTATGATGAGGGACCATAAATATAATAAAATTTTAAATACGCATATTAGAACTTTTAGAATTAAAAGGGGGCCTTATAAAAATTGAGCATTTAAGTCTCTTCTTTATAGACTATTGTAATCAGTAATCGGAATCATCGTGAGTTTAAGAATAATTACTAAATTTCGGGAAACCGATGTACGACCTGCGAGAGAACGCTTGTGTTGGAAGGCGCAAAGGCAACTAACAAGTAAGATTAAGTTATGCCACTGACCTACAGTTTACTGTGCTTAGACACACCTCTATCGCCTACGGAATCAAGTCCCGGGTGGCTAATCTGCAGTATAGCCCAAACGCTCTTGCGCCATAAAACATCTAAACGAACAAATAAGCTGAAAAACTGTAAATGTTCGCTTTCACCCGAATTCAAATACCTATGTTTTTCCTGTTGATCAAACGCGTTACCACTACTCCACTTCTGGGGAGTGGGAGATAGAGAGAGAGAGAGAGAGAGAGAAAATGAATGAATGAATGAATGAATTGATTAATTTGGAAGTTAAGCCTCGGCCGAAAACCCTTTTTTATCTAGTTATTTGTGGCTTTACACAAGCAAATCTTTTTTTTTCCATATAGCTAAGGTTCTTCAGTTTATTTAGGCACATAAATATCTTACGCAATATAAAAAATTATATATACAATCCATGTAAGAATTATATATATATATATATGGATTATTGCATATTTTTAGATTTTTTATTGATTTAATATATTTTGTAGTCATGTTTTTTTAAGATTTTTATATGGCTTTTTGTAGATTTTTAATTGTTCTCTGATAATTTAGTTATGCAATGATGCGATGACAACAATAGAACTTACGTTAAATACAACTTACGTCAAATACAACTTATATTGAACACAACCTACATCAAGTACAACTTACCATCAAGCTTTGATTCATACAACCAACGCTTCTATTCTGCGGTTTCTTAAACGAAAAGGAAATTATTTCAGTAATTACAATGCCAGAAATATCACAGTGGTCATTTCGACACTGTTAATCCTGTGGATTTTACATCGCAGAATGTCAGTAGAATGAATCACTGTTGTAGTTTACTCCAATTAAATATTGTAGTTGTTTTATGTTCAAATTAGCCGCTTTACTTTAATTCGCGTAGGTTTGAATTACATAAGGTCTTATAAAATTGCTTTGCACCAGAGGTAACGTTAAATGTCGGAGTTCTAAGGTTAAATTTAAATTTCGGAGGTTATCTATATCTCAGAGGTTAGAGGCGTCTAAGAGAAATCTCTGAATTCTGTGGCAAGGTTAAAACCTAGAGTTAGGAAGTTACGTCATTTTTGCTGTGAGAGAGTTAGGAAGTTACGTCATTCTTGCTTTGAGAGAGTTAGGAAGTTACGTCATTCTTGCTTTGAGAGAGTTAGGAAGTTACGTCATTCTTGCTTTGAGAGAGAGAGAGAGAGAGAGAGACTGAGAATGAGGGAGAAAGAGAGAGAGAGAATGAGAATATTTTTGTTTTTGTCATATCAATTAGGTCTCACGAATGACCTTCAAAGGCTTTGCAAGTATGATGTTACTGATGAAGTCATAAATGCTCAAAAAGCTAACGCGACACTTTTTGAACTCTAAATTCATATAAATTTCACAATTAAAAAAGCACAAAGGCACATTAAACAATCGTAAGCATATTTTCTTAATTCCTGTGGAAATTGTTGCTGTCTTTGAAAGCCAAGAATTGATTGAAAAAGCCCAACAAATTTTCAGGCGTGTGAAATGTATCAATATCTGCCTCTTTCTCAAGCTTGCGTTGTGAATATGATAGCAATGCCAGGGAGACTCGATGAGGGGAAAATGTGGGGGAAAATACCAACAGGAGCTAGATAAGGGGGGCGCGTTGGGAGCGATAGATCATGTCAGTTTCAGCGGAAAGTCCCTTTTTCTTCAATGTTTTTCCCTGAACTACACATTTAAACACTATTTATTCATCCTTTTCTATCGTTTTCATTTGTATGCTTCTGAAGAACGCAAGGAAGTTTATCTTTCGAGGTAAGATCGACTGACTGCTTATCTTATTTTATGGCAAAGGTTTATTTGCTTGTGTTTGATGTGGGGGAAAGAAGGTGATGTGTCAGACATGAGAAGTGGCGATGCCGAGATTTGTTGGTGAGTTATGAGACGGCGAATAAAAATTCAAAGTTTTTTCTCTGTGTTCCCTTTGTATGATCGCACCTGTTAAAACAACGGTTTTATCTTTTATTACTAACGCACAACCTAGCGTAATAAAGTTGCATCGTATAAAAATAATGGATGAAAAAAATGAACATATCTCCAGTGCGACTACTCGCTGAATTGCGATTTTTGATAAACACAGGTGTTCCAAAACGGACATAGACCCAAAAAATTTTGTAGGTAAGGGATTCGGAGTTTAAAAAGCAATTTAGAGCTGTTCAGCGAAAAGTGCTATCGAGTTTGGATAAGAAATATTAAGGGTAAATTTTTATTCTCATGGGGGGGGGGGCGCGCCATCTGCGACCCTTCTCTTTACCCCCTTGGTTCAAAATCAAAAGGTAAGTTGCAAAGACATACGTAATTCGTAGCATATGCAATGTAATTGCTTCTTCAGACGATCTGTCAATATGTCGATTTCCTGGAGAATTGATCAGATATTGATGAGTAAGTAATATACAGCAGACGCTAGCGGCTGAGTAAACGCGAAGAATGCTGAGGATGTTGAGCGAGACGGAGCAACAGAGAAATCTTTCTGCGCTTGTGCGTAGACTCTTAGGTACCAGTAATGTCGAAATACGCTGTAAATTAGCTAGATTTATTACACCTAGCCGCTAGATAGTGGGGTCGCCAAGTATTCTTATATTAGCAACGTATTTTAAACATAATTAATCGTAATATGCAAGTACCGTTATTTTATTTAAATACACTGTGCATGAAGATACTGAATCAACATGTGCTGATTCAATAGGTACTGATTCAGGAAGTGTACATCGAATGTGATTGAAACAGCATGAGTCGCGAAGCGACTGGTGGGGATCTCTTCAAGTTCGGTCTCTGTGATTCAGGTAAGTACTGATTTATTTATAAAAGTACTAATTCATAATAAAATTATTATATTAGCGGGGATACAAATATGAAGTTGTACTAATGCTTGATATATGATATCTATTTTCTCCTATTTTTCTGGCCAAGTAAATGGAAACAAGTTCACGCACATGCGCAGAAGGATTGGTCTATCTCGCTCAGCACGTTCAGCATGCCTCGCGTTTACTCAGCCGCTAGCGTCTAGTGTAATATACGAGTTCTATAGCTGCTTCAGGGGTGAGCACATATTCCTTTAACATTTCTTGAACTTTATATAAAACACTTTACTTTGTGCTCTTCTCGTCACCGTTCGTATAATTCACGCAGATTTCCTACTAATTCTAGTATTCTACTTATGAATATGGAAGACGTAACTACTTAAAATGTTCATTAAAGTTAAACCACACATATGCTACATATTACACATATTTACACCACGTAAACCATATATTATCACACAGGACTGTAGCCAGGATGAAAGGGCAAGTGGGGCGAAGCAAAGGGCATATGGGGCACAGGCAGGCTTGTAGCCAGGATGAAAGGGCAACTGGGGCAAGGCAAAGGGCCTATGGGGCACAGGGCTCCCTGGGATTATTCTAAATATATATAAATAGCTCGATGGGGCAACTGGGACACAAGCTTGGGGTAACTGTGACCACGCCCCTTTCTGGCCACGGCTTGGCTACAGGCTTGGACACAGTTAATCTAGAGACTCTCTTTTTCGCACTCTTTCTCACTCCCTCTTTCTCTCTCTCTCTCGCTCTCTCATATATATATATATATATAAATAGCCAGATGGGGCAACTGAGACACAAGCGTGGGGTAACTGTGACTACGCCCCTTCTGGCCCCGGCTTTGCAACAGGCCTGTTATCACATCATTGGCTATTGTGAGAAATGTTTGACTTCAATTTGACTCAATGCTAATCTCATCTATAGGATGTCTGCTTCTTTGAACTGTTGCTTTGGTTTAAAAAGCAGTCCAAGCACTGCCCCATTAATTGCGATTTTTCCCATAGTAAAGTTTTGTATTTGCTTGTAGAGTAGTTTGACTGACACCTATATCTCAATGGGAACGAGCATTTGCTTGTCATCAAGAGGTTGTGTGTTCGGTGCCCACCAAGTCCCGAAAAATCATTCTTTTTTTTCCGAGTAATTTATTATTCTTAAAATGTGTATGAAATTTTCCAGAGTACTAATATTAAAGTTACAATAATATGTGCTGCGTTTCTATAAATATGAGTGAGCATACAGTTGATATATTGTGATTTATATTTTCAATTGAAAAGGTGGAGAGTTGTGGAAAAACCATACCATTCTCACGTTATTCCAGTCTGTCCTTTAAACGGTATTTAGTAGACATATTAATGGATGTTATGATTCCTGTTTAATCTGTATGCATTGTGTACTTATCCACGTGAACTTATTTTTCCGGTATGATGTGTTTGTTCCAGGAGCGGAAACACCGCCGCGGTTTTCGCCGATGGTTGGACATCCTTCACCGCCGCCATCCCCGATATCAGTAACCGGGAGAGATATCGACAGATTGCCGTCGACGTCATCCGTAGACACTCTTCCACCATGCTATCCTGGTTTGTGGTACGGCCTTCCAGCAGGAGCCTTGGCATTGAAGTCTGTTGCAGCTTTTGAATCGTATGGAGGACTGTTGCCCCTATTTGCCCCACACCTTCTTGCCCCACCCTTCTCTGATCAAAGACATCCGGGTTTGACGCTGCCGACAGTAAACAGCAGTCGTAAGTTAACTATTACATTTATTACTATCAAAAGACAATTTTTACACTAATCCAGTAAATAACCCGAAATGGCGGATATAATTTTACCTATACAAATCATGTATATTATTTCAATTTCGTAAATTTTTAAACAAAAAATACGTTTACTAGTACATAGGCAATTTAAAACCCATGGGGCTGAAGTGGTTATGGAAAGGGCTGGGGGCCCCAAGTGGCTTTAATGAATATTATGTGATAAAATAAGGTGTTTTGATACCCAATGGGGCTTCAGCTCTGTCCTTTCCTACATTACTGATGTTTACGTTATGTTAGAATAGTTTTAAATTATAATATAGGGCAATTCGAATTTTTTTTCATAAATTCAATGGAAGATTAAAAAAAAAAAAAAAATCGCTTTTCCATTACTACATATATAACCGCAGACGTTAGTTCCAATTGCAAAATAAGCATCTAGTTGCATGATAAGCATCCAGCTACAAAATAAGCAGCATCCAGCTACATGATAAGCATCCAGTTGCAAGATAAGCATATGACTGTGCGGAGCATCCTGCAACTGCAAGTCAAGTCTGCGGACATATATAGGATAACGTTCCAACGCACGTTTCAAGTGATTTTAGGCCGTCTTTGGTTAGATATAGAAACCCAATGCACAATGATAATTGTTCAGTGTTACAAGCATCGTTATAGAATAGCGTTTCAATGCACGTTTAAGACGGTCTTACGCTGTCTTCGCGTAGCACGTGAATTGTCGCGGAGCCAACATAAGCATTAACACTCATCTCATGGGGGAAAAAGAAGTTTCATCTGCAAAGAGCATTATACAAACTAAAGTTACATCTAGGAACGTAATTAGGATATAACATGGTTCGACGCACGTTTCAGACGATCCCAAGCTATCCTCCGTTAGGTATAGAAATCAAATGAACAATAATAATTGTTCACCATTTTAGGCGTAGTTGCAGAATAGCATTTCGATGCGCGTTTCAAGAGATTTCGCGCCATTCTTCGTTAGGCATATAAATAGAATGCACAGCGAAATTAATTCAACGTTTCAGGCGATGTTGTAAAATGACGTTACGACGCACGTTTCAAGCCATCTTTCGTTATGCATATAAATAAAATGCATTCTCAATGGCATTTTATTTGTCTACTTGGTGGAGGACGGCTAAGACGGTCTGAAACGAGCATTGCAACGTTATTCCATAACTGCGCCTGCAACGTCGCACAATTATTGCTAATTTAATATGCATAGTGATACGTTGAGTTGTTATATGCATATAAGGTATATAATATCGAGAACGTTAAAATTTGTCGACTTAAGTGCCTAAGTTAGTATCTCAGCAATTCAAAACTTATGGGGGTTCAAGCAGAGCCGTATCCAGGCTGGGGATATAGGGGGCTGAGCCCTCCCTGGAAAATATTTTTTCTCAAAAATCAAATATTGTAGAATTTTATTTAATTTTTTGTTTTGTACGAAATTGTACATGACAATGGAAATTGTTCTTTAACGTTAAAAATGTATTCAAAATAGCTTTCTACGGTAGATCTTGTGTACATAATGTTTTTTACATACGTTTGAATCTTCATATACTTTATAATAAGGATTGGGGAAATTATAGAGAGGTATACTAAAATTTATTTCTTAATGCAAAATTTATTTTAAGAAATTTATTTATTAATTTTAAATATATTAGTCTACTTATATATTTAGTGTTATTAAATATATTAATAAAATACATAAAAACATTTACGAATTTTAATACACCTCTGTAGCTTTCTGAGTGCCCTGCAACTTTCATAGTACCCTCGTAACAAGCGTCCAGCTACGGGCCTGGGCTCAAGTGGCTATGGGGAGGGCTCAGGAGGCTTTAAAAAAGGTTATGTGATGCAGCCTTAGAGAAAATAATGTGTTTTGATATCCACAATGGGAGATTGAGCCCCTCGGTTTCTCCATTTCTTACATCACTGATTTGTGTGAGGTAAAATATTAAGCCTGCGTAAAGGACGCAGAAAATTATTATTTATTATTATTTTTTTTGCATGACATATGTATAAAGGCCAATATTCAAAATATTTAGGTGTTTCCTTGAAAATTAAACAAAAACCATAGAAAAAGAGCAAAAATTTTCAGTGTTGCAGATTTGAGTTTTAGCTCACTGATCAGAAGCTTTACTTGCCATACTAAATAAATTATCTCCCAATATTGTAAGCGTTGCCAATGTGTAATATCAAAAGAATTTTTAGAAACCAAGTCTTTAATTTTTAAGTGAATTAAAAATTCTAAAATAATTTTATTATTTCTAATTTTTTTTATTCAAAAATGGGTACTCATACACGATGGTGTACTTGTGCAATCGATGTGAAGTAGACAATTTTTTAAAATTCATGAAATTTTTTTCTCATGCCACGAAATACATTCTCAAAAGCTCTAAAACTTCAACAGAAATTTATTTGCAACTATAACAAATGGATGCATCAATGGGGTAAAAAAAAGTCAACAGTACAAGCATATTGGAAGCACGTATAGAGACTATGGAATGTCGCCATATAAGATCATCTAAAGATCTATAAGATCTAATTTTATTGTCGCCGGTAAAATACCAAAATTTGGATTAAAAGCATTTATTTATTTGGCATCGTTTACGTATAGATATATTTCGGTATATAATAATTGAAAATCAAGTACCGTAAGTCCTGCATCAGAACGAAGACCCTTGAAGCAACAGAATAGGTCGAGGGACGAGTAAGTTTCCCAACTTCCGTATAAAAGTGAGCAGCAGATTGTTAAAATGTGGTATTAAAGGGACATCACAGAACTGTAATCGCATTTCTTTCCCAAAATCCACTGATCCATGCTCCTCATTCCCTCCTCCCCACCCCCCATCTTCAAGGCTCACAGAAGTCTACCAATAGACTCTACTTAGAGATGAGAGTGGGGAGGGGGCGGAAGGTAATCCTAGGGGAGGGTAGCTTCATCCTCATAAATAGCTTAATTCAGTTTGGTTTTCGGTGGGACAAAAGCGGGGTGTCGATTCGATTCGATTGGAAGCTAAGCGGTTTTGAGGGAAAAATGGGAGACTACGAGGGTACAAATTATCCCTCTTTGGAGAATTGTCCGAAAATGGGGGAAAAAATCAGGAACCGCGTCGGCGTTTTTGAACTGCGGGGGAACGTGAAAACGGTGGCAACACTTGGGAATTCTAAAATGATCAATCATTTTCCAGATATTTAATTTCGCACATTATCATATAATTTAGAATTCTTTTATGAAACGAAATCCATGTGAAAGATTTTTAATTAAAACAGAAAATAATATTCGAAATATCAAAATTATACAGAGGCGCTGATTTTGCTTTTGAGGGTTGCTGGTTGTGAAATTTTCTATACTAATTTAGATTTAAGTCACTATTAAGCCGCGTGACTTTTAACTTACAGGCAATAAACCTTATAAGTAACAGGCACAATGCTTTGTATTCTATAATTAATACGTTGTTGTTTGTTCTGTATGCAAAACATAATAAATAATAATAAAAAATAATCTGGAAATATTGGCCGAGCAAGAGGCACTGTATTTCCAGGAGAGAGATGGGCGTAGAGTCCAAGAGTTGAGGAAAGAAAGAAGGGGTAGAATCTCTATTTGGGGATCAGAGCTCTTAACGAGATGTGATAGAAGATTCAAAGTTGTGTTCTGGTGAACAAAATCCAGTGGGGGATTCATCTCTGATCCACACCAGCAGGACAGTACGTTTGAAATTTCTGGAAGGCCAAAAACCGTGAAAGGGGTTTAGCCAAGGAAGAAGCGAAGTCCCCCGAAAGGCCAAAGCCCCCAATTTCTCCGGTATCATTTTTATTGAGAGAAAAAGTTCTAGTATGAAGTAGACGACAAATTATAATCATAGTGGTAGTTTATACAAGAGAAAGAAGGTGATAACAGAAGTGGAGTCCGGGGCTATAATTAATATCTTTAATAGTTTTATTACAATGTACACTTGTAGATTGGTCTGACTTTTTTGTACCTCATGTCAATAAATGAAAATAACCTAACAGTTAAAATAATTCCTATTTTAATAAAAAAAAATAATTTTAATAAAATGTGCCTAGTAGCTCATGGTTAAATAGGCTAAATGGTTTTAGAATAATAGCTATTGGGTCAAATAGTTTTAGAAAAATAGCTATTGGGTCAAATAGTTTTAGAAATGAATACTTAGGAGACTAAATAATTTGAGAGTAATATTTACTAGATCAAATAATTTTAGAGTAAAATCTACTAGTCGAAATAATTTTAAAGTAATAGCTACTAGGTTAAATATAGTTTTTGAATAACAGCTTCTAGGTTAAATGTAGTTTTAGAGCAATAGGTATTAGAACAAATAATCTTACAATTAGAGATATACTAGGTCAAACATCTTTTAGTTTAATGGACTAAATGGTATTTAAGTCATTCAGTACAATGTTTTCTAGTTTAATTACCTGTAGATAATTTTTAGTTTTGTAAGTAACAGATTCGTTTTCGGACCCTTGGTTACGTGGCCTTCGTTGTCATAGACATTAGGTCAAATATTTATCACAATCGCCAGTAGGTTCAATGTTGTTTCTATTACTACAACAAACCCTTCAAATAACTATTAGTCCGTGAGCTAGTATGTTAAAAGCTTTTTATAATTTTCAATAAACGATATAAAATTTTATTTAAATGGAGCCAAAGGATGTTAAGATATCATGTATTTTTTTTATTGTCTAGGGATGAAGATTGACATTCCAACGTCTAGCTCAGATGTAGCGAATCGATCACTATCTAAAGATTTTCATTTAAGATTACCCTCTCTTCCCTCGAGTGGAGGAAGCACTGACTTTCGTCCATTAGGACTTGGATTATGGCCGAGCGATCTCAGAACGCACCCCTTGTTCCTCTCTGCGACGACCCCTCATACGCCACCACCTTTTCAATCTCATCAACATCCTGGCTTGTTGTTGAGATCACCAACACCACCAAGCCAGCAAAGTAATCACACAAATGATATTGTTCCTGACATTTATAGACCATTTCCTCCTTTGGCACATTGCGTGTCTTTCCCTCTTTTAGGACTTGGATCGCCTGCAGCAACATCGCTTGTAACTACCTCCATCAAGCATCCTGGTCACCACCATTTTCACCACACTTCGGACCCTCTAACTTCCCATTTCTTCAAGAGCGTGAAGTATCCTAACATTAGTACTGGACTTGGTGCTCCCATGGGAGCCTTGGGAAGTGATGTCTTCTCTTGTGTCAAGTGTGATAAGATGTTCAGCACACCACATGGACTAGAAGTGCACTCCAGAAGATCACATAGCGGCAAGAGACCCTTTGCTTGTGAGCTTTGCAACAAGACATTTGGACATGAGGTTAGCCTCAGCCAACACAAGGCCATCCACACCGCAGAAAGGACATTTGAGTGCAAGCAATGTGGCAAGAGTTTTAAGAGGTCATCAACTTTGTCCACACATTTACTGATACATTCCGATACTAGGCCCTATCCATGTCAATACTGCGGTAAAAGGTTTCATCAGAAATCGGACATGAAGAAACATACCTACATTCATACTGGTAAGTTGTTCAAATTACTTTTTTCATTGAAGCTGCATTTTTCGATTCAGTTTAGATAAGTCAGTATATAACATTTGATAATAGATACCTCAGCACCGTACGCTGAGGTTTATCTTAATCAAATAAGGTTTCGGTTATCCTATGTTGGATATACTTTATGGTTTGGAGATGATATTTGAAATTAATTTCTATTTTTATGCTTCCTTTCTTTCAAATCACTGATTTTAAGATTTAACTTTCCTTGACGTTTTCTATAAATTAAAATTTTTATTTAAAAACATGACGTCATTTATTCTAATACATTAAAAGGTGCGCGAAATAATAATCACGTGAAAACCAAATCACACGATTAGGGGATATCACAAAATGGCGTCTGCAAAAGGTTTCAGAGGCATAAAGCTTTACTTTCATGATCACAGAAAGATCATGACGACGCAGAATCCTATGACCCATGAAGTTCATGAACAGAAAGATGATGAACATATAAAGTTGGTTAACACAGAAGTGACACGAATCCAAATATTAATTATAATAAGATTATAAATTAAAAAAAATTCTGCATCGTTATTATTATAAAGTATTCTAGTGCTCCTTTGCGACTTCAGTTTATGATTCAGTTTCTGCAATTGTATATCCAGGGTACTATTTAGAGTTTGTGCAGTTATAGCTTTCAAAAATTAAATTTGTTTAGTTTTCTGCTTTGTTTCTATATCCGGAGCTTAGAGAAGGTTATATCAAAGGGTGGACACAGGGGGAAGGTAACAGGGGTCATGACCCCCCCAACATATCTTTTCAATGCAAAAAATTCCAACTTTCATGATGAATGAAGGGTGTTATTTCAAGACCATGTCAAGACCAAGTCATAATAACTATGCTATTTTTCATATATTTCAAATATATTTTATTTATATTTTAATTATAATTAGATATGATAATTAAATTTTTAAAATTATGAAGTATCAAGTGCATTTTTTCTAATTTTAGGTTAATTATAACAGCATTACAATAAGCACGGTTATATTTAATATATTTACGAAATTTGGAAAGAATTCATAAATTTTATGCATCTAAATATAAACACTGCTTATATGCATAATCCCAGTTTGAAGTATTGATGAAAATGTCATATGTGTTCAACCAAAAATAAGTTGATTACTTACAGAATTATTAATGATTAATTAATTAATATGAGATGAAAGATTAAATACGTTATTATATGCTTTTGCATCCTAACGTATGTTTGGGGCCCTTACCCGTTTAGTTGATATATAAACCACTGATATTTAATAAAAATAATAATTAATGAGAAAAATGATTCTATATGTCTAGCTTAAAAAAATGGTTAATGATACTGAAAGAGAACAGTTTGACAATTGTTTAGATTCGGCAGTTGCATAATTTTCTTCCAGAATTAAGAATATTCCTGATGAAGATCAACAATATCTAATGGAAACAGTTGTCCGATTGACTTTTTGTGAACAACTGTTTGATTGACCTTCCATAAACAACTCCCTAATTGATCTTTTGTAAACAACTTCGTTTGTTTACGAAGATTTACATATGCTTATTGACGGTATTAACTATTGGATTTAGTGTTTAGTTTATGCAGTAAGAAACACTTTTCCTAAACTACATTTGAGTTTCGCCCTATGAGAACTGTTGTACCAGGAATAGATTGATCCTTTATGTCCTTGCTCCATAAAAATAAATTAACAACTGTTGTATCATAATCCACTGCTGTCTGGTTTCGTAGTCGTGGGAGACAATTAGTTTTAATTTGGTGCAGAAAGTACAAACGTTCTTATGACGTCAACCCGGTAGTGGCGTGAATTTCTGACATGTTGTGTGCCGCTTGAATACAACACACACACACACACACACATATATATATATATATATAGAGAGAGAGAGAGAATCCTTATAAAGCTCAATAAATACAATTTTGTGCATGATTTTGTTTCTAATGTCCTTTAAATTTTAAAGTTCTTGTTATTAACTGTCTTTATTTACAGTAATATAGAGACTCTGTGAATATATTTATAACTGATGGTAATTGTATTGGCTTTACGCAAATTCTTTAAAATGGTGAATTCATACTTTGAAAACATACTTTTTTTACTGTATAAGTGAAAGTGACGAAATTCATTATATAAAGCGCCATTAATTAATGAATTGATTAACTAATAATCCATACTGATGAATTGCAACGTTCAGAAAATCATGGTCACAAATAAGCTAAGAGATAATTACAAATAAACAACATAAATACAATATTCCTAGAGCAGTAAAAAATAATTGAAGTTGATTGAGGGCCACCAAATTATAAAGGTTGCCATCTGAGAGCTAGGCATAAACTTTTTACAATCGTTTTTTAGAATTCAATGATAAAGATATATTATCAATTGATTATACAGTCGAAACCGCGTATATGCAACTCGCATATACGCGAAAACCGCAAATATATATATATATATATCATCATCATCATATTCAACCATTATCTATCCACTGCTGGATGAAGGTCTCTCCAAATGCTTTCCACACAAGTCTATCCTGGGCCATTCGTTTCCACGTCACCCCAACCTCTTTTCTTATTTCATCCACCCATCTAGTTTGAGGACGTTTTCTAGGTCTTCGGTGGTCTCTTGGAATCCAGTTCAGAATTTCTGTTGTCCATCGTTGATCAGTTCTTCTTGCAATATGCCCAGCCCATCGCCATTTCAGCCCTTTTACTTTAACAATGATGTCCTCTACTCTAGTTTGCTCTCTCACCCAAGTGTTCCTTTTCCGATCTCTCCTAGTTATTCCTTTTAGTCCTAGTTAGTCTTTATATATATATATATATATATCGAGCCTCAAATTTTCTTGTATCTTTTTAATGTTATCTAAACCCGCTTAATTGCGATTTTATACATGAGAAAACCGCATACATGCAAGTATTTTTGAAGCCAAATGAATGTTTTATTATAGAATTTAAACCGGATATATGCAAACAAACTTTATGAACAAGTTTTCATCCACTCTACTCTTCGCGATATTTTATGTGACTCTTTTAACCACGAAAGTATTTTTAACTTTTTATCTAATATTGGCTATTCCCATCTTTGATTTTTTATATTGTTTCGTTTGTTACCTTTATTGTCTTTCTACGTGTTTTTATTACCATCTTGGCTTTAACTTATTTTTATTTTAAAACTGTATGCACATTCTCACCTTGTTTGGCTCAGAATGTTTCTTGCTGGCATTGTGTAAAAACAAACAAACAAACAAACAGCCATTTCATCCACAGTGAATGTGTAGTTGGCAACCCTATTTTTAAGGATTGGCTTTGTTTACGCCTTCCCCGCCCCACTTTCTAATAACAATAATAACAAATAAATATATTTTATTTATCACAGGAGACATACAATGCACACAATCTGTAAAGACAAGCTTATGCATTACATTAGGCAAGTTCCATGTACAATAAATCGCGCATACCGAAGTACATACGTGTCATACACCTGTGTTCGGAATCACTATCAAGTTTTGTGTTTGCAATTGGCGCAGTGAATTACGTGTTTTATTGGTCTACAAAATACTTAGTCTATTTGCAAGTTTTTTGCTTTCTTCTTTTGCACTTTTCAGTTTATATTCATTGTGAACATGGCAGATAAAAAGAAACCGACATATTTGCTTAAATATTGATCAAAAGTTGGCGATTTTAAATTCTTTGAAATCAAATAATAAGACAAAGATATAAATAACAAAAGAATATGGTTGTAATTTGTCCACTGTTTTCCACAAATACAGTACACGTTTTTATGTAAGTACTACATTACTTCTTGTTATTTTTATTAATAGAGTAATAGTACTGTGCATTATAAATATTGAAATAATGTGTATGATTTATAAAATTAGAAATAAGAATATATAATTTAATAATAAAATTCAATAAAAATTTAATGAGCAAATTATTTGCACGCTATAGTTTAGAGAATACAGCTTTTATGTAAAACCCTCTTATATGCAAAACCTGCTTATATGCAAAGGATTTCGTTGCTGCGTCCATTTGCATATATGCGGTTTCGACTATATCCTTATTTAGATGCCAATGGTTACACCTTAATTTGTTATAATTAGTAATATTGATATTTATTTTAAAAAGTGATTTGACACACTGTGAATGATCACAGTTATTGATCGTGAATGAACACAATCATTTATCATGAATTATCACAATTATTGATCATGAATGATTGCAATCATTGATCTTGAATGATCAATAATTGTGATAATTCATGATAAATGATTGTGTTCATTCACGGTCAATAAATGTGATCATTCATGAGAATAACCAGTAGCAAATTATTCATGAATATAGCCAGTAACTATTTATTTATGATTAATAATCCACCATTCGCACTTGATAATCGATCACTGAAAAAAAAAGGAAAGGTGGATGATTTCTTAAATTGGAATTGTCTCAAGGGCGATATCCATCAAAAGAATCTGCATTCCATTTCTCATTTTAATCATAAAAACGAAAAATTATCTCTTATAATCAGACTATCAATATTTTCATGTGAAACTAAGGGAAAAAAAAATCCCTTTCTGGCATCACTGAATTGCGAAGCCGGTTTAGCGTAACGACCTGGTCTTGCTAGGGGGAAAAGATAAGAGCAGGATAAAAAGGGTGGTGCCGCAAAAGATTCCAGCTGGCACGACGCTCCTCTGATCAAAACTGTCACTTCGTTCTACCGGGAAGGTAGACAATTCATTGACGTTAAAAGCATGCGAACACACTAAGATAATAATTTCGTCGAAAATCCTGGCAACAGAGATTGCCTGCCGCCTTTGTCTTCTGTTCTCTTCTCCGCACCACCCGCCTTCATGATCCGGGCCTGATTCAATTACCGTGAGTGCGTACCTCCGGGTCTCGGCGGCCATATTAGCAGCGAGACCCGATAGTTGGGGAGTCGACCCCTGGACCCGTTCTAACACGAATTTAATTCATTGACGACGGAATTGTATTACGGCGCTACAGGTCTCAAGAGGGTCGCTTCCTCCGATCTACCTATAACGGGGGCAATCCCGTTCAAAAACGGCTATTTTTTTAGCTGCCATTTGCCGGTCTTTCTGCCGTTATTTCTACCCCTTTTTCGCTGGTGTTTCCGTTTCTTTGGACGGTAAATATAATAATGGGCTGTTTAATCGTTCGTCAAGCTTAAGATCCGTTTATTACGAACAAGGTAGAACGGTAATGTTAATGATGCTGGCTTAAATATTCTTCTTAGTTCGGCTGAGAAAATGTTTAAAAAAATCTCGTTTTTTTTCCCCAACTGAATTTGGTTACAATGAAACTTTTGCTCTCTGGAGTATTCATTCCTATGTCTCTCTCTCTCTCTCTCTCTTTTCCATAAATATGTACAAGTATAATAAAAGAAATACTTGTTTTAAATACTTTTTTACATACTTCAAATTTACTTTTATATCCCTGGAGATAAAAGATGAAGGTTTATTTAATTATGATTAAGATTACCATAATAAATAAAACTGCGATGATATATAAAAAAGTGTATTTGGCAGAACAAAAAAAATACTAATTATAGTAATATGTGCTAGTAAAACACATTAGTTATATATTAAAATATATTAGTCATATAGAAAACTATGATAGTTTGTATGTACCAAAATATGACAGTAAATTATAATAGTTTTATAGCAAAGTATACGTATAGTAAAATGTATTATGTAGTTAATATAATTGTACAAACATATTTATATAGTAAACGATCATAATTAATATAATTAAATAAGCAAAATTACGTATTAAATAAACTACAGTGGATGGTTTACAAACCTCTAATTCACGAACCACGTATTTATGAACTATTGCTTCGATTTTCGATAACATAGTGGTATGTCCTAAAACTGATGCTGATTTCCTTTTACGAACTTTAGATTTAAAACCCATACAAGTCCATAAAATCAGGTGACTACTCTAGTTATATAGAAAATATACTAGTTATATATATATATAACAAAATACATTAGTTATATATTAATATAAAGTCGTTCTAGTAGTTTGACTTTGATTATAAGTTGTTTTGAAAGTGTATTCAGGATCAGAGTATGTAAGTGAAACAGATCAGTGGTTATCAAGCTTTTTTTAGATTGTGCCACCTCCTTGACGTTGTTTAATATTCCCCCAAGGGAAGTTAGATAGGTTTCCCCATAAAGAGAGAGAGAGATCAAATTTTCCGTTTTTTCAAAAAAACTTTGACTATATTGAGGCAGTCTTTATTCTATTGAAAAATATATGTAATAGAAATGCTACAAACGTGAGAGAGCTATTTGAAAATTAACGGAACATCTATAAAAATATTATAAATGTGGCAAAGATATTTAAAAGTTTTATATTAGAAATAAGATACAAAGTACCAGGGAAGAAATTTACATACAAAAGATTAGGCACTTGTAAAATAGGGTGATCGTTATTCATTTGTTATTTCACTAGTGTTTAAACTTTTGTATATAAAAATTTTTACTTTTACTCATGGTATTATCTATTAGTTGTATTGGCAATACTTATCATCAATAAAAAAAAAAACTTTCACCGCAAGAAAGTGCAGGAAAGTTTAAAAAATGGTACTGTTTGGTTTTATTTTTGATTCTTTCGTTACGTGATATAGAAAGATAATAATTTGACGAAAGAATTAGTCAAAAAATTAAAAACAAAAATTTCCGTCTGTCGTCATTTAATTTTTTTTCCCTTAAAATGTGTCTTCATGCGCATAGCACATGAAAGCTTTTTGCATACCTGGGAGTAAGCCTGCAACAATTTGTAAATCACTGAATTAGAGAGTCGCTTATCGAACTTGATTGGGACTGAATTCGATTCCGATAATCGAGGTTCACATAATTAAAAACTCTAATTTATATTAAGTGAAATAAAAGAAGTCCAACGAAAAGTATTACAGTTTTCCTTATCAAAATTACACACAATTAAATTAAACGAGTGTGAAGATATAAGTGTTGAAGAAATGTAGTAATTCCATCCAGTTAAAAAACATATTTATTAATTCTTTACATATTTAAATTAATCCATTAATTCGCCAGAAGATAAATATAATTCAATACAAAGTTAAAGAAATTTAGTAGGTCTTTTTGACGGAGCTTTCATGAATTACAAGCATACACTTCGATGGCAAACGGAAGACTGGTTATAATTTTAAAATTCGAAAAGAAGTTACAAATACCGTTGCCAAATAAAAAAAGTAAAATTATAATTATAAAATTCATCTTGCCAGATACGGAAAGTGAAATTACGTACATTTGGAAAACAACATATGAAAGGAAGCAATTTGGCATGTTGCCAATTTCAAAAACTGTAATTATTAGGTTTGTGTTTCTTGGAATTTTTAATGGCAACAACCAAGGAAGCCTGTAAAGTGAACACGTAGCATATTTATTGTGGAAGCCCACAAGAGTCCCTTTGGCGACGCAGTGATAAAGTGCTGTTTATTCGGGTTCGACTTCAAATGGTACCAAAACAGAAGAAAAAAGAACGCGCTAACCAACTACCATTGTAGCCTAGGGGGTTGGACCCCAGGTCTTAAGGGTTCGGATCCCCAAAAAATGTAGGCCCATGAATATACGGGGGCGTAGTGGCAACGCATTAATCTATTATATTATGAACCCGGGTTCCGCATCCAATGACGTATTAAAAACTGTGGCTTTTTTGCCAAACGGGATTCGGGTTCTTTAACAATAAAAGTTCGGATTCCTAAGAAAACTTTAGGTTTCCGTGAAGCATGTTTTTGCTATTCTTGCGCTGTAAAAACGAAAACTGACAAACATTTAATCCGTTCACCAAAAGAAGTTCGATGGTACCGTTAGAAAATAACGGGAGCTGACCTTATAAACGGCCTAGCATAGTGGTTCTCGAACATTATGGTTCGCGGAACCCTTTTTGAGAAAAAATTTGACCGTGGAACCCGATTCTTTTTCACTTATAATATGCGTTCTTTAGGTAAGGCCTATATATAATTTAGTTTTTACACCATTCGCGTGGTATAAAGATAATTATGTGGTAATCGTAATGCGAAGAAAAATAGTTTTCTAAAAATTAGGATAATCCATTTATGTTTTACTGAACAAGTGAATTAATTTTCTGAAAGTGTTCTTTTGTTTTCAATTTCTTTTAACCTTGCTCGTATTCTTACTTTTAACTCTTCATCACTGTCTGACATTTTAAATGACCATGCTGACCATACACGTTTTAAAATTTTTAAAAAGTACTGGCTTTTACTACAGTCTTTGATTTTACCATGTTTGGCGCAGTATAGCCCAGATGCTCTTGCGCCATAAAAATCCAAACAAACATTTTCAATTTCCATTTTACTTAATTTTCAATTCATTTTCTGCCGCGGAACCCCTCGAAAAGTACGATGGAGCCCTTGGGGCTCCATGGAGTACAGTTTAAGAACCTCTGGCCGATTACAGCAGAAGGGAGGACGTCAACTCCTCCCTTCCTGAACTGGTTTTTAGCACAGACAAACGTTCGCTAACAACCAGTTCTGAAGTGACGCCTTCCCATCTGTTGGAATCGGCTAAGCCTTTTGTGAGGTCAGCTCCAGTTATTTTCTAACTGTACCATCGGACTTCTTTTGATGAACGAACTATAATTAGCTTTCTTTTTAATTTTTTTCTTGTCTACATGATAACGTTGGGAAGGTTGATCTCCTTGAGATAGTTTTGCAATCCCAGTTAGGTTTGGGACTAGAGTCACTTAAATGTGAGATAAAGGTGAAATAATGAACGACGCTCATAAAATGATGTATGAGGATGGGAGAAGAGATAGCCAGAAGGGGCTGTAACGATGACGAAAAGATCATTTAAGGAAATGAGCGCAGACATATTCTTTAGTTAGGAATTGTCATTGAAGAATATAGGTCATGAAGTTGGCCAAAGTGAAGAAGCTAGATAAGTAAACGTTAAAAAATAGAAAAGAAGTTTACAGAGTAGACGGAACATGACGAAGTCCAATATGGGAGACTCCACTTCGAAGAAGGGTGGGAGGTAAACTTACGTATTAGCAGTAATGCATATCTCTACACAGTAAAATAATATATTACTGAAATATGACATCATTGAAATATGACATTATTAAAATATTACATAATTGAAATATGACATTATTAAAATATTACATAATTGAAATATGACATTATTAAAATATTACATAATTGAAATATGACATTATTAAATATTACATAATTGAAATATGACATTGAAATATTACATTATGAAACATTATCAAAATATGAATTGAAATACATTATTGAAATACATTATTCGAATTAGTTCATTCTATTCTAACGTATTTCAATAGATTTCATTTATTAATATCATTTTATTTGTTGTATTTTTAAGAGTTAATATCGTTTCGTGTATTAATATTATTTCATTCATCAATATCATTTCATGTCCTAATATAATTTCGTTAATCGGTATCATTTTATTTGTTAATCACTTCGTTATCAATGTAAGATCTCTAACCAACTTCTAACAAATTCAGACTTTTGTGATTTGGAGGTCACGCAGAGGTGTCTGTCCCATCTCAGAAACAAATTACCACCCTGAAATAATTAATATATTTTCGGTTAAATTTTCCCTTTTAAAATTCAGAATTAAAAAAAAAGAAAAAAGAGAAAGGATGGTTTTCGGCATTCTCCGTTTTTACCGAATTTTATGAATGGCAAAGGTTAGCTTTCAGCTACTGAAGATGAATATTAAACAATATATGAATTTAAACGCTAATAAAGATAACATGCGGATTGAAGACATAAATAATGCATAAGTTTCAAGTGCAATCGTCGAGTTTATTTTATTATAGTGTTTGCTTATTTTAACAATTTTATTTATTTTGTTTGTTTTATTTATTTTGACTATTTATTTCATTTTATTTTACAATTTGTTTCATTTATTTTAGTATTTCGTTTTATTTTAATTGTTTCATTTTATTTTAATTATTTCATTTATTTAATTGTTTCATTTATTTTAATTATTTCATTTATTTCATTTTGTATTTCATTTTATTTCATTTGAGTATTTCGGTATTTATTTAATTATTTCATTTTATTTTATTTTAATTATTTCATTTTATTTTATTTTAATCATTTCTGTTTGTTTATTTTAATTATTTCATTTATTTTATTTTAATTATTTCATTTATTTATTTTTAATTATTTCATTTCATTTTATTTTAATTATTTCATTTATTTTATTTTAATTATTTCATTTATTTTATTTTTAAGTATTATGTTATTACTCAGTTTCTCAGGCCTGCGATGAATCAGTAGTAACGCGTTTACCTAATTTGCCGCTAATGCAGGTGAGATTTTCAACGGCGCCAAGAAGAACGTTTATCGACTAATTGCTCACCGTCAGTGGCCTAGGAACGGGGGACTCAGGGGGTTCAAGCCCCCACTGGATATCAAAACACATTATTTTCTCATAGTCCGCATCACAAAATCTTCTTTAAAGGGCCCCCATAACCACTTGAACCCCTATGAGTTTTGAATTGCTACGCTACGGCTCACGGTATTTCGGAGGTTGGTTTTCTAGGCCTTAAGAGGTTGGGATCCCTCAGAAAAATGTAGATACACGCATGGGCGCTGAACTCCCCATAGTCACTTGAGCCCCCATGAATTTTGAATTGTTACGCTACTGCTCATCGTATTCCGGAGGTTGGTTTTCTATGCCTTAAGAGGTTCGGATCCCACCGAAAAATGTAAAGCCGCATAGGCGTACGTAGAAAGTTCATAAGGGGGGGTTACAGACTTACAATGGGGGGCAGGTTACAGAATTACAACTCCACATATTCATGTGTGTATATATACAAAAGTTTATCGCACGGGGGGGGGGTTACAAGCTCATCAACCCCCCCTGCGTACTCCAGTGAGTACACTGCCCTAAGGTAGGGCATTCGTCTATTACACTATTAAAATATGTTCGACCCCCAACGCTATGGTATAAAGCGTGACATTATTATGCACACCATAGCTCGAGGTTTGTTTCCTACAGTGGCAGAGGTATGGATTCCTCGGGAATCAATAGATCCCTGCGCAGCATGACTTGTTCTACCTCTGCTCCGTCAAAATGCGAACAAACTAACTTCAATTATAGAATTACGCCTCATGGGTTGGTGCCGCTTTGTGTGAATATTAGGAGATTCATACTAAAGATCTCTTGTGGCTCAATTTTTAGTTTGTACAGTCGAGCCTCATTTCCGCTTAACGTGAATTACTTTTAACATGAACTTCCCGTTTCCTGAATCATTGCCAAAAATGAATAAGTAAGATCTCATCCGGGATATATTTCCGGATAAAGTTAACGTTATTTTACGCCACTGTGTGTGTTAGCGTGCAAATATTTGTAAATAAAATCATTTAATTCTTTTCGGAGTTTACACAACTTACAGCGATTTGCAGTTATATGTGCTGTGTAACTTGTATACCTGTATAACCACGCAGAGTTGTATTTTTTATTTAAACTTCATGGCAGATGTAACGAAGAATTGTGATTGCTTTTGGGGAGTTTCTTTCATCGGTCTTATTATTCCATTTAACGTTTTAATCGTCTTGTGCGAGTCGTCACCCTTTTAAAAATTAAAGTTTCCGGAGTAACCATTCGAAACTTTCGTCTGCTTCAACCGAAATTTTAATTAAAAAAGAAATCTCATGATAGAGAATTTGTGTGTTCAGCCAGCCACTAAAATAAGCATCAGCATGTCATGAAAAATATTATAAAATACAGAGCTGATAAAAAGATATTGTTTTAAAGAAGTAATTGAGAATATTTAAATATATGTTTAAAGTTCAGACTCACTCTTCTCTCTCTCTCTCTCTCTTTCTAATATTTATTTGCTAGATGGCTAAGAGAGGAAAGTAGAATTTATGATTTTTTTTTCATATTTGCATTGAGACGATATTTTAATCCATGAGACGTTTCGAGCTATCTATGCGTGTTTTATTCAAAGGACTATGGAAAATGCAGTCTATCTATTAAATTCACTGTTGTTTATTAAAAATATTTGAAGCAAAGTTAAATATTTTAAAACTGAAAATACGATTTAAAACTTCAAAAATCATGCATTTTTGCTTGGAAAATTTTGAATTTAACTGGAAAATGTAACGACGTGTAAAATTCTAGCCTTTTTTTTAACGTCATGGAATAGAAAAGATTAACTTTCGTAGGAGAAATATTTATTGGTATTTTTAAAGTATTTTTAAATAACGAAATGGACGTAGCAAGAGAAATACAATTTTTTATTATTATTTTGAAGCTAATATTTATGGATGACCACGTGACTGGTCGCTTTTCAATAGAGAAATTTTGGCTTTAACATATCATGTGCATTTTTTTCAACAACAGAACGGTCCAAGACACCCCGGGTTAAACGGAAGTACCCTGGTTCGAATCCGGGATGGGGAAAGCGTCTCTTTTTCTCCAAAACGAAAAAGCTCTAGTTTGAGCTATAATTAATACGTGGGTGGCAAAAATTATTGTATAATAAATTCCCACTCTAAAATCTCGCCCCGGAGGCTTTTCTGTGTTGACCATATTTGGCAACTGTATTATCCCCTCGAAGGGTAATAATATCATACATCCTTATATACGGAGAAAGAAAGCGTTGTTTCCTATCCTCGTTCGTCTAGCGGTCTAAGACACTCCGGGCTAAACGGAGGGACCCTGGTTCGAATCCAGGATGGGGAAAGCGTCTCTTTTTCTCCAAAATTACATAAGCTCTAGTTTGAGCTGTAATTAAAACGTGGGTGGCAAAAATTATAGTATAATAAATTCCCCCACGAAAACTCACAAAATTCTCGCCCCGGAGGCTTTCTTGTGTTGACCATATTTGGCAATTGTGTTATCCCTGCGGAGGGTAATAATACCTTAACATCTTTACATACGGAGAAAGAGAGCGTTGTTTCCTGTCCTCATTCGTCTAGCGGTCCAAGACACTCCGGGCTAAACGGAGGGACCCTGGTTCGAATCCAGGATGGGGAAAGCGTCTCTTTTTCTCCAAAATTACATAAGCTCTAGTTTGAGCTAATTAATACGTGGGTGGCAAAAATTATTGTATAACAGAATTTACATACAGCCGATTTTTTAAAAAAAAAACACATAAAAATTTGGAAGAGGACTTTTTTCTGTTTTATACTTTGTAAAAAATACGTCGACTTTCTTTGGACTTTCGTACTGAGAAGGAAAGGTACAAAAATCAGCCGTTTTGATTCTAGCTCCATTTTCTGGAAAAGTGCTTTGGTTAGAGAGTAAGCATAATGGTTTCGCAAAGGCAATTGCCGAAGCTAAGGATTCAGGTCTGTTCGTGTGGTTGCGAGCCCCACATTAAACCGGTACGCGCAGACGGGGCGCAGCATCCCGATGAGAAGGGCCCTCATATCTCTACTCCTTCGTTGGCAGCCATTTGAGTCGCAGTTCACGTGCGGAGCCCTTTGAAAGATTAATGGGCCCCGGGCCCTAGGACCAAAGGACAATGAGCCTCCGGGTCGCTCAAATCATGGTCTTGGGGCTTCCTTTTCCAGGCCACTCTTTTCGCCCTTCTTCTCCCCTCGTATTCTCCCCCCCAATTCTTCCTCCACCGGCCAATAAAAAGTACTGATTCGCCTCTACTCTAACCCATGAACCGAAGGGCAAATGTAATAACAGACCAATCACTGCCATCACCCAATTGTATACTTTCCTCTTCCTTTCCTTCATCTTCATTGAGCGGTGAGCATTTTTGGTGAAAAGTCTCGAATTTTTGGCGACACTTTTGAGCCTTGGGTTGTTGTCAAAGACAGGTATTCATAAGTGATACTTCTCATGCATTAGTATGGGATTTATTTTATGCACTTTATATAATACTTTGATATATAAATTTGATCATGTGTTTTGATATATAAAAATCAATATTATATCTTCATATCAAAAGATTATATCATATACTTTGGCATATAAATTATAAATAATTATAGTAAAAGTGTTTATTACTTTATCAACGAAAAGTTCTAATTTTATAGAATTTTAATAAAACACAAAACTCACATGCTTTTGTATGCAAAGGGGTTAATTATATACTTGAAATTAAAGTTTAAACTGTATCATTGGTATGTAGTGCGAGTCAGCATGCTTGAATATACATTTAAAATAGCATTGAAGCATAAATACACCTCACTTTTTTCAAAATCTCTTGTACTACAACATACATGCAATATTTTTTAAAAAAGAGCATGTAATAGAAATGAATCACAACAAATTTTTTTTATATCTCTTATCATTCTTTTAGTCTTTTATTCATATGAAATTTATTTTGTACGCGATAATAAGATTTCCAAGCTGTTTAATAGTATCTCTCCAAAAGGAAAATTTTCAACCGTATTCTCAATAGTTTATAATTTTACTACACAGGGTTTTAAGGAGGTATTACAGGCAGGAGTTTTTTTTACAATTCTATTCATTATTTCTTCTCTCCGTAGCCACTGAACAGGCAGCTGATATAGGGCGCATGCGTGGAATGGGAAATGCACCCGGAACTTTACCCAAATATCAAACCAGTTGGCTATAATGCACTAAAGCTCTAGCATAATTTCTTCTTTGATTTATTTTCGAGTTATTAAACAAAACGCATTTTTACACGCGCAGTGCTACTCCCGAAATTGCGCCTGTGAAGCCCTTGAGTGTAATACCCCGTTTACAGTTTAAGATGACTTTCATTATTTCAGCGTAATATAATGACGCCCCCAGGACTGTAGCCAGGTCGGAGCCAGCAGAGGCATAGGCCCCAGTTGCCCCATCGTGTTATTAATATATATATATAGAACAATCCCAGGGTGCCCTGTGCCCAATATGCTCTTTGCCTTGCCCCAGTTTCCCCTTCATCCTGGCTACAGTCCTGGTGCCTCCTATTTAACCCTGGCCCTAAACCAACTGTTCGTATTTTCTCCCCCAGATTAGGGTTTTACTATACTAAAGGCACTTTAATATTCAGCAGTGAGTGCTGTGCCACAGTAATAAACACGCGATCGCTTGGAGGTCACGTTGTGATCTCGTTCCCATCATCGTTGACGTATCGGGCAGCCTTAAGACGTTAAAAACATCAGACTTAAGGACGGAGATATACCTCATTAAAGGACTGATTATTTCAGTTCAATTTCCCCTCTTTTCTACCTTCAATGCAACAGTATAGAGCAACGATGACAGCCATCGAGCTTCATCCTGCCCGCCAATTTATTTAGTACGGCCGCCATATTTCTTTTACTTTATTCAATTACATTCATTAAGTGGCCTCGTCAACTCATTTTTACAAAATGAATTGTATCATCGAAAATTATACAATAAAGATGAAAATAGTAACATCTCAATAAGGTCATAATCAATTGATGATATCTGTACGCTTAAATATTGAATTCTGAAAAACAATCCCAAACAATCTCATGTTTGGCTCTCTGATGGCGGCCGTCATGATATCTTGGCTCTCCATAAATTTTAATTGGCCATCACTAGTTTAGCGGTAACGCGTTGGCCTATCGTGGTTCGGATCCCACTGATACTTCATACTTGTTTACAGTTCCTCATTCCTGTGTTTCATTCTTTAAGCAATAGAAGTTCCGTGTCCTTGAAAAGTTGCTAATAGGGCATGATGGTTGTCCTTGACAGCATGATGGTTGTCCTTGACAACGTGATGATTGTCCTTGACAGTATGATGGTTGTCCTTGACAGTATGATGGTTGTCCTTGACAGTATGATGGTTGTCCTTGAGAGCATGATGGTTGTCTTTGACAACACGATGATGTCCTTGCGTTATAAGATAAAGAAAAACAATTCCCCGTACATCCAATCTTTTAATAGACCACTTAAAATCTCTCATAATGTCGTACTTCATCATCCTATTTATGGAAGGACCAATATTCGTTAGGCTGTTTGCATTAGGTTAGGGAACAGCGTACAGGAGTCCAGATGTTTTGTAAAACATATTAATTTCAATATTATATCTATTTGAAACAATTAATTTCAAATATCGCCGTAATCAAAGATGGGGAATTTTCGAAGAAAAATACTTGATGCCAAACGGGTGGTTTTATAAAACATTCAATTGGCGTCTAAGTATTGTTTTTAAATCGGTCTGACCTGAGGGTTGAATGAGAGGGTTTTGGCGATTTTTTTTCCTCTGGCAACCCAGCTAAAGCAGGATCTGACTTCTCGAAGAGTTGCATCCATTCTTCATGAGGCCATCACGAGAGGCTTCCAGCTTTCGTCCATATAGCAGAGCAAATCCGACCTCGTCCACAGACCTACGTACCTTCCAAGGGCGACTTGGATTTGGAAGTCCCTGTCTCTGGCTCTTCCACCGTCCATTTGGGAATCATGCCTAGATGCAGTAACGAGTCTCTAGTGGATCTCTGGGAATACTAAACTGCAATGCGGACCTTACAACCTCTGACTGCAAAGCGAGTGATATTGTTATTGATAGAGGGGGGAGGAGGAACAACTGTTAAAGTTTCATTTATTGTTCTTGTTTTTCAAAATGGCAATTCGACGTCTTTTGATGGGCTCCGGAATGGCTATTTTCTAGTTCCGGATTCGAATTCGTTTTTCCGGTTTTCGTTATAGCTCCGGCGTAAATTGTTAAAGGGTGCAGGGGAATGATAAAAGCGTTCTAGGAATGCGGAATGAGAGAGAGAGGTACTAAGAGGCCATATATGTAATTTTAGCCTTTGCATGGTGATTGGGGATTTCAGAACGCCGTTGTTTAGAGTTCGTTCTTTTCGAAACACAGAGATAAAGATTTCTATTAAATACTTATAGCTCTTCACTAAAATCTTCCAAATTTAAATTTTATTCAGCAACGATTGAAAATCTTTTTTTCTTCTTCTAATTTCAATGAAACGCAGCCTTTCAACCATTCATTGGATTTTTAGCGTTTAATTCAATAAGAATGATTATAAAAAAAAAGCAGTAGAGTCATAATAATGTGAATATGATACTGACACTTGAAAACAAATATTTGTGGGGAAAATAATTTTATTACTTTAAAGTCTGACACCTACTTCCTTATAGACTCCAAGTATAGAAAATATGTTACATCTGTAAATTATTACATACTGGCTTAATCAGCATTAACATAGTTAGCTTCGAAGGATGGGGAAGGTTACAGCCTCCTCAATACTTCGCACACTGGCGTATGCAGGGGGGGATTAATGATGGTTCTCACACCCCATTTCGATGAAGTTTTGTATATAGACATATAAATATGTAGAGTTGTAGCTCTGTAACGCCCATTATAAACCTGTAACCCCTCTTAGGAACAATCTGCCTATGTCTATGGCCCCGTACATAGTATTTATTTCTAATTTTTAATTGGAGAGGGAAAAAAAACCATATAGCCCCCCCCCCCATAGCTACGCCAATCATTACATTTTGTTTTGAAGTTTAGAGTTGTACATAAAGTTGGTTGAAAAACAGTATTATATCAGTTTGTTTCTTATATTTTCTATAATGCGCATTTAATTTTTTTGAGAAATAACTCAGAATATTTTGATATTACCAAAAGTAGATTTTTATATTTTATAAAATAGATTTTACTTTATTTTGCCGTGGGATGTAATCAGAGCTCAGAATGAGACTTCGTTATGTTTTGAGATTTTTCTTTTATTATTTATTCTGATTTTTTGTTTTATGTGCTGATTAGCATAGCCCTTCCAACACATTTAAGTAGATAGTCTTCTTTTCTCGAGACACCTTATTGCTGTCCAACATTTTTTTCCTAATTCCAGGGCGGATCCAGGATGTTATTACGGGGGCGGCGGTTTCGGGAGCCCTCACCGGAAATTTTTTTAGTTTTGGACTATTAAATAGTTTAGGTAAATGTTGTTATATTACTAGCCTTCCTTTATCTTCACCAAAATATTTAATTTAAGACAATGAATTAAAGATGGTCTTTTCTTTAATTAAACTATATGGTTTAGGGTAGATTATAGTCAAGTATGACAGAAGGATAACCTAGTAAAGGAGACATATACAATAACCAAAACGATAATTTACAATGTAATTAATAGAACAAGTTTAAATTTAAACTACAAAAACATCGTAATTATTTTACTTTTTTTTTTGTAACAAACAACTTTTTAAAAAACTTGAAGTTTATAGTGCAAAGTCGAGCCATCTTGGTTTCTTTGAAAATTTGTCAATCACTTTATTTACATCAATATGAATGTCTCTGTGGGTGTGTATTAAAAGTCTCTTCTGTCATCCGCGTTCGAAGCCAAGTTTAACGGCGCTTCAAGGATAAAAAACTACGTTCTGCTGAAGCAACACCTACTGAAAACGTAGTTTGAAGGGCGAGAAGCTTATAGATTCGTGGAAAAACGTCTGGATCGCATTTCTCCAAGACTTAGAGACTTTGGACACCAGTGTAAGACTTTTATTTATTACAGTTGTAACAAACAACATATAAAATATTCTTCATCGTCTTTAATTTTTTTTCTTATTTAACCCTGACGGGGGTTGTTGCCCTCTCCGCCCCTCGCTGGATCCGCCCTTGTCCTAATCTTACTTACCACATTCATTGTAGATGAAATCTTCATATTTTTTACTAAATTTTCTGGAAATTATTTAAAACAGATATAAATAAATGAAGTAAGTTATTGAAGCGCAAACACTTACGCCTTTTCTTACATAAAATAAAACTTAAAGCATTTAAAATGTGTTTTCCACATTCAGAAATTACGATAGTTCAAAATATATTGTACATAATTAGAAATTATGAACGTTCAGGATATGTTTTTTGTAAGTAAAAATTGCAAATACTCACTTTGTTTCACACAAGCAAGAATTATGTATATTTAAAGTGTACTTTTAATAAACCGGATGTAATTAATTAATTAATTTACTCGTCTATTTTTCAGGTGAAAAACCTCATAAATGTACTGTGTGTGGAAAAGCCTTCAGCCAATCTTCTAACCTTATCACTCATAGCAGGAAACATACCGGTTTTAAACCTTTTGCATGTGAGATCTGTGGACGAGCCTTTCAAAGGAAGGTGGACCTTAGAAGACACAAAGAAACGCAGCATTCAGACTTAAGACAGCTTCATTGAATGCTGAGTATTTCATGAGAAACGGAACTGACATGTAGAAACTGACTGGCAGAATTTTGGACTCGGCGGGCGTCTTATAACGGTTGGAAGGTTTTCGACTTGGAGAATTTCTTGGACAGCGTTCAAGCCTCGAGCGGCAATTACTTATACAAAGACTTGCACGCGACCAGTCGGCTGAAACGCTTATACGAAGAAGGCAACTTTATGTAAGAAATACGGCAGAATTCCATTTATCTAGATATATTGATATTTAAGATATTCGTTATCCGGATCTTGGTTATGTGGATTATCCATTTGACCAGATATCGACCACCCTTCATCTAGAAAGTCACATGACCAAGGTCTCCTAGTAACATCATTGCCCGGTTCTTCGTTGGCTTCAATTCTTCAGGAAAACGAGAATTCTACTGAATTTATGTTCCTGTGATTCACTAGTCAAGGACAGAAATTTTTTAAACTGTTGTAAATTTTTTTACCATAAAAAAAGTCAGCGTATATATATGTACAAAAAATTAAGTTTTAATTAACTTTATGTCCATTATGTCAATTTCATTGTCTATTATTGGGCCGTTAATTTTTTATTTGTTCCCTTTCACCCCAATGAAATTTATAGTGGGAACATTATTTTGTTAATTTGAGAGCATGATTTTTAGGTTGTTTGTTTAATAGTTCAGTAAAGATACAATGGTAAAATTGTTTACAAATTTATTGAAATTAGTAGCGGCTTTGTTAACTCATGAACTTGAGCATTCGGCAGTTAATTAAAACATAATTAAAACCTAAACAATATCAAAGTGTCACACTTTAATATTTATATTTAAATTTTACTGCGGAAATTTTTTTTTTAAATATTTTTCTTGGCATAATGTCGCTCAGTGTTATATTCTTACTACTTTAAATAGTTATATTTTACTAAACTTATTACTTAAGAAGTACTTATTATTTAAATATAACTTATATTGAATTTATTACTTGACGTATTATTTATTCAGTATTTACCACACAATGTGTTACTTGAGTAATATTTACTACGTACAGAATAAATCAATTAGAATTTCCTTCTTAACCCATTACTTAAATTTTGTTAACTACTTAAAGTTTTATTGAAGTTGTATCTATTACTTAAAATATTTATACTTCCTACTTGCATTATTATTTCAAGAAGTATTATTTCTTTTTACTCGCAGCATTATTCAAGTAGTATTTAATATCTACAGTTGTATTTAAGTAATATTTATTACTTACAGCATTAATTAATTAGTACTTACAATATCAATTAACTGATATTTACTACTTTGTCTTCCTGCTCAGCATACTTTTTTAAATATCTTTTTGGGTTATTCTTCAGTAGGTAATTATTACGTAATACTACTATTCTGTAAAAAAAAATAATCTGTATAATAATGAAATAATAATATTTAATTTTAACGAAAAGCATCCATGGAATGTTTTTAATAATTAAAGCAAACATGATCACACGTTTGTGAAAAGAAAAAGATATGCCTTATGACGATCTTGTTTATTAAAGAGTTCGTAATTATATACTATACTGGTCTATTTTAAAATTGGCCAAATATTAAAAATCATTTACAATTACAATAATCATTAAAATCATTTCACAATTACAATAATCATTAAAATCATTTCTGAATTACAATAATCATTAAAATCATTTCACAATTACAATAATCATTAAAATCGTTTCACAATTACAATAATCATTAAATCCTTCATTACAATAATCATTAAAATCATTTCACAATTACAATAATGTTTAAGTCATTCCACAATTACAATAATCATTAAAATCATTTCACAATCGTAATCATTAGATAATTTCTTGAATTGCTTAATTTTGGTTTAATAATTACAATAATTTGGTGAAATAATTACAATAATTGGTGAAATAAGTACAACAATTTAGTGAAATAATTACAATAATTTGAATTGAAATAATTACAATAATTTGGTGAAATAATTCCACAATGAATTTGGTGAAATAATTACAATAATTTGGTGAAATAATTACAATAATTTGGTGAAATAATTACAATAATTTGGTGAAATAATTGCAATAATTTGGTGAAATAATTACAATAATTTGGTGAAATAATTTTATAATTGGAATAGCCTATACTAAGGTCACGCAAAAACTATGGCAATCAACTGCGGCTATTTAGAACTTACACGATCATGGCAATCCATTTAAATCATTTTGTAATTATCGGTAAGTAATTGACGTTAGTTTAATTTAACCAATGAATTATAGCATTTTATATTTTAAAACTGCAATATTCGTTAATATTCTAAAGGAATTTTAAACTATCATTGCAACCACCAAGAGATTAATAATTAGTACTGGTACTTTTACAAAGGCGAAATGTTATTTATTGAAACATATTTCTTTTTTAGAATTAAATTATCATCCTAGATATCTTAAATAATTTTGAACTGAAATAATTTTTCGAAATAAAGTATTTGAAACTCATAAACAAAAGTACAAAATTTGATGTAATTTCGAAAAAAGTATCGTAATTTCAATAGAAAAATGATACCCGAAAATCGAAAAGAGGAATGTGTGATATTATAATTGGAATTATGCTCAGAGTTCCTTAATTTTAACATGGAGTTCTTGAATAATCCTGCGATTCTTGGATGATTGCGTGATTCTTTATTAAAGAATCACACAATTACAATTAATGTGTTCTTATTTATGAATTCTTTATTTATCTAGGAATCCTAAGATTATTTAATAATCTCCTAATTATCTAGGAATCCCAAGAATATTCAGTATTTCCATAATTATCTATGAATTTTTAGAATATTTAGGAATCTCAGGATTTTTAATGAATTTAATAATTATATAGGAATTACTCAGCAATTCATTATTATCTGAAAATCTCAAATTATCTGGGACTTCTAGTGTTATTCTGTAATCTCAAAAATATTCAAGGAAACCTCAAGATCATTTTGAAATAAAAGGTTTATTTATGATCCTTAAATACTTCCTTAAATATTTTTGAGATTACGGAACAACCCCAGAAAAGTCTCAGATAATTTTTCTAAGATTTCCAGATAATAACGAATTGTTGAGTAATCCTGTAATTCCTAGATAATTTTGAGAATCATGAAAAATCCTGAGATTCCTAAACGTTCATGGGATTCCTAGATGATTATGAGAATACTGAACAATCGTGGGATTCCTAGATAATTATGGGATTACTGAATAATCTTGGGATTCCTAGACAAATAAGGGATTCATAAACAAGAACATATTGTGAAATATTATGCACAGAAATAATTATTTTAAATTAAGGTAATACTACACTAAAAAAATTAATTATCATCCAAAGTAATAAAATCTAAAAAATAGATATTTTTCATAGATCACTATAATATTTTTATTTCTTTGGGATATGTGCTTAAAATTAAACTCCTACGAGTTTATTTAGACATTAAGAATATTTATTTTAATACAAATGTAAATATATTAGAAATCTTCATCCAGTTTTTTATTTATTGAAATATTACCTGAAAAAATAAAACTATTTTATCATTCTTAGTTTTATTAGTTTGTTCCCTTGAAATTGTCTTAGAATTTTCGAAGACTTGATGGTGAGTTATGTTTTGCCCTATACTTTAACATTTTGAATTTTTGCTCAAATTGTTTGCGTTTAAAATATAACGAGTAATAATATAAGTAATGTAACAATAAATAGTAATATAAAATTATAATATAAGTAATAATTATAGGCTGGTGATGACTAGTAAAATTTCGTAAATTGTAAAAGATATAAGAAAAGATTCCGAAATGTTTCGAGAACTAGCGTTTCCTTCATCAGGCAAAGTGTCGAAAAAGCAAGAATCTCCTGTATTTATACCCCTAGCCGTGGGTTTTTCCCCAGAACAGGCAGCTTTTCCTCGAACTCTTACTCCGGTTTCTCTCACCTTCTTACAGAAATATTTTATGATTCAAACGTAGGTTTCGAGATGAAAACCGCCTCAATGCTGAATCATTCAAGAAGATGGGGAAAACCGGTAGAAGGTCTCGGAAAAACCACAATGTGGGACTGTTCAGAAAAACCCGAATACGAAACTGCTCTTGGAAAACCCAGAACTGAGTATATGAATGCAAGATACTTTGATTTTTTCGATACTTGGCTCGATATAAGGAAAAGCAGTTATCGAAACCTAGCGGAATTTTTTCTTACATGCTGAAACAATTGCGAAATTCTAATCGTTATAGTAAGACTTGGTCAGTCGTTGCATTCCTTTGTTAGGATGAATATAATAATATTTTTAGCTCCATTAACTGGTGTTGTAGTTTATTAAGCTACTCTAATTATTTCTATTTATTTGTAAAATTCAAGATAAATAAAATAAAAACTACATTGCATAGTATAGAAACAAATTATACTAATTGTTATTACAATATAAGTTATATATATATAAATTGTATAAATTATAAAGGATTATTATATATGATATTATTATTATAAACTAACGTTAAAATTCTCCACTTCTCCGGATCTTTTCAAACAGAAACATTTAGTAACATTTTTTACAATTAATGATTAAATGATATTTTCATATTATAATGGTCCTAATAATATATCTTGCATCATCAACATAAAATAACGCTTAATGTCTAAATAAGTCATAGGTTTATAAATTCTTAGCGAGAGTTCAGTTATAGGTCGCAGTAATAGTTTATGGTTTTTTTGAAAATATGATTATTTCTTATTTTCAGAAACACATAAACTATCGCTATTATCTATTTATTATATTATTATTTATATAAATTCTACGCCGTGAAAGGTAGAAATTAAGCTTAAGAATGTGATTTCTATTTTAAGTCGTAGCCACAAGGATGGAGGGGAGAAATGATGTAGGTTTCAAAGAATTTGAAACTGCATGATAATAAACGAATATAAATCTTGGGTCGTCAAAAGGACTAAAAACTAAGAATGTGAGAAATCCAAGAACTTAAGCTTCGGAAACACTGGAATAATGCTTGTCTGGAGACGTCATCAAGGGAGACTAACTACCAAAATAATATGTAATTTATGGAATCTGTATTTGAATGAACATAAAAATGAAATTGAAATTTCAGGAATATAACATTGTTATTGGCAAAAAGATAAATTGTATTAGCGAACGGCGTTCTGCTCTCACATGTTATTGAAATACGTCTATGAGTATCAGTACTGAACGGTGATGAACTATACAGATTTTTGTCAAATTGCAATCTACTTCAATTATGTGCAATAAATTTTTTTCTATATATTGTGTCGTCTCTATTTTTTCAATATACAAGTACGCACATGCGTACGCGTGTATCATACATGGATCAGGGCAGTTTCGGGATGTAGAATATGTCAACAAGAGGCAAGATACTCTTGATGTTTGTTTCAATGATTTTAGAATATTCACGGTCTTACACATAGAGTTACATTCGATCTTCTATGTTCTTTTCATAGGTTAGGATCACCACTATAAATTTATTTTTAATTTGTTTGAAGGTGTTATGAAGCAAGGACATTGTGACGTAAGGACATACAGTTTTCCGAAAAATTCGGATCTATTTTACCTGGGGACCAAACATCGGGCTATGGATTTGTAGGAAAAACTAATAAGGCTGGTACTTCCTGGGATCAAACTAGGAATATTTGCATGGTATATTGGTCCGTTATGACTACGACATTTTAAGATTACTATAAGATATATCTGGTGCTATTTACCAAATACCGTGTGGAGACTGTGACAAGGTGTATGTTGGACAGACGGGAAGATCGATACGTCTACGAGGGAAGGAGCATATGCGTGCGGTAGCTAGGGGAGACGATTCAAACCAGTTGGCTGAACATGTCTTCAGGGAGGGTCACGAACCAGATTGGCATTCGATGAAAATATTACATCAGAATGTGACGAATCTGGGGAGTAGACTTTTTCTGGAATCATGGGAAACCTACGGTTTGAGGAGTCGTGCAATAAACATCGCAAAACCTCTACCAGAACCTTACAGGATTTTTGCAAAACCTCGAGTTGGGGGTGTTCATCTGACATCGTCGGGTGCGGGGGCTTTCCCGGCGAGGGTTTCCCCGATTGGGGTTTCCCCAGCTGGAAATGCTCCGCACCAAATGGCGTCAGATGGGGATTCCCAACATGCGGGTATATAAGCTTAGGACTTTCACGAACTCTTCATTCTGCCTTCACTTGACAAAGGGAGCAGTTGGCTCCCGAAACGTCGTGTTTTTAAACCTTACGCCAGTGTCAAAATAACTGTTTGTTATAAGATATATCATAAACAAGATGTAAGGTTTACTTCAGTATATACGATACAGTGGTGCTCATCCCTGTAGTATTTTCAAAATTATTGGGGGCCAAGCACATGTATTATACATTTCTATATTGCAATATATATAAAATTGCAATTTATTAGGAGGGCTCACGTCCTCTTACAATTATGTTTATGCACTATAGGAGTTGAACATTGATGTTTAATTTCATGATCTGCTTCCCTGATAAAAAGAATTAAAATAATTTAAAAGTGCGTGTAGATTTATTGATCACATAAACATTTCGATTGTTTTAAAATTAAATTAAATTTTGCGCTAGTGAAAAAAAAATGACTACAAAAACCTATAAATGATATTAAAGACTACATATTATAATCAAAATGACTTGCAATTCAAATTTAAATAAATTTTTGGCTATTTAATTATTTCAAAATTGTTGTTATTGTTTGGAAAAACTTCATTGTAATTATTTGCCGTTATTATTTAATTATTGCAAATCGTTATTTGATTATTTTAAAACTATTATTTGATGATTTTAAAATTGTTATTTAATTATGTCAAATTGTAGTTAATTATTTTAAAATTGTTATTTAGTTATTTTAAAATTGTTATTTAATTAACTAAAATTAGTTAGACAATAAATCTTGAAGTGATTCGATGCAACAACTTCTCACAACACCGCACACCTTTTTCTCCTAATTCTCATCATAGTTTGGGTGAGCTAACGATTTCGATGTCTGACAGCTTAAACTGTCATATAATGACAGACATTTATCGGATGTCATATTTGCACCACGACAGACGACCGATGTCACCTCACGATACAAATACATCCGAACAAGCTCCCTCAGGAGTCGTAAACAAATCTGATTTAAATTCAGTGGACATAATTACTGGAACATATCTACCAAAAAATATGTAATTTAGAACCAGTAAAATAACAGAATTTTAAGAAAAGAAACGAATGGCATGAACAAAATGAATTACTTTTATAATACCATATGATAATTGCCACTCAAAAACAATCTAATGAAAAAAAAATGGAAGCAGAATTTTGAAAATGAAAAACAAAAATCTACGTATGTAATGTATTGTCCGCATGTAGAATGAAAGCCTTCACCGGGGCTATTTGCAACTCTGTTTCACAGCGTTAGAAAGTAGACACGCATAGAGGCCCTGATATCTAAAATATTACAAAAAAAGTTAGTGAGAAAAACGGTGTAAGAATTTTAATATAAAATAACAGGAATAATAACAAGGCAAAGTACGTACGATATACTACAAAATGATACTATAAAAGTATTAATAAGCAGTAAATTAAAGTTCTAGAACGATTTAGAAGAATAGATAAATGTGGATAGGAAACAGATAATGACGTGTATATAGTACTAAAATGTGTACAAAAGATCGCAAATAAAGGATTATGAGAATCATAATATATTTACAGATAGAACAACAGCACAGTTTGCATGTGTTTAGCAAAAGAACGAACTTTTAAAGAATCTTTTTGATATGATTCAATTCACTAAATTTTCACATAAATGCCAATTCCCAAGTGGAAGACTTTTGCCATTTGTGCAATTAACCAGCTGAGAAGTCATCTCTTATTGTCTTCATTTGCCAATTACTAATTCCATAGTTTAGTCTCTAGGTCCTAATATAATTCTATCTGAATATCTTATAACTATTAACTCCATATGCTCGGTTTAAATAAATATCTATTAAAATGAAAAACAAGAATCGAAACGAAGAACCCGCATCTGGAAGAGGAGGTACTGTGTAACGAAAAGAAAAGAGAGTGTATATGTTCAATAACGTATATATTATGATTATAAGCATGCGAAGAATTATGGTCTACAAGTACAGTTTATGGGAACTAATATCATAATCGTATCTGAACGTCTTATATCTATTTTTCCCATAGACTAAGTTCAAATAAATATCTACCAAAATGAAAACAAGAATCGAAATGAAGAACACGCATCTGGAAGCGGAGGCACAGTGTAATGAAGAGAAAAGAGAGTGTATATGTTTTATAATATATATATATATTTTGATTATAAGTATGCGAAGAAATATGGCTTACAAATGCAGAGTATGGGAAGGATAAACCACGATATTTGATACTTCATTAATTTTATTAAACATATTATATGTTTACATTGTTATACAATAATTGATGAATTTGATAATCCCTGTGAAGGGTAATAATATCTTACATTCGAGAAAAAGAGCATTGTTTTTGTCCTCGTATGTTTAGCGGTCAAGATACTCCGGACTCAATGGAGGGACCCTGGTTCGAATCCAGGATGGGGATGACGTTCCTTTTTCTCCTAAAACAAAAATTTATAGTTTAAGCAGTTACATATATGTGAGTGGCAAAAATTATTGTATAATAAATTCCCCCACGAAAACTCACAAAAACTCGCCCCGGTGGCTTTGTGTGTTGACCATTATTTGGCAATTGTGTTATCCCTGAGAAGGGTAATAATATCTTACATGTTTATATTGCTTAAAATACCCGGAACTTCTCCTACCAAGTTTCTACAAAGCTTTAAATAATCTTTAATTTCGCATCTTAAATTTCTTAAATGTGTGTTTTAAAATCTATTAAAGTTGCATCTCAATAATTCTCATTTGAAATTATAAATAGTTAGCAAATATTGCGTGTTTCCTGGACATTTTCATTTAATAGATTGTAGAGAATTTTGATGCTACGCGATAAATTGTTTCATTAGCAATATTTGATCGATAAGCTGATTTAATCAAAAGGATCAGTTTTTCTTTATGATTTCATTCTATGTTTAAGCAGTGAACTTCCATAAAACGTGCTGTGAGTCAATGTTAATTAATTAAGCATTAAAATCACAACCCTTGCTTATATATACAGGACCTAATACGAGTAATCACAGCGCCGAAATGCATTTGCTCCAACCATAGGCGTAGGCAGAAAGTTCATAAGGGGGTTATAGGCTTAATGGGGGGGTTACAGAGCTACAACTCATATATTCCTATGTTAAATATACAAAATTTTATTGCAATGGGGGGTTACAACCCCCAAAACCATCCCTAGCTATGCCTATAGCTCCAACTAAGCTATCGTAAATTTTGTTTCTGTTAAAGAAATTTTATAGGAAAATTCGTTTATGATGTAAAACATCAACGTATCTTTGTTACTAAAATGCAACTGATAAAATAAATTACTAAAAAATTGTCAATTAATTTAAATAAACTAGGAAATTCCACCTTAATAAACTATCAACGAAATGTCAGTGAGTGAAATAGTGTCAACGAAGTAGTGTCATAAGAATGAGCTGTTAATATAATGGCATGAAACGTCAATGTATGTATTTCTGACATGTTAATTCATTTCAAAAACTGCTGGTACATCGTTAACTTAAATTTTGGCGCAGTATAGCCTAGATGCTCTTGCGCCATAAAAAATCCAAACAAACAAACACCGTAACTGCAAGGAGGATTTTCCTGCCGAGTTGTTGAGCATGCAGTGAAGTCACCTTATAGTCAAACGAATGAGATTCGTGTTTGTAACAAAATTTCAGCACTTTACACAATTCATACTCACAATAAAATCTATAATCAGCTTTTTATTATATATACAGTATAAAAATATATCAAGTATGTATATTCGAACTATTTCAATTTTGAGCAAGAATATATGAGAAGTACATCTAAACATTTATATTTACGTTCAGTTCAGGTACACTATGACTGTCAAAACTTTCATCGTAGAGCTATATATACTGTGCATATATTTGTGAATATATGCACAAATATATGCACAGTATATATTTGTGCATATATTTGTGAATCTTCACGTTAATGCATTTATGTTCTACTTGACCGCGCATGTGCTATAATAAGTGCATATTTTGTATATATTATAATAATTTCGTTACACAAGTTAGATATTTTGAATTTCATATTGAAAATTATTATTTTTTGAAAAATACCAGGGGTGTAGTCGAGGTCTGGCGCAGCCTAGCGGCGCTAGGGTACTTCTGTTGGAGGCCTATCGGCGCTAGGGTAAATTTTTAGGAAATACACATTACAAACAAAATTCCGTTCAAGTTGTTAATAAAAAAAAAATATGGCTCCACAATTCTCTTACGAAAAAATTTTTTAGAGCAATAACCCTAAAATTTTGAATAAATCAACTAAGAATCGTGGGAATTTAAATGAAATTACAGCTTGGAACACGTATCATACATACACTGTGTTCCGAAAGTAGAAAAAATCACGATGCATTGTTTGACATAACGAAGGCGACAAGGGCGAAAAGGAGGACTTTTGGCTATCTTTTTCAATTGTTTTCTTTATTTTATTAGCTCACTTCAGAGGTCATTCCTGGTTTAGTTCGGTGGGGTACATGCGTTTATATCACATTAATGTTATTATTGCATTACGCTTATATGCCCCGAATCTATATACTGTGGGCAGTGTCGGATCCAGGGGGGGCATTTGGGTGGTGGTCTTGTAAGCCCAGCTCAACAACCCACGCATAATAATTTTTCCCCTACCAGATTAATGGGCTATCGACTGGTTAAAGGATTCCCTGATCCCCCCCCGGTGAATATATCCCTGATTTAGGAGAGCGCTGGACTACTTTTTGTTTCAGGGCCAATACATGGCAATACACGTTGCTTTACAGAATATAATAATTTATTTAGGTTCATTATTTGTTTTTTGGCGCCTTTTGGCCTTGAGAGTCTCGTCTGATACATTTTGTGTATTTGCTATACGTGTATTATGCTCCCAGAAAAGGCGCCAAGTCTTGGAAAAGTTGCCTAATAATCGTTCCGATGCTGCACACTTCCATTATCATTTTTTGTGTGTATATAATAAAACTGAGTTCGTATAAATATACATTTTTTATATTAATCATATATTTCTATACGAATTAAAATTAAAATATTATATTATCTATTAATTTTTCTTTATATTTTAATTATATCTGAACTTAATTATTTAACTTACATACATACGGTAGAACCTCTGTTATTCGAATAAATTATAGCTCGGTCTATGTCGGAAAATCGAAATTTTCGAATAATTAAAACGACCTTAATTTAAAATTTCGGTGTCAGTTATGGCCATGAACGTAGGCTTTGCAAACTAATAGAGGGGCGGTAGATAGATGTGTATATTACACATCTATCTACTGCCGCCCCTCTATTAGATGTGTATATTACAATACAGGGCCGGTTCTACCAGGTGTGCAATGCTTGCGTGCACACAGACGGCCAATTTCCAGGGCGGCTGCATTTGATTATGTTCTTCTATAGAAAAACTTACTTTTTATGATTTCAAAAAATACTTAAAAAACAACATACATACGAACGGCCACTTTCTGTTGTGGTACTACTGTAAATAGCGGATCACATTTCAGTACAGCTCCAGTAAAATCACAGTCAACCCATCAACTTCTCTCTCTCTCTCTCTTAATCTCTTCGACATATTTGAGCCGTAAAAATTACAAAGGACTCCTCTCGGCGTCTACGGCTCGGAGGCCTAATGCAATAGTTCACAAATCTTCTTTGGGAGAAAGTGGAATTGTGCTTCGTTGTTCTCTTTTCAAAATTAGCATTGCAGTCATGTATGTTTCATTTAGCTTAGTTGAAAACTACAAATATGTAAATAGAAGAAAATTTTGATTCGAAAAGATTTTGAATATTTAATCAGTTCCGAAAAAATTTGAAAATTTAATTAATAAAATTAAAATTTATTTCAATAAAATTGAATTTGATTTATTATGTACCAAAATGAAATAATATTTAAATATCGGTTAATAATGTTCGATGATTATATTTCAATTTATGAGTTTGTTTTTCAACATATTTATTGTCAATACAAAAGTTTTTGGCGTATATTGAATGTAACAATTTTTATGTTCCCATCACTTATTGGGGGAAACGGACGAATAAGAAAGGGCGGCAAAAATAGCCTAGGGGCGGCAAAATGTAAATTCGCACATATGGTAGGGCGGTGAAATATCTGTGGCACGCTGGCGGTCAACAACCCAGAACCGGCACTGTTGCGATACATGTAAAATTGCAAATTTTGGGGAGAACAGGTTTATAAATCCCTACACCTATCGTTATAGTGCTCTATAATTAAGAGCATATATTTTATAAAAGGTATACATTTAACTGGAAAGAAATTCAGTTATTTAAAAAAAATCGTAAATTTTACCTTGAAATTATTTAAAAAGTTTCATAACCTTTTGAAATGATCGGTGACAATCACTAATGATTGTTATCATTGCCAGGAATTAAAATCACTACAAAAATGAACGTCAGTTAACAAAGAGCTCCGGATGAAAGAAGTTATGATAATATATATTTTACTGTATAGATTTCTTTTATATAATTCTACAATCGATCCCCGTTATAATCAGTTACCATATAAAGACAACTTGGCTATAATGTCGAGATTTTGAAGACACATCGAAGAATATTATATATATTATGTAATAATAATTGTGTAATAATAATAATAATAATAATAGTGTAATAATAATAATAATAATAATAATTGTGTAATAATAATAATAATAATAATTTTGTAATAATAATAATAATAATAATAATAATAATAATAATATATAATAACAATAATATATATATAGTATATATAATAATTTAGTAGTTATAGGGTCACCTGTTCCTAGAGTTAAAATATCGGTACTGCCTTAAGTATCTGTTGAATGGGGAGAATTTTAAAATGGTTGGAAATACTTTTTGTTAAAATACTCATGCATTTGTCCAATAAAATACTGAAGAAATACTAAAATGTTAAATTAAATTATCGGTTCCAATTGCCTATTCTAAGCTCATATATTTAACCTTAAACATATAGGCCTATATGATGCATTAAAAAAAGAGGGAACTAAGGTGAGGTCACCTTATAGTAGGTATATTTCACAAAATATAAGGTATTATAAGATTTAACGTTAAAGATTTGGACACGTGAATTTGTAAACTTATTAGCACAGAATATATTAATTTTCCAAATATTCTGTACATAAAATATATTTGGGCTAAAGAGAGGTCTCTTTAGTCCAAAAAGATCTCTTTAGCTTTGAAAATCTCTTTAGCCAAGAGACTTTTAGGAAATAGATTCTTGATTTTTTCCCAAGACGTTATCATCGAATTTAATTATAATTAAAATTCGCCCTCGAAATAAATTTTACATAAATCTTGCCAACTCACAAAATAATAAGCACAGAGAGTTTTTTTTTACAATTAACAAATCATATTAAGTCTTTACGTATGACAGTTGTGAAATATATTATGAATATTAAATAACATAAATATTTTTGGAAACCCCACCCCTAGAAGAATTTTTGCTATTGCTGTAATTCCAAAAAGCATAGGATATTTTATAAAGTTGCGTCTATAAAAGCTGCTTTTACATTCAAGGTGATTCCGTACTACATTTGGTTCAAAAAAATCGATTTTTTTTGCCATAAAAAAAGCTATACATTCTTCTGAATGCAACTGTGTTTCCGATTTTTTCTTAAAGCACTTTGATCCCCACCGAAATGGCAATTATTGTAAAGTTGTAACAAGAATCGACGTTGTACTCGACAAATTTTAAATGCGTTTTTCTCAAACTGAAGTTTCTTAAATGTTACGATTTCAATCTTCGAAACTGTCTAAGATAAATATTAAAAACTTCCAAGATATATTGCTGACATCGTTTCATTTAATTGATCTTTGCAAAATTTATATATATATATATATTCTAGTCTGGAATATGAATTTGAATAATAGCAATTACAGCGCCGAAGTTAGAAAAGTGACAATTTTGAATTTTTATATTTTTCTTATTTTTTATAAAGAGCTTATAATTTTTTTTGTCCGCCCAAAACGCATCGATTTTTATTTATAAATATTGGTGATACGTTACTAACGTTGTTATAAAAATTCCCTGTATAGCTTATCAAAATTTCGTGGAGGCAAGCTTTTTTTATATTTTTATTTATAAGAAAATATTTTTACTTCATAAAAAGTCAAATAATATCATGGGTTATATCAAAAATGCTGGATATTAGTTTTTCAATTTTTTCCACATATTTTGAACTTAAAACCAACAAGAAAATTAACAAAGAATAGTTTTGATTATATATTATGATTACAATTATCTTGTAATTGTTATAGAAAAAAAAATATGTAAAGTACATCTGAAAAATAATTTTTTTAAAATTTGTACAGGATCCTCTTAACACGATACAACTTAAAAGCTCCGATTTAAAATGAATACATATTTTAATGACCGGGAGATATTTATAGTAAGGGTTATGAGCAGTAAAATGAATAAATATTTTAATGACTGGGAGATATTTACAGTAAGAGTTACAAACGAGGAGATTCTGAAACGTATCAACTCTGTGACGTCACTGGAAGGCAAGGTTACGCGGTTGCGACTAACTTTTTTTGGTCATGTCATGCGTACAAACTCTCTTGAGAAATCTATGATACTAGAAATGGTCTCTGGATTCAGAAGGAGGGGCCGGCAAAGAACACCTTGACTTGACAGCATCCAAACCAACAACAAAAAAAAAAAATTGAATATTGTACAATTGAAGGAGAAAGTTCTGGATAGAAACGCATGGAGGAAGTTGGCATACGAAGTCTCCAAGGGTCAGACACAACTGAATGGATAACAACAACAAAAATTTGATACAACAAAAAGAACAACAAAAAGAACAACAAAAACAGAACAACAAAAACGTGATATTTCTTATTAAGAAATTTCAAGGGGCGGGAAAATTGTCGTAAAACAGAGAAAGACGATAACTGGAATGTACGCAATCATGTGATGTATTTGTCATAAGTGCGAAGAGTCGTTGAAAGGAAATTGTTGTTGAATAAAATGCTGTTATTCAGAGTGTTAGCTGTGCGTACATCATGTGATTATTTTCTCTCTCTCACTCTCTCACTATTGAATATAATAAACATATTTATTTTATCTAAATATAAATAAGATATATTTTTTAGGTTTTAATTAAGCGGTAAAAAGTGAGTATAATTAATGTTATCGATCTATTTTGGTATAATCCATTATTAACTTAATCGGGAATTTATCGTACATGGATACCATTGAAATTTTTGTGATATCAGATACATTTTTTAAATATACTTACGTAACAAAAATTTTATAATAGATATTAATATTTATCTTACTTATAAAAAATAGAGACTTTTGCACCATTTTTGGATGCTAGGATCATTTTTACACTTGTTTATTAATTTTAATGCAAATTTAGAATTTTTGATGATGAATTATTTTTCCCATTCTTTTTCGAAAAAAAAAATCAAAATTTTTATTGTCTTTTTCCGCAATTTTTTTAGAAAGCAAGTAAAATCGATATAGTGTTCGTCATTTTTTAGCAAAAAAATTGGAATATTATCTCATATCGTTGATTACATTTAATAATAAAAAGAAGAATCTAAAATATTCTGATCTATATTGCTTAGGGATTTCAGAGGAAATTGGGTGTGTAATGAAAGCAGGCAATATCATTCGCATCGGCTTTGGAAAAAAAAGAGTTAGCAATTTTTTTACTCCCTTCTTTTCGGATCCAAACGAAGTTAATTTGAAAACGAAGCAAACGAGAGAAATGATAATAGCTCCAAAAAATTGAACGTTTCGTAGATTAGGTCCTCGGGTCGAATTAAATTTGAATACTGCGTGTTTATAGTTAGAAGTTAAAAAAAAAAAAAGAATTGGATGTAAGAGTGATTATTAATATGTCTGAAACAATTTCTTAAGCTTGTTTTTATTCCAAATAAAACGTTACGTGCGACGAGCAGACGATGGTGTGCGTCGCATCTGGCAACAGTTACTGCTGTATGCCCCTTTGTAACGGCTTAAATAATGACAGCTTCGAATATTGGCAACTCTGGTTACGGTTTGGGAAACAGAGGGGGAAAACTGTAAAGGTTACGACCTCCTCCCTGTCCCTGACCAATAATGACGTAATCGACCCTCACACCCCGACACGTGACCACGTGTTGACCAAGTAGATTCAACCCCATTATCACTGACCTAGCAAATCCCATAGATTCGTGATGCCCAAGGGTTGCCATTTGCGCGAAACTATCATTAAAACTTCGCCAAATTCTAATCATTGTGAAATATACATTATTCAATGGTATTTGTCACTTAATTTATTAAGCTTAAATTATTAACTATTCAACTATGCTTGATATACTATGTCAACAAGTACATATTCGTAAACATTTTAAGTTTTATAAATAACTGACAATATTAAAATGTTAGCAGATTATAAAATATTACATACATTATGTAACAAAAAGTAATCGGCACCCATGCCGAAAGGAACTGAAATAAAACTCGGATTATTCGAAATAAAGGGCGGAGGTAAGGGCTGATTTCGGATAAAGAGATATTTCGGAGAATCAGAAAATTCAAATTTCTGTAGAGAGATGTAAAGAAACTAAGACGTTTACGGAAAAAGAAAAAAGTTTAATTACATATTGCTAAAATACTATATTGATAGTGAAAAAAAAAGTCACAAAATATTGTATAATGATATGTTACTTTATAGGCTGCTGATCGTTTGAAAACAGTCCTATATTTTTGTATATGCAATAATTTTTTCAATTAAGCATTTTCAAAAACAGAGAAAACGCGTCGTAAAGTAGGAAAATGGAATAATTCCGTATAGTATTTTACAAGACCTCAAAATGGCGTCGTTAAATCGAAGTAGTGTCTAATTAGATCGATATTATTGAGAATGAAGTGAAAACCCTCTGCTAAAACGAAGCAGTGAGAAAGAGAATGGAGACATATTGTGGACATGGCGGTTTAAAAAAAAAAATAGCAGAAATTCATAATTTAATCTAATTATTTTGATTTCTATAAATTTTACCATAGATATTCATCGCTATATAAGTGTCATGAATATAATTACAAGTGGTTTGAATAAATGTGATATCACAAAATACATAAAAATCGATAAGGAGTCATCTCTTACAGGACGGGATGAAAATTACATAGAAAAACTGTGCTCAGATGAATACAGGACAACTGAAAAACCATATTTTCATATGACAAAGTTCCAAGCTCGATATCCTCTCTAGTTTACATATAGCTATTGGTATAATTTACGGTGAGGACAGAGCATCATATGGAATTGAAGCTTAAAAGTCGGTTCTACGATGTTCTGAGATTCAAGTTCCGCAAGTTGAAGGTCTGGTTTAATACTAGTACCTGCTCGTAGATCCTCGTAGATACTCGTAGATCGAAAACTACATATGAATATGATAGAGGCGCAGATTTTGGTGGTTTTTAGGAGGGAAGAATTTCTCAATTCGATGAGGTCATGAGGTCACACCAGCAAGGGTATGAAACGTTGGTTTGAAGAAAGCAAATTAAACTTTTGCCCTGGTCATATAATCCTTAAGACTTGAACATCGTGAAAAATGTTTGAAGATTTCTTGTCAGAAGAATTTGTACAAATGGAAGATACTTTTCTTCCCTTACAAAACTGGAAGAAAGTGCTTCTGCTGTATCTGATGAAGGTATCACTAACTACTGGAAACACTTAGCCAACGGTATGCCACAAAAAGAATATTATAATACTTAGCTAAGAAAGGTGGTTCGGCAAACTATTTATGTTTAAATAGCTGAACTTAATAAACAAAGAATGGGGGTGTTCTTATAATTATGCACATGAAGAAAATTTATTTTGTTGAAAATTTACATCATTTAAAGAATTTATTTCATTTTAAAACCTAGAAAATGTTTAAACACTTTTTATTTCACATTTTTCGTAATTAAATTGTAGGGTTTTTTGCACAATCTGCAAAACCAAGTAGTTGATGTAGGAAATTCTGAGAAAGTAACTTTCTTGGATTGTTTTTTACTCCGTGAAGATTTATCCTTTTTCAGTATTGTTTCTGTAATATAGTCATTAAAAGTTAATGATTTAATGATTATATAGCTTGTTTTTGGTGAGATTAACAATACTGTAGAATCATAACCCTTCACGGAATAACAAATAATTCTTTGGCTTTTATTCCAATTATATAAAAATAATTTTTATTCGCATTTATCATTTTATAAATTGATATTTTTTTGCATAAGAACAATTATGCACGAATTTTATTTAGATTTCTCCATATGAATCCCTACCGCTATTGATTTTGTAGTAAATAGTATTCTTTTAATTTCTTAGTAAATTTATGCATCGTTTTGCTGTTTTTTATATCTTCTGGAATTTCATTCCACTTTTTTTATTCCTATGTAGTTAATATTCTCCTGACTTTTGTTAGTTTTACTTCTTTTTGGTATGTATTTATTGATATTTCGATAACTATAGTTAATTTTTTTGTTGAGTTCTATTATATTTTCATATTTTTGGTTTTTTACCCTTTCACATATAATTTTAAGTAGTTTTATGTCATATAACCTGTGCATATAATATTTTTTTATTTTTTTTTGTATTCTCAAATTGATTCACCTGTTTTTAATGTTATTTTCTTTATTACTTTTTATATAATTTTATTTATTTTATTTTCATTTGTTTTATTAAGTTTTCCCCAAACAACATTACCACAGTTAATACGGCATTCTATTAATGTAAAATATAAGTTTAGCATTGTCTCTGGTGTAAATATTATTGCTAGTCTATGTATTACTCCCGAGCCTCTTATTATTTTTTTCATTACTTCATCTATATGTTCGTTCCAGCTGAGGTTATCCTTAATATTTATTACTAGAAATTTTATATTTCCATTTTGTTCTATTTCTTGATTTTCTAACCATAATTTGTGACTATTTTTTTTATTTCATTTTTTTTGTTTTTACGCTTGAATAATAAATATTTGGTTTTGTTTATGTTTACACTAAAATTATTGTTTTTAAACCAAACCTCCGTTATTTTTAATCTATCATTTATTGTTTTTTTTATATGGATTGTCTAGGTTTTTGTCACTCTCTATCCAGCAAATATCATCAGCGTAAATCAATAAATTTTTATTTATTATGTGAATGTCGTTTAATGCTAATATAAAGAGTAATGGGCCTAATATTGATCCTTGAGGCATTCCATTATTATTTTCTAGTTCCTCAGATTTTATATTATTAATTATTGTAATTTGTTTTCTATCTTTTAGATAGCTTTTTAGTATGTTGCCTATTTTTACTCTTAAGCCATATTTTTCAGTTTTTAGTAGTAATTTCTCTCTATTAATTAAGTCGAAGGCCTTACTGAAATCAAAATATATAGCTATCATGTATTCATTTTTTTCCAAATTATCATGTATTTTTGTAATTATTTTTATTAACACATCTTCTGTTGTATTTTTCTTCTCAAATCCATGCTGATTATCATCTATTATATTAAACTTACCTAAAAAAGTTTAATATATTGCTTATAATTTTTTCAACACTTTTGCAAATATTGATAGTATAGTTATTGGTTGATAATTATTACAATCATTTTTTTTTTTCCTTTTTTATGTATTGCAACTATTTTGGACATTTTCATACTTTTTGGTATTTTTTCTGTTTCAAATATTTCATTATAAATTATCAATAATGGTTCTATTAGTTGATCTTTACACATTTTTATTTTCTTAGGAGTCATATCTAATCTAGGTCCCTTTTTTTTCCTTTATTTTATTTGGTTCTTTTCCCCAATTCTTCATATGTGAAGTCGCTTAAAAATAAGATTTTAGTATTTCTTTCTATTTCTAGGTTTGAGTGATTATTATTTTGATTGCTCGTGAATTGGTTTACAATGTTAATAAAAAATCCATTCATTTCATCTGCCACTTCTTTATCTTCTGTTATATTTTTATTATTGATTAATAAATTTAGTTTGTTTTGTTGTTGATCTTTTGATTTTTTACCCAGTATTCCATTTATTATTTTTCATTTCTTTCTTGGATCTTTTTCTTTAAATTTTTCATTATAATATGAACTTTTTTCCATCAATTATCAGTTTCTTTGTCTCATTTCTGATTTTTATGAATTTAATCCACTGTTGTTGACTTTTTGTTATTAAATATTTTTATACATCTTATTTCTTTCCTTTATTTTTTTCTTATTTTATTATTAAACCAGTTGTTTTTTATCTTATTTTTATCGTCTTTTCTGGAGAAAAATTAATTAAATTTATCTTTTAAAATATTAATAAAATATTCATATTTATTTTCCATATTTGCTGGTTTTGTTTCAAATATCTGGTTCCAATTTAATAATAGTAGATTTTCTTTGAAGTTATTAATCTTCTTATCACTTTGTATTCTTACCTTTTTGTAAATATTTTTTATAGTTTTCTTTAATTGATATTATTATAGGTCTATGAATGGTAAAATATGATGTTAGTACTTCTGCCCTTGTATTATTTGAGTTTGTAAAGAAGAAACTTATTGTGGATTCTGTATTTTTTTTTATTTTTATTGGCTTATTTATTATATTCGTTAATCTTTTACTCTCCATTAGGTTTAGCATTCTGTTACTATTTATACTTTTTTGTTTATATCTATATTCATGTCGCCTAGTATATTTATTTTTAATTTTGTATTTTGTATATTTTCCATAATATTTTCCAGGTGTAAAAAGAAGATATTTATGTTACTATTAGGCGGTCTATATATTGCCGGATATATATTTTCCTTGGTTTTTACACATAATGTTTCAATATCATCTGTTATATAGGTAAATTGTTCCATTACTGTTATCTCAGGACCATCTTTTGCACCATATATAGATATTCCACCTCCAGTTTTTTTCTTATTATTAAGTATTCAATATAGTTTTTTTTTTGGTACAAATTATCTTCGTTTTTCCATGTTTCAGTTATTGTTATTATTTCCGGATAATTGTTTTCTTGTATTAGAATCTGAATTTGGTACAATTTGTTTCGTAAACTTCTAGAATTTAACAGAAGTACCTCTGTTTTGTTTATTTTCTGCTGATATATCTTTGTTTGGGACAACGTTTTAAATGTTTATTTTTACTGCTGTTTCTTATTTCTGTCCTTGCAGTATTTCTTTTTCATAGTAGGTTTAATAAGTCTTCTTCTTGATTTATTCGTTGTATTCTGGTGGTTTCATCTTTTCTGATATTTACAATTCCATTTTCTGTCCATACATATCCCGTTATTGTCTCTTTTCAACTGAAGTGTTTGATTTAAGATTTGTTTATTGTATGCTGTTAGGTGTCCCTTTATAAATATTTTTCCACCATGTGCCTTAATGTTCTTTGCTATGTTTTCATTTTTTCTACTTTTCCAGATTTCTTGTTTTGTTTCTATCTAAATCTCACTAATATGTTTGATATATTTATATTTCTTCCATTTCTATGAGCGATTTTAATAACATTGTTCACTTCTATTCCGATATTATTACACATTTTGTTTATTATTTCCTTGCAGTTTTCTTCTTCCTTTTCTTTTATTCCATTTATAACAAGATCCAGTCTTCTACTGTATTCTAAGTTCAGTTTTTCATGCAGGAAGTCCATATTGTTATGTATCGTATCATGTCTATCTTTTATCCGATTTATTTCTTCTGCATTTTGATTTTTGATTTCATCTAATTCTTTTTTTAATTTTATATTCTCCTCTTTGAGGGACTTTATTTCATCTATAAAGTTTTTTTATTCATCTCTCATAGTTTGTATGGTATTTGTGAGCATTGCATAGTCGCTTGATATTTCCATATAATTTCTATTTATATCCTCCCTTTCTCTCATTAGTTTGTACCCAAACACGTATTTCTTTAAAAAAGTTTTGTATTTGAGACATCAATTGATGTTTCATCATCATTTTCTACTGCCCTTATAATTATGGGAACCAGTGTATCATTTTAATAGGATATGTGCTCTGGATCTGGACGGGATATATGTTCCGAATCTTTTCTTATACCTTAGGCTAGTGGCAAAAGTTTACTAGTTTTATATGCTTTGTGGTAACTTTATGCAAAAAATTCTTCATCCAATCTCTCGCCGCTTTTTTAATTTGGTAAATAGTAGTATGAGCTACACTCAGGGGACAATTCGATTTCAAATTCGCCCTTGCGTGATAAGGTTAAAGAAATCATTCCGAGGATAGTGTTTGCATCCAGTATCACCAAATATCCAAACAAACATAGCTCCCATAGCTGGAAAAGCGCGTCCATTTGCAAACAGAAATAAACAATGCATGGCGTTCGCGCTCTTTCTAAATCATTGAACGAGCTTTGGTCTCCGATGACCGCAAGCTAAACAATGTCACGTGATCTGAACGCCCACGCCCAGGGTTTAGAGCCCAGGTTTCGGACGTTGTCCGCGCGCCCTCTCCACCCTTGTCCTTTGCTCCCGAGCAAACACGGGTTGGGGTTTTTAATCAAGGTAAGCAAACAACTGGACGGCAACAGATTGAAGTTCCTCTTCATCGTGACGTCACAGGGGTAGGTGGGGTCGTCGGAAAAGTCACGTGAATGGCGACCACGTGATCATCTCCATCTTGTCTTGTTGACACTGGTGGCTTTTAATGAAATTACACGAGGTATGGCTTGCCTCTTTTGGCAGCATTACTCTCGCTTGATGTAACATGCAGTACATCAGTGCTTCCCGCACTTGTTCTTCCTACCCATTAAGACCCTGTAATGGGCAAAACGTCAGTCTAACCACTTAGAAATATAATTCAAAAATGTTTCGCCATAAATGCGATTTCTTCTGATGATTCAAATTTTAAGGATAATACGCTTGTAAGGCGTTACAAAATACGCACTTTTTTGTTCTTGACAAAAAATTGTAGAAATTATTCAAAAGCTGTACGGTATTTTTTTTATATACATAGTGGGGATTTTTTTAAAACTTGTACGGCATTGATTATTATCGTTTACCACGTTTGAAAAAAAGTTTTGAAGAATAAATATGGCAACAGTAAAATACAGATAGCATTTGCTCACACCCCCGTTTGAACTCAAACTATAGCTTTCAACGTATAGGAGAAAAAAAGACGTCGCCCTGGCACAGAGTTGAACCAGGGTCAGTCCATTAGAACCGGAGTATGCTAACCACTAGGCCACCAAGGCACAAGAAGAACGCTCCCCTTCTTGCATATAAATATAAGGTTTCTGTAAGATAATATTACCGCTCTCAGCGGTAACACAATTGCCAAATGGTCAACACACAAAACCACATGGGCCTGTTTTTCGTAATATTTCGTAAAGTACACATCAAAAATATATAAGCTGATTAATATACAGTAAGTTTTCTTAATAAAGACCTTCTGATTCGCGACTATTCTCGTTTACGACGGTATTTCGCGATTATGATAAATGCTTCATGGAATCAATGTGCACTTTGAATAGCGTCATCTTCTGTTTAATGACGTTTTTTTCCGTCCTTTGAACGTCGTTAGTGAAAGCAAGCCCGTAGCTAGGGGTGCAGGCGAGGAAGGGCGTGTAAAATCGGGTGAAATAATTCACAGGGGAGAATATGTCTGTGGCTAGAGGGGCGCAATCTGGACGGTTCCGCCACGGGCGCAAAATTGGCTATGGTGCTGAACGAAACAGACTGCCATGCCTGCTTTGGAAGAAACTTCCTCCATGCCTGCTTTGGAAGAAACTTCCTCCATGCTAATGAGGCAAATGACCGTGCTGAAAAATTTGTAATTATAAAATCATACTGAAAAATTCGCAATGAGAAAATCATACTGAGAAAAAGTAGACCTAAATAGACCAACTAAAAACACTTGAATTTTCCAATCGCACTTATCTACGCGGCGTAGATGTGAAAGCTTAAATACGTTTGACGTATCATAGCCATTTGTTTACGTTTCCCGTTCATTGTTTCTTTTTCTTAGAGTATGCTATGGTTTATTTTAAAACTTGTGGTTAAAAATATGTTTTATGATGAAAATGAATATTTAAGCATTTATTTTCTTATGCGTTGGTCCTTATAGATAATAAATCGGCGAGTACGTGTCGTTGTTTGTTCGCCGTCAAAAGACGAAATCAAACCTCGTCTGTATAATAATCGATATATCTATAAGCTACTAATTAGTATACGTTACCAGAGCCGGTCTGTTTTCATGAAGGATTCATTTTATTAATGTTAATTTTTTGGCAGCAAATATAATAAATAAATTATATTTACAATATTTTAGGACATTTTAAATGAGTTATATCTGCATTTTTAATAAGCACAATGATTATGGGAGGAGCCGGAACCAGGGTTTAAGCTGTAGCCGCATTTTTTGCAAAATGAAACGAGTTGCTTGAAAATGCGACAGGCATTTTTAACCACAGTTTATTCTCTGAAAGCAGGATTTCTCGATTCCAGAAGATCCGTTATGCACTTCAGCGATCTTTTCTTGTTCCTTTTTGTTTCCTCTTCAAAATTCTTAACAGCACCTGTTAAGAATTTTAAAAAGGAAACCTGTTAATCAAGGGGGAACTGCAGTTGGGGGAAATGAGGAGGGCAAGTTGTTCATGCCTGGCAAAAAAAAATTGTATCTATTGTAAAATAGCGTCAGTAGTAATTTAATATCCTATCAAAAAACTTTGTCTTCTTTTAATAACTTTGACAAACGCTTCATTGTTATTTTTTTTAACCTTAAGTATGTTTATTATAGTAACCCCTCGCCCCCCATTTTCTTCTTCCTAGATACTTTAGGACACGCAATGACAAACACCCACGTGCATACACCACATTCGATCTCCGTTCATTGGTCATCTCTTTGTCACAGAAATGAATGCTGATTGGCTGTGGCAGCACACTTGAACTAGAATGACGTTGATGACGTCTCAACTCATACTGTATATTTTTTTTCATAAATATATTAATATTTTCTAAAATAACTAGTCCTCTATACAGAGGCGGATTAAGCCTATTGGAGGCCCATGGCGGTAAAAATTTCGAGGCCCTTAGGCCCAAGCCCCAAGATAAAAAAATTGTATAAGGAACTGATAATATTTTCGGAGGGATTTCAGTATTAGATTTTGAGTGAATTGCTTAAACCGGCAATACAGTCAAACCTCCACGGGAGCGGGCGAAATTTCGAGTTATAGAATAATTAATTTATTACTACACATGAATTCAATAATACGGTTTAAAATCGCACAAAATAATGTAATTGACATAAACTGTAATAAAAAGGAACTTTAACACGTATATACCTTTAAAAATTATATTTAATTAAACAAATGTGTAATTTTTTCTTGTCGTTTCGATGCAAAATTTTCATTTAGAATGTGTTTCTAAATCAGCAACAGGCTTAAAAATATTTTCAGTCATTGATTTGCGAGATTCATCAAAGAATCTTAATGTTTCAGTTGCAGAAAAAGTGTCCTCAAAAGTTGGAACAGGACATGAACTCTGTACCTCATCATTATCATGAATAAGTGTCTCCCGAACTGAATAATATCGTCATCCGTAAGATGCATTAAAATTGTCAAATTGGCATCGATATCAACGTAACTTTTAAAGTTATTTCATCTGTCATTTTAAATTCAGGCGCCAAAAAATTCCACTCATGTGGAGTTGAAATGCGCAATCAGTGTTTGGTGAAATTCTGCGCACTTCGAAAATGTTTCCGTGGTTGAAACCAGCTTTTCTGAATTATGCAAAATAGTTGATGGTTTTACACTTTCCAATGCACAATGAATATTTCGCACATAGTCCGAAAGTATTACCTTGGGTTACTTTGTTAATCATGTAGAGAAGAGATTAGTTTTAAAATAATTCGTTTCCTGTAGAAGTGTTCCAATTTTTTTTTTTGATAGCTTGATCCACGAGCTAAACATTTGATGTTGCATTTAGAGGTAAAAAATCATTTTAATTGTCTTTAATTCTTTGCTAAAAACCTTTCGGTGAGAGGGATAATTGTCAACAACCATTGCAATTTTTCTTCCTTTTTTTTTTTTTTAAATTTTCTGTTCAATTTCATAATCCAAGATTCATACAACTTGGACGTCATTCAGTTCCTTCATTATTCTCCAAATTTATATGTAAACATTTTATATTTGCAAAACACCTTGGCTTTTTAATTGTGCCTATCATTAAGAGGGGCAACTCTTCAGTTCCTGACATGTTGGCTTATACCGTGAGGGCAACTCGCATGAACAGAACTTCAGGAAGGTTACGAATTGCACAATGTTTTGGAAATCTATTCAATCAGTCTGATTACTATAAAAGCTACCCCTGACCAATCGTATGCATTTGCCAATGAAAGGAACTACAATTTAAGCATTTTTATTAGGGATATATTAGGGATTTTTCCGACGTCAATCAAGTTTTATATTTTTCACGATATTTCACAGTGACCGGAAGTGTGTGTTTTGAAAGAAACAATTTTCCTCACAAGACTTCGAGTTACAGAACGTAAATTTGCACTTTAACAACACAAAAAAGATAGAGAAAACTTCGATTTATAGAAATTCAACTTACAGAATAAAAAAAACCATTGAAATTTTTACAGAAATTGCAACATTTATTCGAATTAAGGAAACATTCGTCTTATAGAAGCTCGACTTATGGAAGTTCGACTGCATGTAGTTATAATAAACTCAACGTTTCAAGAAAAATCAGAAATTATTTTAAAAAATTTAACAGTAATCTAAGTTACATGAGTGTTAGCATTATGTTGTCTTTTTTCTACTTTTTCTGGAGCATTGGGAGCACTTGTACGGTTTGGCCTCACGCATGTGGATTTGAGTGTGTAGCTGCAGGTCTGCCTTGGACCCAAAGATCTGGAAGGAGCACAGAGGGATTGCAAATCAGTCAGGAAAGACTGAAGTAGAAAAAAAAGACAACATAATGTTGTCTAATTATCTAATTAATTAATAATGTTGTTAAATTGTCTTTTTTTTTGGTTGGGTGAACTTTCTTTGGCAGATCTCGCATAGGTAAGGTTTGATGCCCAGATGTATACGCGTATGCTGCGACAGGTACGAAGAGTTGGCGAACGCCTTGGAGCATTGGGAGCACTTGTACGGTTTGGCCTCACGCATGTGGATTTGAGTGCGTAGCTGCAGGTCTGCCTTGGACCCAAAGATCTGGAAAGAGCACAGAGGGATTGCAAATCAGTCAGG